>JAZGTH010000033.1:390000-395000 GCA_036877525.1 Chromobotia macracanthus | reverse complement strand
TCTGTTCCTCGTAATATAATAACAATATAACATAATAATATAATATAATATAATATAATATAATATAATATAATATAATATAATATAATATAATATAATATAATATAATTAATATAATATGATATAATATGATATAATATAATATAATATAATATAATATAATATAATATAATATAATATGATATGATATGATATAATATGATATAATATAATATGATATATGATATGATATGATATGATATGATATAATATAATATAATATAATATGATTAATTCTGGGATCATAGAGGCATGATGTAATAGAAGGGAAGGCAAACATAATTGAACTGATCAGTAGGACAGATTTATATCAGCAGAACTGTGAAAACTCAGACCATGACACCACATGATCTGATCCAGAGAAAGCATGTAAATGAACAGAACCTAAAACAGAACTTTCAGGTACAGTTTCATAAAGACCTGCAGCAGTTAGACGAGACAGGAGAACAGAATGACAAACAGTATCAAAAGCTGCACTCAGATCCAAGAGGACCAGCAGAGGGCATCAGTATCAGAGGCAAGAAGGTCATTCACTGCTTCTAGAAGAGCAGTCTGTACTGTGGGGATGAAAACACACTGATGAAGAGGAGTTAGATTCAATAATCAGCTCTTTCATGGGAAACAACCACACATGTATTTGTAAGAGTACAATCTGAGAAGGCTGCACTATCTGGGAAGCAGAAATACCTGGAGGACAGAATGAACGTCAGTGTTTCACACGGGTCTGTCAGAAGTGCTGGTTTTACAGGTTTCTTCATCTCAGAGAATAAAGGGTTTGCACTTTGCGTTATTAATGACAGTGGATAGGTTAAGTGTTTTTATATGGCAACGTGAATCAGGGAATGAAGAAGCATGAACAGAAAGACGAGACTTCTCATAAAGTCATGACGCCTGCTTGAGCTTTCATTAATCTGACGACTTTAAAGGGGTCACAACCTCCAGACGGGAGTTGTGTGACCCCTTTAGGTCACACAAAACAACAACAGTTCAAAACAACAACAAACAACGAAACAGTTCAAAACAACAACAAACAACGAAACAGTTCAAAACAACAACAAACAACTAAAACAGTTCAAAACAACAACAAACAACGAAACAGTTCAAAACAACAACAAACAACGAAACAGTTCAAAACAACAACAAACAACTAAAACAGTTCAAAACAACAACAAACAACGAAACAGTTCAAAACAACAACAAACAACGAAACAGTTCACAACAACAACAAACAACTAAAACAGTTCAAAACAACAACAAACAACTAAAACAGTTCAAAACAACAACAAACAACTAAACAGTTCAAAACAACAACAAACAACTAAAACAGTTCAAAACAACAACAAACAACTAAACAGTTCAAAACAACAACAAACAACTAAACCAGTTCAAAACAACAACAAACAACTAAACCAGTTCAAAACAACAACAAACAACTAAACCAGTTCAAAACAACAACAAACAACTAAAACAGTTCAAAACAACAACAAACAACGAAACAGTTCAAAAACAACAAAACAAACAACTGAAACAGTTCAAAACAACAACAAACAACTAAACAGTTCAAAACAACAACAAACAACTAAAACAGTTCAAAACAACAACAAACAACTAAAACAGTTCAAAACAACAACAAACAAAGCTAAAACAGTTCAAAACAACAACAAACAACGAAACAGTTCAAAACAACAACAAACAACTAAACCAGTTCAAAACAACAACAAACAACTAAACCAGTTCAAAACAACAACAAACAACTAAACCAGTTCAAAACAACAACAAACAACGAAACAGTTCAAAACAACAACAAACAACTAAAACAGTTCAAAACAACAACAAACAAGTAAACCAGTTCAAAACAACAACAAACAACTAAACAGTTAAAAACAACAACAAACAACTAAACCAGTTCAAAACAACAACAAACAACTAAAACAGTTCAAAACAACAACAAACAACTAAAACAGTTCAAAACAACAACAAACAACTAAACAGTTCAAAACAACAACAAACAACTAAACAGTTCAAAACAACAACAAACAACTAAACAGTTCAAAACAACAACAGACAACGAAACAGTTCAAAACAACAACAAACAACTAAAACAGTTCAAAACAACAACAGACAACTAAAACAGTTCAAAACAACAACAGACAACTAAACAGTTAAAAACAACAACAAACAACTAAACCAGTTCAAAACAACAACAAACAACTAAACCAGTTCAAAACAACAACAAACAACTAAACAGTTCAAAACAACAACAAACAACTAAACAGTTCAAAACAACAACAGACAACGAAACAGTTCAAAACAACAACAGACAACGAAACAGTTCAAAACAACAACAAACAAGTAAACCAGTTCAAAACAACAACAAACAACTAAAACAGTTCACAACAACAACAAACAACTAAAACAGTTCAAAACAACAACAAACAACTAAAACAGTTCAAAACAACAACAAACAACTAAACCAGTTCACAACAACAACAAACATCTAAAACAGTTCAAAACAACAACAAACAACTAAAACAGTTCAAAACAACAACAAACAACTAAACAGTTCAAAACAACAACAGACAACGAAACAGTTCAAAACAACAACAAACAACTAAACAGTTCAAAACAACAACAAACAACTAAAACAGTTCAAAACAACAACAAACAACTAAACAGTTCAAAACAACAACAAACAACTAAACAGTTCAAAACAACAACAGACAACTAAAACAGTTCAAAACAACAACAAACAACTAAAACAGTTCAAAACAACAACAAACAACTAAACAGTTCAAAACAACAACAAACAACTAAACAGTTCAAAACAACAACAGACAACTAAAACAGTTCAAAACAACAACAGACAACTAAAACAGTTCAAAACAACAACAGACAACTAAACCAGTTCAAAACAACAACAAACAACTAAAACAGTTCAAAACAACAACAAACAACTAAACAGTTCAAAACAACAACAAACAACTAAACAGTTCAAAACAACAACAGACAACGAAACAGTTCAAAACAACAACAAACAACTAAAACAGTTCAAAACAACAACAAACAACTAAAACAGTTCAAAACAACAACAGACAACTAAACAGTTAAAAACAACAACAAACAACTAAACCAGTTCAAAACAACAACAAACAACTAAACCAGTTCAAAACAACAACAAACAACTAAAACAGTTCAAAACAACAACAAACAACTAAAACAGTTCAAAACAACAACAAACAACTAAACCAGTTCAAAACAACAACAAACAACTAAACCAGTTCAAAACAACAACAAACAACTAAAACAGTTCAAAACAACAACAAACAACTAAAACAGTTCAAAACAACAACAAACAACTAAAACAGTTCAAAACAACAACAAACAACGAAACAGTTCAAAACAACAACAAACAACTAAACCAGTTCAAAACAACAACAAACAACTAAACCAGTTCAAAACAACAACAAACAACTAAAACAGTTCAAAACAACAACAAACAACTAAACCAGTTCAAAACAACAACAAACAACTAAACCAGTTCAAAACAACAACAAACAACTAAAACAGTTCAAAACAACAACAAACAACTAAAACAGTTCAAAACAACAACAAACAACTAAACAGTTCAAAACAACAACAAACAACGAAACAGTTCAAAACAACAACAAACAACTAAACCAGTTCAAAACAACAACAAACAACTAAAACAGTTCAAAACAACAACAAACAACTAAACCAGTTCAAAACAACAACAAACAACTAAACAGTTCAAAACAACAACAAACACCGCGGCGTCCAATCACACGCGAGCAAATGTGTTTTGACTAATCACAAACCTGATCGACACGCCTATGGGTGTTGTCGTCCAATAGGACGCGAGGTCGCGTGTGACGTGGCGTGTGTTGTGTGAGTGTTGAAATATTATGACGTATTAATAACCGGATGTTAAACTATCGACAGTCATATTTAAACGTAAAGGTTGAGTGGAGGTGGGTGACAATATTTGGTTATAAAAGCCGGTAAAACATCAGAACATGAATATCATGTATAATATCATCAATAACACTGATGTTTATGAATACAGTATTTTGACTTGATGAATATTAATATTGATTATTATGCATGTAATTTTAAGTGTTTTTACTGTCATTTCCGTGTGTTTGTGTGAATTGTTTACATATATGAACACTCACCTGCAGGAAGTATCATGGTATTGTTATGTTTAGTACCCGTGCGCTGTGCTGCGATTGCCATGTTAATACCATGTTTTGGACACTATCATGATGTAATGCTGTGTGTTTGACTATGGCAACACTTGACTCATTCTGTACTGTGGTATCCTCACAGTTCTGTACAGTTCAGTCAGATATAAAGTGCATGGCTGTTGCTCTGACAGGTTCTCTGAGGTGTTGGGCAGAAGATCAGTCAACATGAGTCACTGTACCATCCATCTGTTTCGTAAGGGCCTGCGTCTGCACGATAATCCCACCCTGCTGGGGGCGCTGGCATCATCTGCCGCCCTGTTCCCCATCTATGTGCTGGACCGTGAGTTCATGGAGGGAGTGATGCGCGTGGGGGCGCTGCGCTGGCGCTTCATTCTGCAGAGTTTGGAGGATCTGGACAGGTGTCTGCGGGCTCTGGGTTCGAGGCTGTACATCCTGCAGGGCTCCACGCTTACCGTCCTGCGAGACCTGGTGACCCGTTGGGGCGTGACCCAGATCAGCTATGACACTGAGGTGGAGCCGCATTACGCACACATGGACCAAGAGATCAGAATACTGACCCAGGAGCAAGCAATCAAAACACACACTTGTGTGTCACACACAGTGTGAATATTCCCATAATCTTCTGCTACGTCATCAAACCTGTCAGAGATGCTCTGATACACACACACACACCCACAACACACACACAGAAACATCTCCTCCAAACTTTACAGTGTACGTAATCAACATCCTAAG
>JAZGTH010000033.1:332500-385000 GCA_036877525.1 Chromobotia macracanthus | reverse complement strand
CACAGGACAGAATTCTGCTGTTGAATGGGTTTTAGTCTGTTGTTACACAGTGAACAGACTAAGTGTTACACACTTTGTTTCCTGGAAACAAAGTTCTGTTTACCAGGTACCAGTAGGATACAATCAGCACTTGAGTTGAGAATGGAGATAAAAAGCGTTATTTAAATTTCTTATAGAAACATATATAAATGTAAGATTGAGTTATATCTTATAACTCAAGATAAGATTGAAAACATGAAATGGCTTTGCTATTGTAAACATAAAAAACAGCTCTTCTGAGGAAGACCGTTTTGAGATTTGGCAGTTTAACAGGTTAGTGTCATCGAATGGTTGAAAGAATGTCACTTTTGTTTGGGGTGGACATACAGCAACTATCTGAGCTGTGGTTTATTTCATATGTAGCTTCAGTTATAATAACATGATGTGCGATTCATATTTAAACCAGAGTTACATTAGACATGATGGCAGACATACAACAACTAAAACTAACAGCTGAAAACTTTAAATCAAGAAATGTTTAAAGTGATGAGACTATATCTGAAGGACCATGAAATGAATGACCCGTTCAAAAAATCTGTTTAAATAGTTTTATTTGCAGAAAGATGAAGTTCCACATACAGACTATGAAACAAATGCTGGTACGACCTGGATCCAACATTCAGAAGAGCTATGAATATTCCGTAAAAAAAAAAAAGACAAGCAGTAAAAATGTACAAGATTAAGCTGTTATATACAAATTACAGAGAATTCAAATACAACAGGGAAATAAGTTCAGTGATCATTCGGCTTGTCATGAATGATGGAAGACTGTAAAATAAAACAAAACTTGGACTGGAATTAATCAATTTTACTGTGCAAATAAATTCTAACACTAAACATGACTCACTGTTTCAATATCTGAATGAGAACGAAACAAGAGACAATGTCAAAATATACACAGTCATTCATCTACAGAATCAAGAGTTTGGACC
The DNA here is from genome assembly GCA_036877525.1 of Chromobotia macracanthus. NCBI lineage: Eukaryota > Metazoa > Chordata > Actinopteri > Cypriniformes > Botiidae > Chromobotia > Chromobotia macracanthus. Next base: position 384,029 of record JAZGTH010000033.1, on the reverse strand, counting down.
CCAGTGTGTCCACCCAGACCGGGACCAGGCCAACAGCCTGGCACCAACATGTGATATGGTGACCAGGGACACAGATGCAGGTATGTACATGTGATGGAGCAGATTCAGTCTGTAACAGCACACTGTGCTGACGACTTGACTCAATACTTAAGAACATATAAAATATGAATCATCATCATACAGATTAAACTGAAGCTCTTCACACATCACACAATCTGAGCAGATTTCTCTACAGCGAGGGCCTCAAGCTCAAGTTTCACATTCATATAAAAAGTGTTTCTGGAAGATGTTTTATGAGTGTTTCACTCTGGTTATCCACAGACGAATCATCTGCCATTTCATTGGGTGTAACAGACATTTTTAATGACATGATAATATTCAGACAGACTTTCACAACTGATTTTTAAAATCAATTTCTGCAGTATTAAATTTTCAATATTTGTGATATTTTTAAATTTTCAATATTGAATTGTTATAAAAATGTCACAGCTGTGCACCATCATCTGACTGGATATTTTAAACATTTTTATATCACTTTTAAGAGCTGTTTAGTGTTTAACACAAGAGGGAAGTTTATAAAACAATTTACAAATCTATCAGTACGTGGAGCTTAAGAGAAGGGCCTGCCCCTGGTGTCGCCCCGCCTCTTCTGAAACAAACACAGACACATTTAAAACTGCAGTGAACACAGTAACTGCTATAAAACCTAGTGAGCTTCCTTACTGTCTACATATCCATGTTACACAAACAGTATTTTTATCAAAACATTGTTTCTGAATTAATTCAAATTTATTTTTTTAATTTTTAATTTCTTTTGATTTTGCACAATTGTGTATCATTTTGCACAAACGCATCTCATTGCAGTGACATGTAATGCTACTCTAGCATATTGGACCTAAAACAATGTTTCAGAATCATGAAGACAGAATCATGAAGACAGAATCATGCTGCTTTCTGTGCATCTATCATGTCTTTAAATGCTAGTTCTGTTGTTTCACCGTTTCATTGAAATGTCAGTTCACAACAGAATGACCTTCGACCTCTGACTGACCTCATCATCTTGCTGCTGTACTGTCAGGGTGGAGGAGGAGGGGCCTTGGTCTCCTGGGCAACTCTCATGTTCTGCCTCCCTTTCTCTCTTTTCTGCCCTGCCCCCGACAGGCCCACATCCTGAAGACACAAACAAGGGATGCTGTGATGTCACATTAAACAGATGCGATTTATCACTTGTCATTTCCAATAGCTGTTTTTTTACCCGGCTGATGGGGGACGGCAAACTCGTGGGTGTGGCCCGTCAGACCACTCTGAGTGACGTAGGGTGACATACGGTGGCCTGAAGGGAATACACAGGAAATGGTTTGTTCTTAACTCTGCTGTTGTCATAAACTCACTGCACCTGCAATCAGATAAATCAGTTTTTCTCACTATGAGCGTGTTTGTGTCTGCGGTGTTTTACTCCACTCGGTCCGAGCTGCTCCTGACCCCCTCGTGACTCTCTCCTGCTCCCTGCTGGACACACAGAGAACATACAGGTCAATAACTCTTCCACCTTCACTGAGGAGATCTCAGGAGATCTCAGAAGACTCACGGTAAGACGCTGCCGTGCTGCTCCTGGTTCTCCAGTGGGTGGGAGGCACAGACGCTCCACTGCGAACAGTCACAGACACATCCTCTGTGTGATTGGATGGCACTGTGGCAAGGAGACCTTACAGACACGCGAGAGGAGGCAGAATTAAACAAGGAACTCAGAGAAGGTCACGAGAAGGTTTGGTGATGAGGTCTTACTGAGTCCTCTGTATCTGGACAGCTGCTGGTAGATCTGCCTCATCCTCTCGATGTTCAGCCGACTGGCCTCTGCGTGGTTCACCATGGGTCTGGGGTAATCCACTCCGATCACGCAGCGGGTGGCCACCTGCACGTCCTCTGGAGCATTCCAGGGATCATAGATGAACTTGGCTGGAAAATCTCGGAGGACAGGTAAGTAACGTCTGGAATGAGATGGAGAGATTAAACCGCAGCGCCTCATCACAACCTCTACAAAACCAGAACACAATCACTGCACTACACCCACAGAGACTCCACCCACAAACCCTGAAACATCACCCCCTCATATCGAGCCTCAGTCTGAGTTCAACTGCAGTAACAATTTAAGAAATGCTTTTTCAATTCATGAGTATATGATCAGCCACATCATAGGAAGTTGAATTCGAATGACAGGAAGTGAAATTTACTACAATTCAAAGAAATTCAGAAACACAATCTTGCAACAGTAAAATTACGCAAGTCCAACCAAAACATAAATAATAATTAATTTTCTTTAATTATGACTATTTTAATTCAAATGATTAATGTGACTCCTGCCTTCTTGATTCAGATTCACTCAGTGAGCTGCAGTGTGAACAGAGTTGGTGGTGAACATGCAGGTGCCCACCTGATGAAGTCTCCGTTGGGGTCGATCCTCCGGCCGAAGCCCACAGGACAGTAACAATGAAAGAACTGCTGGAAGAAAGAGCTGCAGGAGTGACAGAGCCAGCTGCCCGCATTCACACTCCAGTCTGCATCCAATAAGAGCTCCTCAAACACCTGCAAACACAGCAGCAGTTACACTCACACCCACTCACCCCACCACATGCTGTACCCATGAAGCTCTGGAGCTGCACCTTCATGCCCTCCTCCCAGCTGATCCACAGGTCTCCACGGGTCAGGAAACAGGCCACAGCATGACGCGCTAGGTGATGAATCCAACCCTCCTGACGCAGCTGGGTCATGATGGCGTCGATCCAGGGGAAACCTGTCTTGGCTTCGGCCCACTTGGCCAGCGCCTCAGGGTTCTTGTCCCACGGGATGCGGATGCAGATGGGGTTTCCCTCCATCCGGTCGAAGCGAGGGTTGTTGGTGGCAGCTGTGTAGAAAAACTCCCTCCACAAGATCTTGTCATAGAGTGAGATGGAGGGATTTCCAGTCTTCTTCACCTGAGAATACACACCAACAACACCTATGTAAATGTGTACAAACCTAGTGAACTGCCTAACTAGTCACACATGGTCATTAACATTTTTTGCATGCTTCTAATCGGCATCAGTTACCAGTGTCAGGACTTTTCTAGCTGACATGCAACAGGTCTGTCTAGATGGCATCTCACCGGCAGCTAACATTACTGAGAATAAGTATGTGGGTGTAACTGTGGGTGAGACGGACCTTCTTGTAGAGTTCAGTGAGTTTGTGGTAGTACAGACGACAGGACAGACAGCCGAAGCGCAAGTACGGACTCAAACCCAGAGGACTCGCCAACAGAGGACTGGAGTTCATCTTTGGGCGCTCAAAGTTCTCCTGCCAAGCCTGAAACACACACAAACATACACACACACTGAATGTAAGTGCACACAGGTGGATTCAGTGTGTAGTGGTTTTTGAGTGTGTGAGTGTGTGTTGTTGCCATACAGTAACAGAATCGGGTCCAAGGTGTCTGTTCATGCGTTTCAGGGCCTCTGTTTCTCCTCCAGGCCAAACAGCAGGAGCCAAACCTTCAGTGTCGAACCCTAAACACACAAACACCCAACACACTCAAGACACCGAGTATATCTGTGTGTGTGTCAGTGTGTTTGTTTATTTGTGTGTTACCCAGTTCCTCCAGTAGTGGGACTCTGTACTTCTCCTGGTGGTTTGGACTGACGGGTGTGACACAGTTTCCCATAATGTCTTTGGTCAGAGGTTCAAGTGGAGGGTCTGGAGGCTCCATACTGCTCACCAGAGTCTGGAAGCGTTTGTATGTGAGAGGAGGCTGACCGCCATTCAGCTCTATAATCCTGATACACGCACAGAGACGCACGCGCACACACACACGCACACACGTCACCTTGCCGGCTTTTGTGCCACATAAATGATTTTATCTGAAAGTTATATGAATGATATTTTAAAATAATTTGTTATAATGTATGATAGTTACATGAATAAAATATATTCATCTTCAAACAACAGTAAACATGCTCCAGGTTCATACTGTAGTTTACAGTACAAGTCTCTCTGTAGCTTCACCTGTCTAGGTCATACAGCGTGTGTGAAATCTTCACAATGACCTGAACTCCAGCTTCAGACGCTAGCTTCTGTATCGCTGCATCTCGCTCCTTCCCAAACGGCTCAGAGTCACACTCGAATGTCAGCCGGGAAACCTGCCACTCCTGCAGAGAACACAAGTACATTGTGGGATAGCAGGACTCACACACACACACACACAGCATGAGTCCTCAGACAGATCAGATCTCATGTGTCACCTTGAAGAGTCGAGGGAATATGTTTGCAGGCTGACCACGGATCACAAACAGACATGAGTTCAGCTGACGGAGACGAGAGTCCAAATCCTCCAGAGACTGCAGCAAAAACCTGCCAATCAAATCACATCACCAGATTAACACTGACTGTGTGTGTGTGTTACATCACCAGCTTGGATTCAGGTCATGAGGACAAACTGCAGGGTTTATATTCACTGCCAGAGGGCGCCACTAATAACTGAACTTAATGTGACAATGAGACAGTGTGTGGGTCACGACTGAGGTCATCACATGGCCCGAGTGTCTGGACGGCTGGGGTCTGATCACCTTCACATGCACAGACTGCTGCTTGTCTGGTTTTCTGTCTGTCTGTGTTTTACTCCACTGACCTACTGACACCGTTTCATCAGCTGTTTGATTTCAAGTATTAAATACTTTTTAAGTATTAAATGAAGCTCAGGATTTCTCTGGAGGTCTGAGTCCGATCTGAGTGATCTGATCGAGATCTCAGAAAATCACAGCAGAACATTCTGTTCCTCTCTCTCTCTCTCTCTCCACCCATCTCTTTCTCTCTCTCTCTCTCTCTCTCTCTCTCTCTCTCTCTCCACCCATCTCTTTCTCTCTTTCTCTCTCTCTCCACCCATCTCTTTCTCTTTCTCTCTCTCTCTCTCTCTCTCTCTCTCTCTCTCCTCCCTTTCTCTCTCTCTCTCTCTCTCGGGTGTGTCAGGAACACTGTGTTCTCGCTGTAACACACAGCAGCTCATTCAGAAATCCTCTCTCAGTGTTATGAGTGTGACTGACTGGGACGTTGAATAAATCGGACAGTTATAACACTCAGAACCGTCAGCAGGGTGCAGATAAATCACACCAGGAGGGAAAATAACTGAGATCTGGCTGTGTCTCTTTACTGCTATCTTGATGAAATAGGTCATTGCCATGGTAACCTGTGACACAATGAAACCCCAGTCCAGACTGGTCCCCTGAACCCCCCCACCATAACAACATGAAATATGACAGTAAGTCCTCACAGCTCTCAGGTCATGAGCAGATATCACACAACTGAATAAATGTAAATGTACAACACACCATGACAGATATTTCTGCTGGAAATGTACTGAAAACTGTTCAATCAAATTACTGTTGTCTATATAATAAATATTGTTCATATAACAACTATCATCTATACAATTACTATCATCTATATGATAAATATTGTCTATATAACATTATCAAGTACAAGAAATTCTTTGCTGGTTTGGACATCTATACAAAGTTAAGCAGTAATTGCAGTCAATGAGCATTATTTATAAATGTAAAACAGCAAAAACATTTACCAAATTGTTCCCCAATTCACCAATAAGAGCTAATCAAATGAAACCTTCTGAATACCGATTGGCAGCAGACATACTGAATATTAATGTTAACATGCACTACATGTTGTTGGACATCATTTGTCAGTAATGTTGATGTACGGGTGTTTTTACCTCCACCTGTTGACGCCCAGGTTGGAGGCCCCAGCGAACCAGGGGTCCAGAAAGTAGACACAGCGCAATGTGTCGGCCCCCTTCACAGCCTCCAGCAGGGCCGGGTTGTCATGGAGACGCAGTCCCTTACGGAACCAGTGGATGGAGTTTATTGCCATGATGCCAGAGAACTGAAACACACAGATTATCAACTAACCAGAACCAGAAGCCAACATTTAAGAGTTTTCTTTCCACCATAAGATTCTCTGAACGGCGTTGACTGTGATGTAACTATGATAGTAAAGTAGGTAAACATTCAGTACCACAAAATGACCATCTTTACTACCACAGTCAGTTGTAAAGTACAAAATTAGGAATAAACAAAGTTTTGAATAAAAAACAACAACATTTTAATCTTCTTTACTTTTTTATGGAACTCAAAGCGAAATAAATCTGTATATATGTTAACCCATCTCATGTTTCTACTCAAAAGATAAGTGCCATTACAAACAAGTGATTTGGTGAGAGCATTTGTGTTTGTTCATTTCTCTCTCTGTCCCTTAACTGCGTCATTATACAGTCGCACACTGTTTATTAAAACACTGCCGCTTCTTCCTTTATTAACAGAATATTTATTACATTTGAGTGACTTTAAATGGGTCATAAATTCACTCTTTATGTAACACTGATGTGTGTGTTAAAGCCGCACTCACCTGATGGATGTTTAAGTGAGTCCGAGTGATAAAATCATCTCAGAGTTTATGGAGATCTGTGAGCAGAACCACCGCAATCTGATCGACACACTTCACTTCACCGAACCGGGCCAGAACAAGGCTTTCATAACACTGCGGCCAACTGCGCATGCGCCCATACGCAGCGAGCCAGCAGGGGTGTAGAGACTCACATACTAGACTGACTCAACAGCTTGAGTTAAAATGTGTGAAGGCTATACAGACACTTATGTGACTGTGACTATAGTTCTGTGATGTATTAGCTACCATCCGAATTAAAAACGCAGAACAATCAGATTTAATAGATTATATTATTAGCAGAGTGTTTACATCTATTCTCTCACATCTATACCCGCCGCCCGCTGCCTCAGTAGGTCACGCTGCAAGTGTCCCAGATAAGAAGACCACTCATTGGTCCCTTCTGTTATGACGTCAAACATCGCTCTCACGTTTATGCGGCGTGGATGAGGAGAGCTTTGCAGTGTGTGTTGATGAATTTTGGACATTAGATGTTGATACGCGCGGTTTTAAAATGCGCTTCAGTCGCTCATTATTCATTTCGGTCCAACAGTGACGATGTAATAGTTGAAATTCCGAAGATCCGTCGCCCCGCCCCCTTCTCTTATCGTTTGTCTGATTGGTTGCGTCCTCAGAGACCCGGATGATCACGAGCGCAGCGCCATAGGACGCCATTTTGGATCTGAAGTGTTTGTTTCCGCGCGGCGTTGAAAATCACCCTTTATGAGAGGAAATATATAATCACTTTACCTGTTGATTTAAATGATTGATTTAATCACCCTGATGAAAACTTCTTCTGCTACAAAAATTATTATGCGTTTAGGAAAGTTTTGTGCTGGTTTTATTGCTGTTAAGTGTTTTGGAGAAAATCAACTCTGTTTATGCTCTATATTTTGTCACATAACTTTAATAAACGGCGTTTAACTCTTTAAACACAGACTGTCTTTAAATTGTGTCAATTTAAATATTCTGCAGCTGTAATCCAAATGGGCATCTGACAAAAAAAGAATTGCGTTTTGATTGTACAACTGAGCGACTCTTAAATGTGTTTTGAACATTATTAGAAGATTCATATTTAATATTAATATACGGTAAGGATAATGAACACATGGTCATTACTGTAAACACTGGGTGTTTCAGTGTCATCTCTGTTCATCTATCACGCTGTTGTTATTAGTTTTTGTTTTAATGTATTGCTTATGAATCTTTTGACAGGATGTTACTTTACGTTTGTTTCTTGATCAGGCGCGCGCCGGGCGCTTTGTTTTGGGTCCTTCCTCGCAGCTCTGCGCCTGGCGCTGCTCGGGAGTGTTGTTGTGGGTTCGGTTTCTGTGTCTCTATCTTTGAGTTTTTCACAGGTTTCCTTGTTGCGTTTAAGTTTGTAAGGCAGCAGTGATGAATCTGGAGCTGCTCGGTAAGATCAGATGTGTGTAACTGTGTTAGCTCAATGCTAACTGATGTGTTTGCGCTTCTCTCAGTTTATGATTGAAATACGATTATTTATATGACAGTTTCACTCTCTACTTATTTCATGGTTTATTTTTTATTATATGAACAGTTATCCTCTGATGTGAACTGTCAGATTAATTGTATATAAATAATAACAGCAACAGTAACAATGTAGCTTATGAAACCTCGAGGGTTTGGGTTCGAGTCTCAGGGAACATTATACGCATGTAAATGAACTGAATGTTGCTGGATGTTGTATATTTTCATTGAATCAGAACTGTGTTTTCTGTCTCACAGAGTCGTTCGGGCAGAATTATCCAGAGGTACAGCAACACGTCTTTAATAATGCCCATTAGTGTGTGTTGTGTTTATATACTGTGTGTATTGATATGGTTGTGTTTATATACTGTGTGTATTGATATGGTTGTGTTTATATACTGTGTGTATTGATATGGTTGTGTTTATATACTGTGTGTATTGATATGGTTGTGTTTATATACTGTGTGTATTGATATGGTTGTGTTTATATACTGTGTGTATTGATATGGTTGTGTTTATATACTGTGTGTATTGATATGGTTGTGTTTATATACTGTGTGTATTGATATGGTTGTGTTTATATACTGTGTGTGTGTAGGAAGCAGATGGCACTCTGGACTGCATCAGCATGGCTCTCACCTGCACGTTTAATCGTTGGGGGACTTTGCTGGCCGTCGGCTGCAACGACGGTCGAATTGTTATCTGGGACTTTCTGACACGCGGCATCGCCAAAATCATCAGTGCTCACATACACCCTGTCTGCTCGCTCAGGTGCACACACACATCTATACACACACCTGTAGGGTCTCATCCTCTGTTTGCATTGTTCATTTATTTATTGTTTGTTTTTAAACTAGCTGGAGCAGAGACGGTCACAAGCTGGTGAGTGCGTCCACAGACAATATTGTGTCTCAGTGGGACGTCCTGACAGGAGACTGTGACCAGCGGTTTCGTTTCCCATCACCGATCCTTAAACTGCAGTATCACCCGCGAGACATGTGAGTTTGAGTTCAGCTGTGACTGCTGTGATGTGTGTGATGTCACTCACTTATCATGATCCACAGGGATAAAGTTCTGGTGTGCCCTATGAAGTCAGCGCCCGTCCTGCTCACGCTGTCTGATTCCAAACACGTGGTTCTGCCCGTGGATGATGACTCAGATCTGAATGTGGTGGCAGCGTTTGACCGGCGAGGAGAATACATCTACACAGGCAATGCCAAAGGAAAGGTCAGAGGTCAAGCAGCTGCTCAGTGACTGATATCATAAACTCCAGTGAATTTCACAAGGTGTTTGTCTCACAGATTCTGGTGCTGAACACTAACACACAGAACCTCGTCGCCTCATTCCGAGTGACAACAGGGACCAGCAACACCACAGCTATCAAATCCATCGAGTTTGCACGAAAGGGCAGGTGAGAGGCAAACCTGTGACATCACAATTACCTTCTGATCTTATTTTGAACGATTCATTAAAGAAATGTTTTCTGATCACATGAAACTGCTGCAGCTGTTTCCTGATCAACACAGCAGACAGAATCATCCGCGTGTACGATGGCCGGGAGATTCTCACCTGCGGCAGAGACGGAGAACCGGAACCCATGCAGAAGCTTCAGGACCTGGTGAACAGGTGAACCACGCATGGACTTCATGAGGATGATGATGATGATGGTGTGTTGGAGTCTGATCAAAGCTGAGGGTGTGTCTGTCTCACAGGACACCGTGGAAACGTTGCTGTTTCTCAGGTGATGGTGAGTACATTGTGGCGGGTTCTGCACGGCAGCACGCACTCTACATCTGGGAGAAGAGCATCGGGAACCTGGTGAAGATCCTCCATGGGACACGAGGAGAACTTCTACTGGACGTAGCAGTGAGAAACACATGAGCATCTTCAGATAGTTGAGATGATCAGACGACAGGTTTTGCACATCACTGATTCTCAAAATGTGCGTGTTTCTACAGTGGCACCCGGTTCGACCCATTATCGCATCTATCTCCAGTGGTGTCGTGTCCATATGGGCCCAGAACCAAGTTGTAAGTTAATAATCCAAACAACACAAATCCTCCGGATGTTTGCAGCTGAAGATTGTGATGGTCTGAACTGTGTGTGGCTCTGTGTGTGTGTGTGTGTGTGTGTGGCTCTGTGTGTGTGTGTGTGTGCTCTGTGTGTGTGTGTGTGTGTGGCTCTGTGTGTGTGTGTGTGTGTGGCTCTGTGTGTGTGTGCTCTGTGTGTGTGTGCTCTGTGTGTGTGTGTGTGTGTGCTCTGTGTGTGTGTGTGTGTGGCTCTGTGTGTGTGTGTGTGTGGCTCTGTGTGTGTGGCTCTGTGTGTGTGTGTGTGGCTCTGTGTGTGTGTGTGTGTGTGTGTGTGCTCTGTGTGTGTGGCTCTGTGTGTGTGTGTGTGGCTCTGTGTGTGTGTGTGTGTGGCTCTGTGTGTGTGTGTGTGTGGCTCTGTGTGTGTGTGTGTGTGGCTCTGTGTGTGTGTGTGTGTGGCTCTGTGTGTGTGTGTGTGTGGCTCTGTGTGTGTGTGTGTGTGTGTGTGTGTGTGTGGTTGTGTGTGTGTGTGTGGCTCTGTGTGTGTGTGTGTGCTCTGTGTGTGTGTGTGGCTCTGTGTGTGTGTGGCTCTGTGTGTGTGTGTGCTGTGTGTGTGTGGCTCTGTGTGTGTGTGTGGCTCTGTGTGTGTGTGGCTCTGTGTGTGTTCTGTAGGAGAACTGGAGTGCATTTGCTCCGGATTTTAAAGAGCTGGATGAGAACGTGGAATATGAAGAAAGAGAATCAGAGTTTGACATTGAAGATGAAGACAAGAGTGAACCAGAGCAGACAGGTTATCATCTTCATCACACACTCATATAACTGTCACCATGTGTTTGTCTTTTTAAAAAAAAAACTCAGACCTGAATGAAACTAGCCATAAAACACACACACAGTAACACACACACTTACATACATACAAACAATCACACAGACACTCACACATGCACACACACGTGTATCACACTCAGGGTTTGTGTTATCAGGTGCGGATGCTGCTGAAGATGAGGAGGTGGACGTCACTACAGTTGATCCAATAGCCGCATTCTGCAGCAGGTCAGTGAAGTTCTCATTTCACTGTTGCTTCACAGCACTTAGCTCCACCCACAGTGTGCTCTGATTGGTGTGTGTGTTTGAGTTGCAGTGATGAGGAGCTGGAGGATTATAAAGCTCTGCTCTACCTGCCCATCGCTCCAGAGGTGGAGGACCCAGAGGAGAACCCATTCGGACCGCCACCCGATGCCACAGGCCAGAACCTCACCACAGACGACGGTTCCATCCACAGCAGCACAGGAGATAAAAAACAGAGACAGCCATCTGCAGATGGAGGACCACCCAAGAAGAAGATCAGGACCACCACGATTGAGCTGCAGGGCGTTCCCAGCGACGGTAAGAAACTTCACACACTCGCGTGTCTTACACAGTCCTGGTAACAGAGCTGAGTTTGACATTGTATAAAAGACAAGCATTAAAATCAGACAAAACAACTGAAAGATCAATTAAATTATTTTCTATAACAGGCATTCACAGACTGCAGAGTAATCCAGAATACTCCCTTATCTCTCTAATATCTCTCTCTCTCTGTCAGAGGTTCACCCGTTACTGGGTGTGAGGGGTGACAGTAAGTCTAAGAAGAAAGCAGCTGGGCGGCCAAAGGGATCTAAAGGTAAAGATTCTCCATTCAGACCCAAACTGAGCAGAGAGAGAGACAGGATCAGACCCGAGGGGCTGCCAGCGCCAGGTAAGACCCTGAGAGCGATCTTTGACCCTGCCAGACGCTTGCCCTGCGTAGCTTCCTGCAGTCAGTGTGTCTGTGTTGAGCTACATCTGAAAGCAGAACGCAGGACCTGCGCAAGGGCAGGGGACGGTTCTGCGCTCTCACGGGCTCAGCTGGTGCTGCTGCTGGTTCTGGTCCAGCTGCTGGTTCTGGGCTCTGGTGCAGGTTTTAAGCTTAACTGTGGTTGGCTGTTGCCTGGTTCTGTCTACTTCCTGCTTGCCTTCCTGTTCTTCCTTGTCTGACCCTGAGTTAATAACAGTTTTAGTGTTTAATCTAGTGTAACATAGTTGTGAAATCATATTTTATTCTGTCTGTTTTAGGAAATCTGGTGTCGTCGTCGTACAAGCAGCATGAAGTTCAGGGTTTGGATTGACAGAACGCAGCGCCCCCTGTCTGTTTGGATGGACATCAACACTTTATGGACTAGAGACTGTATTTGTATTCCATTATTACAGAAGGCCGTCTGATCCAACCATCACACATATCCAGAGAACGTCAGACAGATCGGACAGCATGTGTTCTCTGTAGAGTAGATCTGGTCTAATATGTCAGATGTTGTTTTCCTGTGAGAATTCCCCACTGGTCAAGTGTTTTGTATACATATTAAACCAGTTTGTTTTTGACGCTGTGGTTTGAGTTTGTGATGTCATTTGATACAATAATGTAATAACTTTTTACATCATGAGCCGAGCTCACGTGAACTCTGAACTGCCTCCATTTTGTGTGCAGGCGTGACTGCGAGTGTCCAGCAGGGGGCGTCAGTGCGCATGAGCTGCAGGAAGACCGGCAGTTCTCTGTGATTCGGGTCCATTTTGTGCTTTTCTGCTGTTGGATTCCATTTTGTGTTTCCGTGTTTTATGCACAAACGAAGTGCTCAATTAAAAACAAAATGGCCAAACGTCACTAAACAAACACCGACTTCATCTGTGAGACTCGAGTTAAAACTGCTCAAAAGAAACAAATATCAGCCTTTGGCTGCACATGAATCTATTATGATGTGTCTTAAAAACACTTTTACATGTTTTATATTTGGGATTTTATAACAGGAATTAAAATACTTGCTAAGTAGATTTAAGACAAACATCAGAATATATCCACTACAGCTCCCACAGTCATGAAAAAGTAATCCTGGAAATATTCTTATTTCAAAACTGATTTTGCAGAACTGGATGTTTTGTGGAAATTATTCACAATACAGATATTTTAAATGACAGCTTTCAACATCAACCAGAAATACTCTGATCACTATAAAATGTTTTTCTCTTTAAATTACTCAGTACCAATTACACAGATTTATACAGATTTATACGAAGAGGTTTGTTTAATGGGAGATTTCACAGGCGGTCACATGACAAAAGAAAATGCACAACACACTTCCAAAAGTAGCTAATTAAAATCTCATCTTTATTACAACCACATGTACATCATATTCCAAGAAAATGTTTTTCTAAAGGTAGAATCGAGCAGAAACACAATGGGAGTTCAGTTCATCCGTGTTGAACGAGGGTGACTTTACCTCCAGTGGCATCCATTATTCACTGCGTTTGATTCACGGTGAAAATGAAGTGAATTCACCTCAGAAACGAGGGACAGTCACAGTTGTGAGGGAACATCGTAAACACTCCAGTGCTTGTGCAGGTGGCAGAAATCCTGCTACACCATCTGACACAGGTGAGACATCCGCACAGTCTCCATCAAACAAGAGCATAATGTTCTGTGTGAACTGTTGCTGTCACATCACACAACGATTCGCGTTGGAATCGTTTGTAAACCATCGTTATGTAAATGTTTGCATCATGCACAACTGTTTCAGTGCAAATTGTTGTGAAAATTGTTGCTTCAAATGGACAAAATGAGACACACAGAACTTTGTCCTGCTCGTGTTTCAGAAATAAGTGGATCAAACCTGCTGGTCTGCAGGTGTCCCAGAAATATGCAAGAAATTTTAACGCTGGAACATAAAGAGCTCATCGTATTACTGCTGTTGAAACCACTAAATTCTTTGAGCTTTTTAAAAAGTTCTGCTTCTTTTTGTGACATCAGTTGTGAAGTAGCACAAGAAAAATCGTTTAAAAATACCCTACAAAACTACAGTTATAGTGCAAGAACTCTCACACTTCACAACACACACTTACATTCCGCCACCTGATTTCCAGCAGAAACCTGCCCCTCCATCACCTGCCCTGACTGCAGATCTCACTCACCACCCCGCCAGAGTATCTGATGTGATTCCCAGAGTATCAGACTGACGACTGAAAGGAGGGGCTTTCCAAACTCCATAAATTCACTCAGCTAGCGGAAGACAGTCAGAGAGAGAATTTCAGATTTTGTGCAAAAGTGGCATAATCTGGATGTCATTTACAAATTAGTTGCAAGTTATTTTAAATAAATAATAATAATCTCACTGATAGCACCACCACCATTAAATCCATAATGTAAACATTTCATTCTTGTTTTCTACGAAAATACGCTTACATCAAATGAAATTCGTTTGTCTGGCATCTGGTATATCGGCATCTTATGTTGTATTGCTTCATGCGGTCAAATCTAACTGAGGAAATTTCGCTCTGTAATAAAACGGCTCTTTACAACACAATGCAAAATGAGAATACTGCAAATATAACATTTAAAAAACAATGTACTACCGTGTCTGGGAACATCTGTATGTACAGTAAACCTCAATATCAGGAGGTAGCTTTGTGTTGTGCGGGCGCTCCAACACACACACACACACCCTTCATCCAGACATGCACTCAGTGAGAGATGCTATACAGTTGTGACAGTGAGTAAAGCCATGGGCAGCTGCAGGGTGTCTTCACTTGAACCCAGGCGGGTTCCGTGTGTCAAGAGTTCCTCTACAGTGGTCCAGTCGTCAAACAGCTTGCGGTTCCGCAGACGACTCCGTTTCCTCTGACTCAGCTCCAGAACAGTACTGTAACTATTATCCATGTTAACCCCTCCCACGCTGACGCCCCCCTGCGCCACACTCACTCTGACCACGCCCCCCTCGGCCAGCGGCCGTCTCTGTTTCTGCAGCTTGTGTTCACGGCGCTCAGTGCGGCTCCAGTAACGGCCCAGGCGGACATCGCTGTGACTCTCCTCGTCTGTGCTCATGCCGCTGCGCTCATCGGCCAGTCGCAACGCCCTGTCCCGCAGCATCTGGTTTCGTAATGCCCGCAAGTTTGTGCTGGGTGTTTTTCGGCTGGCTGCAGTGGGCACGTGGCCCTCCAGAGTGCTGTAGAGACCACCTCCGCCCCCTGTGCCCATGCGCTGGGCAGGTTTTGGCCAGGTATCATTGGCGTCCTGACTGGGTGTGTGACTCAGGGTGTGGAATCTTCTCTCCTGATGACAGCTGGGAGGCAGGTCTGTTGCAAAGTTCTGCTCCACCTGAGGTTCAGTGGATGCTCGGATCCTGTTGCTGTTTTGGAGGTCTGGAGGCAGGGTGCAGTGGTGCTCATCAGTTGGTGATTTGAGCAAGGGTTGACTCATCACATGTGCAGCGTGTGCAGGATGTGAGACAGGGTGTGCTAGGCGACCCAAACTGTGCATTAGCGCCATGTCTGGTTCTTCAGGTAGATTAATTGGCAGGTCAATTCTGTGGCCGCAGTGATGCAGCGTTGCGCTACAGTAATTTGGCAAGGCAGGATGACTCGCCCGGCGGCGATGCTGCATTGGTGCAGGACGGTGATGCAACGTTCTGCTTCTTCTCAGCAATCCAGCAGAGCTGGGGTGTGGCAGCGGCCTCCTCTGGCTGGAGGGTGTACTGCAGGTTGAGTGCACTGTGGGATTGAACAAGGAGCCACTACTGCAGCTGTGTCTGTTCAAACATGGGCGCTCTGCCTTGCGGTACTGCATGGACGACACACGGGACAAACCTTGAGTCTCCGGAACCGCAGGTATACATACGTTTTGAGGTTGGACCATCAGCGCCTCAGGGATGGCCTCCAGCTCGCGGTGTTTAATCTGGCTGTCCCTCCGTTCACGGACACATGCCTCCCCCTGGTGGTGTATGCGAGCATTGTAATGGCGCATGCGTTTTTCCAGCAGACGCTGAAAGCGCAGGAACTCGCCAGTACTGACACTGTAAAAGCCAGAGTCACTGAGTTCAGACGAGATGAAGGATTCAGACGAGGGCGACCCTCCTCTGTGGGCATGGCATTCCTCAAGCCCCTCCTCCGTTTCCACCCCCGACAGGTCACCCTGGTGGAAGCTGCCGTCAGTCCAGCCCAGTCCACTGTCCAGCTCGTGGTGCAGGGGCAGGCAGCCCAGCGGCTTCTCCAGCACGTAATCTTCATCATCAGTCTGCTGAGAACACACACACACACTGCGATGAACATTTTGATAATGAATTTGATCTGTTGAGCTGCTGTGGGGCGGATCTCTGCTGAGACTCGATCTGACGGCTCACAATCTTCACTGTATTCATGATCGCTAGTTGCCTGGTAACACATACCTTACACAATATCTGACTCCTCGCCTCTGAGGCTGACGGATGAAGAACCACAAGAACACAACAATCCCTCACGCTCCAGTTCTCCAGCTACAGGTTCTAGATTTGTGATCTGAATCTTTCTTTAAAAAAACAGCTATGAACTGGAGTCAGGTTGGTTTACTGCTTTAGAGCTGCTTTTAATTTTCATTGGAATGGTTCTGCATATGAGTTCTGGTTGTATGTTTACACTCACCTGACTGTGGAAACTTCTGGGTTCCTCCAGGTTGGTGTTGCAGCAGCCGATCAGGCAGTTCTGAGCTGGAGACGCGCTGCTGGAGAACTCTCGATCCTGCAACCATCACATCACATGTTATTAATTACAGAGCAGACTGATTGTGATAATGATGTGTAAGTGGATTATGATGTAATTTCAAAGTCTTTCCACCCTTATAAGGAGAATATTTGTTATTAGCAGAACAGAACCATAAACACAGTCTCTCTCGCTCTCTTCTTCATTGGTTTATTAAAGGCAGTTTCCTGCTCATCACACCCATGTGTCCCAAGCATAGCCAAAAGAATGAGTATTTCTAGAGCATAAGTGAGCAGCTCCATTTTAAAACATTTGTTTAAAAATCGGCACACACGCACATACTAACTGACACACGTTAGGTTTATATGCTTTGTGGGGACTTTCCATAAACAATGACTTTTATACTGTACAAACTGAATATTCTACCCCCTAACCCTCACAGAAACCTTTCTGCATTTTTATATTTTAAAAAAAAGCATCATTTAGTGTGTTTAATAATCAATTTCCCTTATGGGAACCACTGACTGTTCCCCACAATGTAGGTGTAACTTTTAACATCACCAATGATAGATAAACAAAACCACATACACACGTTTACTTATCTTCCTAAATGGGGACATTCCAAAGACCTCTATTGTTTTCATACACAGCTTGTTATAAACAATATAACCTCACATTAAACTACACTCCAAACAAATTTGTCCCCAATATATGGTTAAGTAACCATACACACACTCTCACACCAACAGCTGAAGTCTGCTGGTCTGATCAAATCTAATCAAATCATTACAACTCATTTGAAACATCATTTACTGTGATTTTCTGTGACAACAGATCTGAGTTAGTGAAAGAACACTCCACACACAAAGCCATTTCATGAATTTTAAGTTCTAACTTACGTTGTAGGTCAGCAGATCTCTGTGCTTCAGGTCTCTGGCCGTGTTGGGCAGGTATTCGTACCTGCTTCCGTCTCTACAGTTACCAGGCAGGGTCATGTGATTGTAGTACATTCTGAAAGAGCAGAAACACAACATTAACACTTCTGTGTTTACACAAGCCCCGTCCCCTCTCTACAGCTGTAAAACTGGCTCCACCCCTTCACCCACACACTGTTATTGTGAGGTGTGTATGAGCAGCTGAACCCAACCCATCGGAGCCAAACCCAGCTGTCAATCACATTCACACTGAAGGGCTTTAAAACAGAACAATAAAACGCAAGCAAACATTTAGAAAGATAAGGAAATGTGTGTGTCAGTGTATATGCAACACACACACACACACACACACACCTGATGCACAGAGTGTGTGAGACTCGGGTCAGGTCAGTTTGAATTCAGGCAGAAACACAGCTGATTAAAATAGTTCAATCAAAAGTTTGTCCACACTGTTTGAGTCCAGGATGTTGTTGTGTGTTGGTCCTGCAGGGGGAAGCAATGAACTGCAGGTGTTTCTCGTTTAACTTCAGTTATTCATTGCGACTTACAGAGAGAGAGAGAGCAAGGCAGGCTCACCTGTCTGAGCGAGGCAGGCGTGGTACAGTACATGAGTAGGGGCACAAAGGGTCCCACGGTCTCTCTGTCTGCGTGCTGCAGTCTGTTGTTTGATTGTACTGCAGGCTCCGCCCACTGTGACCCTCAATCTGAACTGTGATTGGCTGCTCATAGCTGGCGAGGATACGGAAGGCCTCGCGCTTCTGCAGGCGACTCAAATCCCGACCGTGAACCTGAATGGCAGACGAGCAACAGGTCAGATGAAGAGGTAGACGTTATGATGAGCAGAACACATCAACTGAGACTCGACTGAGAGACAGTCAGACGCTTTTTATATGCTCTATTTCACCTGATTCACTTAATCTCACACACACACACATTCTCTCACAAACAAACACACATGCTCATAAACATACGCACACACACACTTACACAAACACTCACAAACACACATGCTCACAAACACACACGCTCACACACACACACTTACACAAACACAAACACACATGTCATTACACAAACACTAAACACACATGCTCACAAACACACACGCTCACACACACACACTTACACAAACACAAACACACATGCTCACACACACACACTTACACAAACACTCACAAACACACATGCTCACAAACACACACGCTCACACACACACACTTACACAAACACTCACAAACACACATGCTCACATACGCTCACAAACACACACACGCTCACAAACACACACACGCTCACAAACACACACACGCTCACAAACACACACACACTGCTATAGGTCGACAGCAGCCTCTGTAAAGTGCAGATGTGTAAACATATTCATCCCCCTCAGCACCACAGCTGCCCACCGACCCGATCCATCCAGGAAAGAACAGATCCTCGGGCTGACACACACAATAAATGTTCATGCCAACATCTCAGTATGAGTCACAGGAGACAGACACAAGAGTGTGTGTGTGTGAGAGAGAGGAGAAGCTGGACCTTGTACATAAGCATCACTGTCAATCCTAGTCACCATCAACACACACACAATTATACACATAATCACAAACCTAATCACATTCACAAACACACACACATAGTCATGCATGCAATCATAATTATATACAATAACACACTCACATACACATCACATTCAGACACAGACACAATCACACACATATACATCACACTAACACACACGACTAACCCCCATCCTGTCGCCCATCCATGGCCCTGAAAGTCGGCAGCCCATCACCACGGTAACAGATGAGGAGGATAGTGCACTAATGTGGACTCGCTGAATGAAAATGAGGATGAAGAATTGATGTAGCTCTCGCTGACACACGCGCACACACACATGCATGCAGAGGTGCAGTGAGATGTGCAGACAGACAGACAGCACGCTGTCTCTCCCTCTGAACGCTTGCTGCACAGCACTGCTACTCCAGAGCTCAATCCCCGCCTACCACTGCATAGTAACCCTGCTGAAACACAAGCCCCGCCTACCAATGCGCAAACACATTGTGATTCATCTGCATGGGGTGTCTGTCAGCTGAGCCTAAAAGCTGATTGGCTGGCAGGGTTTTACCTCCTCATGCACAGGTCTCTCTCACTCTCTCTCTCTCTCTCTCTCTCTCTCACTCTATCATCCAATAACATTTCAGAGCTAAAGACTGAGCATAAATATGCATTTTATTAATGAGAGATGGTGTGTGTTAAACTTATAAAGACCTCAACAAACCCTTTAACCCAAAACACACACATACTACTGAACATTAAACACACGCACGCATTCAATTATTCACACACAGACTAAAAATAGCACCAATAACACAGTTTATGGCTTCAGTCTCACAATATTACTGGAAAAACATTACACACTTAAACACACACACTCACACAAAATGTGGCCAGTTGTGTCATGTACAATCCTAGACAGCAATAAGATTAAACTGAGACCAAAAGGAGAGTTTTGCACAAGTCACTTTTCATGGTATGTTTCTTCTGAGCAAAAGATGTCTCTCCTCTCTTACATGTTTCAAACGGAACTGAATTATTTCTCAGAAAATCCGTTCAAATGACCTGAGCTATGTTTAGCAGGATCATTTTTAAAGTTTTTTACTCTGACTGTCTTAATGTGTGTGTTGTGGCTTCAGAACATCTAAAACATATAAACACTGATGTTATGTGATCAAATGAAACATCTCCTGAGATCTAAACAAGAGTCAGCTCTCCACTTACAGACAGCAGTTACAGTATCTCCTGCAGGTTTGTACAGCACGTGTGTTCAGGTGTTTCTGGGTTATTGAAGGACCATGGATTTGTCCTGATAAACTCACCGCTGGGAGTCTGGGGATGTAACGGGACGTGACAGCAGTCAGAAGAACATGCAGCCGCAGCAGAACATGTGAGATCGCTCCTGTGGGCAGCACATGCAGTCGACACAACCAACAGAAGAGCAAATCTGTGTCAGGCCATTATAAGCGCTGATAAAGCTGCGGTGGTTCATGAATAAATGAAGTGTGTGTGAGATGAGACCTTCACAAATGGCTGGAGGACAGTCAGTGTGACCTGAACTATCACATTCAGATGTCCCTGAGTTCTTTACTAGTGCAGAGATAACAGAATAACCTGCCCTAATGTTTTACTCAAGATTTACTCAAGACTTGAGAACTTGATGAGAAATGCTTGATTTCTGATTGAGATCAGTTTAATTACAGTTAATTTACATCCCACATATGAGATCACTTTAGTCTCAGGAGAAACATTTAAGAAGCAGGAGATTAAAATTCTCACTTTGATCTTCATTTAAGAGACAACAATTGTGATTTTTCCTTACTGTGGAAGAGGAGCTGATGATTATAGATTGTGTGTGTGTGGTGCAGGCAGCTGTAAATGAAACCCGTGCTAGGATAGAGTAAGACACACACACACTCACACACACACACACTGCTAGAGGGGCATGCCAGCTCAGATCAGAGAGACAGCAACTGCACTGCGGGTGGTGTGTGTTTGGTCTGTGGTCGTATTCAGAAGGACACACACACATCATGTGGGGTTACCCATACTGCCCCAGCTCACCTTCAGAAGGTGAAGTCTCGCTTCAGTCTCTCAGGATGCACAGAAACAGTATGGGTAACTGGGAGTCAGCGGGAGTCAGCTGGAATCAGCGGGTCCGATTGACCCTGAAACAGGAGTGTGTGTTACAGATACAGCCACAGGCATCTAATGACAGATTGTATTAAACAATGATTGGGTCTCAGTGCTGAGGAAGACACGTTGCCATGGTGAAAACCCTTCATCTACATCACAGTTCAGCACATCAGTTCAACACAAGCACACACACACACACACACACACACTAAAGCCAAATATAGACAAATCCTGCTGTCAGTTCACATGCTAACCGCACACACAAACACAAATCCTGCACTCTGCAGGCACACTAACCACACAAACAAAAAAAGCTAAATTAACCCTCCATTATTCACACCAAACCAACATGTTATCAGGTTTTTTGACATTTTTAAACCTCTCACTGTGTTATACACTATATCTACACCTATATATTACACTGTATAACAGAACAATGTCTGGATTACTCCAATTATGTTTAAAATGTGCAGCTTTTCAAGACAGGGATACTGAGACCAATCTGTTACACCTCCGAAAAAAAAGCTGCAGAGGATGGAAACGGTCTCCATAGTAACAGATACAGAGACTGGCACAGTCTCAGGAAAGCCCTGAGAGTCACCGATACATTATCTGCATGCGTCACTGTTAACAAAACATACAAATCCGTATTTATGGCTAATGAACGTATTTTAAAATCACTAGAAATAATGTTATAATGTGACCGCCAGGTGTCGCTTCAAACATTATAACAGACTTATAACGGAGTTGATGGTGTTATTTAATAACCCCACACAACAGCACCACCTCTGTGTTTTATATTATTTACACTGGAGTGAATTATTACGTCGGAATGAACATAAGAAACCTAAAACAAACCTCAAACGAACCCTTAAGCCTGTCAGACTTGTGTTACCGTTGTACTTTGGTTTTGTGTGGATGTTTTCTAGGCTGTATGTAGGCGATGACTGAACACAAACCTTCACCGCCGCGCGTCTATAATTAAACAGCGAAACTTCACGGTACGCGCGTCGCGTCTTCACGCGTCGCGTCTTCACGCGTCTTCACGCGACGCGTGTTTTTCCCCCAGAATACGTCACGCATACCTAAGCTGCACTGACGTCAATATCCATATTTGGAGACGGTCGGAAATCTAGCGTCACCATAACACGCCTGTGTTTTCCACCCTGACAACCAATCAGTTGGTGAGCGAGCTTCTGGGAATGCCCGCCTCTTGTATTTTATTGGATGTCGGAGGTGTCACTCAGACAAACGCGCACAACGTCCACGGCTGTGCGTGTATAAATGCCCTCACAGAAGTTGCGCTGACAGACGAGCGGAATCGCCGGAGCGGAGGCACGGCCGCGGATTTGTTGCACCAGTTCAGCAGCCGCTCTGTTTTTAACCCTCACCATTGTGAGCCGGATTAAGAGCCACGGAACCGGAGCAGTGATGATCCCGGAGGTTTCGGCGGCTGCGGGGTTCGTCTGCAGACTGCTGCGCAGCCGCGCACACCTGAGTGACGCGCAGCTGCAGGTGTTCAGAGAATGCGTCGCGCAGGCGCTCTCAGGTAGCCGCCAGTGGGACGTGTTTGTGTGTGTCGGTAAAGCTCTGCTGGTTCATATCCAGCACGCAACACTGCTGCTGTGTGAGTCTCAGAGGCCTCACGGGTCCACGACGTCACCACGTTTTCAACGTGATCGTTTATTCTTCTTGCTTTTAGCTTATGAGATTTAATGGGATGTGTTGTAAACGTAAGTTAAAGGAACACTTAGTTTTACTTATAGTTTTACTATAAATCTGATGTTCAGAAAGATGTAACGTGGTGTTGCTGTGCTTTTGGTTGTGGTAATTGTACTTTCTGCAAGTTTAAATGTTGATCAAACCCATGTGTAGTGCAGCAGAGTTCATCTGCAGCCGCAGACAGCTGCTCTGTGTGGATGTTTGTGTTGGACAGTTCAGGGGTTTGAACACAAATGTTTTCTCTTTCTCCAGAACATTACCGGCACCACTGGTTTCCTGACAGGCCACAGAAGGGCTCTGGTTACCGCTGCATACGCATCAATCATGAAATGGACCCTCTGATTGGCCGAGCGGCCAGCCACATCGGCCTGACCAGCACGCAGCTGTTCTCTCTTCTGCCCCGGGAACTGACACTCTGGGTCGACCCGTATGAAGTCTCGTACCGTATCGGTGAGGATGGGTCCATCTGCGTTCTGTATGAAGCAGAGCCTCCTGTCTCAGGCCCCGCCCCCAGTGTCCACCGACCCTTAACGTATGACCAAACAACAACCTGCAAAAACCACTTCATGATGGGCGGTCGCACAAGTCCTCCAAAGAACTACCTGATGACGGTGTCGAGCTGAGCACAGCAGTGCTGGTGCTCACCTGACCAGCTGGATGTCACTTCCTCAGATTTCTTCCAAGATACTGACATTTTAAGCCAGATTCTAAACCTAAAACAGCTAAAAGCACTGCTTGATCTGACTGCTTCTGTGAGGATGTTTGGATCACTGACTCGCTGTTCCGTGTGAGTTTTATTGTTGTACCCTGAAATAGGTTTTGGGGTTTTCCACTGGTGCTACCACACAGTTTTAGTGCAGTAATAATACCTCATACCTCTCACAAGAATGTGAAACCGTTACGTCCTGAAACATGCAATACACAAGCAGACAAACACAAATGCTAGGCCAATGCATTTCAAGCACGCTGAATATACTTGCATGTGTTCTTGTGTTTCTTTGCTGGTGAGAAGCTGCGTCGCATTATAAATATAAATTAAAACCTTAACCCTAATTATAAGTTTACAGATCTGTATCAAGGAACATATTTGTTTTTCTGTACTTGTGTAAAGTGTTTCAGGCCTAAAACTGTGGGGATGATCAATGAAATTTCTACAGAAGCTGCTAGAGAGAGAGACGCCACACAAACTCCCATGATTCCTTCTGCCTTAACCACAGCACCACCCTGACCTTCACTTCCTGCCTCTGTCTTACTGTGCAATATTCAGGCAGTGCGCTGTTAATGCTCCTGTGATGTCATGAAATAAGCATTTGTGGAAATCTGAACTGAAGGCTTAACTGCTGGTGTCTCTGTTTTTTTTCCCAGAATTCTCTGTGTGTGGTATGTTGGTTGGCATTGAGCTAACTCAAGTGTGTAGCATATCAGCCGGGCTGCTGAGCAGCTGGGGTACTGTTTTAGACAGAGTAAATGTAGTTTAAGTTGGTTTTTTTTTTTTTTTAAGCTAAATTTTTCTACATTTTTCTAAATGCATTTGTGCGGACACAGACATGTATAGACATTTTTTTTATTATAATAAACATTTTATGAAAGAAGCATTTTTCTGGTCTGATGTTCCTCATGGCTGCTGAACGTTTGAGTTCTGTAGGACTGTAATAAAGTCTCTGAGATATTCTGAAATGTTTCATATCTCTGTTCTCTTAAAACTCCCACGACAGGCGTCTGTGTTGAGCGTGGGGCATGATGGCATTAACATGGGTCCTGTTTCACCTCACAGACAGATTGGATCACTGCTGTACTGAGAGATATCAGCCCTTTTCACAATTTACAAGCAAATTACCAAAATTACTTTACCAGTAAATACGGTTCTGTCTTTTTACTGTTAAAGTACCATTCACACATCAATACCAAAATACTGGAAAATTGGGTGACGTCATTAACTGCAAGTAAGCGCCAGTGTTGTGTTTTGAAACGTGACTGTTTTGGAATGCATGCAGTCTGTTTTTGTTACGTTTCCATTCGTGCAGTTTCTTCTGACCCAACAACATCACATATGATCATCTGTACTTCAGTAAAAAGGGCCGAGTACACATCATTCATGTCGGAATGTTCTGATTGGCTCAATGCAGACTTGTACACGAGTGTGTTTTGTGAGCTGTACAAACACACTTTATTACAAGATTCCTTCTGTTCAATTCAAGCAGCAGTTGTGTGCTACTTGATCTGTTGTGAAATATCACATTATAATTGTCATGGAATAATAGTTCAAACTAATTGAAATGTATTTTACATGATATTTGTGTTTGCTGTGTGTTTTCATACTTAATGCAGGATTAACAATACACTCATCTTAAACTCTGTGTGAAGTGTGTGTCTTTCTACATTCAACAATCCAAATGCATTATAGAGGAGGATTCTGCAGCTGTCTTGTAGGGAGCAGGCAGCAGGTAGTTTGAGACAGAGCTGTTGTTTGTGTGTGTGGGGGGGGTTAGACACGCACATTCAGGCAGATGGCTTGAAAAGAAGTAGGCCACATATGGAGACTCACATTATTGTCCAGTGACAACCCCCCAGCTGAATGGAGCAGCGAGACTGATGCAGACAAAGAGAGATTTAGACAGAGCACATGCTCTGCCACATTTCTGTGAGGGGGACGTTTTCCTTCTGCTGCTGGTGGCTCAGATCAGGAGCTTGACCTCTGACCCCCTGCATACTCAACATGTGTGATAACTGTTGCGTCTGTGTCCCTGGTCGAGTTCAGAGAGCAAATCACTGATCAGAGTGAGGTGTGACTGTGGTGTGAGGTCTGGTGTGTTTCTGGACCATTTGGTCCATTTGCTTAATCCTTGAACTACTTTGACCTTGTTTTATACACACACACAAACACATGTTTACTTTATCTATCTAAATGGGGCGTGTGTGTGTTATTGTGGCAGACAGGTGGAGGAGGTGGTCTCACGCTGCAGACCGCCTGTGAGATGATGGAAACCCTGTTTTGTGACTCTACAGATTAAACAGACTGCTGTCATGTCTGCTTCATTTCAAATGTTTTTCATGAGAAATAAAATTAGATACACAAGTCAAGTGTTGGCATACAGTCTTGAGGGAATCTAAAGAGAAATGTTTGAGTTTAAATTGAGATCTATGACTTTTAATCACAGACTTTGGGATCTGTGTATGGTTTGAGACAATGTTGAGATCTCTTGAAACTCTGGAAGAGAAATGTGACATTTCTGGAGTTTAGTGAACATTTTCAGTCTCAGATGTTCTCTGCTTTCAGGAGAAACACATTCAGTATTTGGAGATAAAAGAGGTTAATGAGGTTCCAGGTTTTGCAAACACTTTCAATGTCTTTTTTAAAATCATTGTAAATGTGAAGGTATTTAAAGCATTTGAACCTGTTGATTCACCAGTGAGACACAAACAACAGAAGGGAAATCAGTGAATCAGTGAATCAGGATGTGTTTTGCGATATGGTTGTGTTGACATGTTCAGCAGTTGAAATCTAACAGATCACTGTCCTGAAGTTTCCACACACACACACACACACACACACACACACACACACACACACACACACACACACACACAGTCTGTCTAAATGGGGACATATCACAGACTTCTGTTGTTTTATACACAGCTACTTATAAACAACATAACCTCACCTTAACCCACATCTAACCCTAACAGAAAACTCGGCTTTTTCACTATATTTTAGTGTTTTGGGGACACATTTGTTCACAGTATGTGCTTCAGGAAACCCCAGAGCTGTTTTCCCCTCCTCTCGTCATCTGCTGATGTCATAGCAGTTCAGCCAATCAGAGGCTGTTGTTGAGGGAGGGCAGAACACGTGTGTGAATGCAGTGAAATGAGGAACTTCCTGAATCAGAAACTCTGACGTCATGAAACATGTTCGGGAATATTTGTAAACAAATGTTTATTCATATAATCAGAATGAACGTGAAATTAGAGAAACAGTAATATTCCTTTATGGAACAATGATTCAGAAATGTTTAGCTGGTTTATCATTAGCTTCATATAACAATAACTGTGAATGTAAATAAGCGCCGTGTGTGGGTTTGTTGTGGGGAACTGTGGCACGGCTCTGTCTGCTCTCTGCAGCTCAACTCTGCAGAACTTCAGATCAACATGTTAAACGACAGGGCTCGTAATGTGACCCCTTCTGTTTTATAAAACCATGAATAGTAAAGTCCAACTGCAGCCAAGAAATGAACAAAAATACATCTTTATTATCAACAAACATACACGCACACACTGAGGCGTCCGCAATGTTCAGATGTCACTGATCTAAGGTCAGTCCACTCTGGATTGCTGCTGTTGCCATGGTGATCACCTCCTCTAAAGTCTGCTGGTCTTCTAACTGCACGTGCACACACACACTTTAACTTTAACTCCAAATGATTAAACACTTCATAAAGTTTAAATAGTATGCAGTATGTGAAGCTGGCAGACCTGCACTGCGATCTGAGTACCGCTCTCTGTGGCCAGCAGCGCCACCTGTTGGTACTGACACGAGTTCTCCTCCGTCACTATGCCCTGTGATGTTACTATGGCGACCTGCAGGAGGAAGGCAGTGTGAGCGATATGAGTGCTGATAACCAGACTAGCAATCGCATAATACCTACCGGCTGCAGTTCTTTGACATCAGTAACCATGGTGACACGCTGATGCCCAGCACCACATATGCGACCTGGGTGGGTGGGGACAGCAATGTTGGTCCCGTCCTGGGTTACCATGGTAACAGCAGTACCGAGCACCTACGGACACACTCACCTGTTACACACTCAGATATGACGTGTTGATCAAGACTGACACACAGACAGACAGCAACCTGTGAGGTGGTTATGTTGCCTGTTTCCATAGCAACGTCAGCATTGCTTTCCTTCTTTTCTGTGTTCTGTAGTGAGGCATTGAACACCTCGGCATCTACAAAAACAGACACAGAGAGTTGGTGTTAGGGGATAAACACACTCTCCTCTGTTTATAATGTCACTCTATAATGTTGCTCAGTGATCAGGGGCTTCAGACATGACAAAACAATCGTAACACATCACATCTGGTTCATTGGACTCTGTTGTGCTGGTGAAGGTCTCACACACACACACACCGTCCTCGACCATGTCACAGTCTCCATGTGCCGTGCGTCTGTGCATGGCTAGCGTGGACGTCTGTCTGTAGTTTTTCCCGCAGTGACTGCAGCTGTACGGCTTACAGTGTGTGTGAACCACATGATGTTTGTACAGACTGGAGTATTCAGTGAAACTCTTCCCACAGCCGGGAACTGTGCAGAGATACGGCTTCTCTCCTGACACACAAATAACACACACATACAACTAAAACAACACCAGCCTTAAATCATTCAACACAAAAACTAAACACACTGTGTGCGTGTTATCTGTGTGCGTTACCTGTGTGTATCCTTGTGTGGTTCTTGTAGTTTGTAGCGCTGGCAAACGCTCGTCCACACGAGGGTTCGGGACACAAGTATGGCCTCTCGCCTGTGTGTGTGCGCGTGTGAACTTTGCGAATATTTGAGGTTGTGAACGATCGTCCGCAGCCTTCGAACGGACACTTGAAAGGCTTCTCACCTGAGAGAGACACTCGACATATTACTGACCCCCACAAGACTCACTTTCAACCCATAATGTCTGTGTGTGTTACCTGTGTGTGTGCGCAGGTGTTTCTGCAGGTCTCCGGAGGTTTTGAAGGCCTTGTAGCACATGTCCTCTGGGCATTTGTAGGGTTTCTCTCCTGTATGAGTCCTCAGGTGACTTTTCAGGCCGTATCCTGTGGCAAATGCTTTACTGCAGGAGGGAATCTCACACCTGTATGGCCGATCACCTGTGTGAGAGCGCTCGTGCACCTGCTCAACACACACAACACTCAGTGAGCCACAGTGTTCATACCTGACATCAAAACAGTTACACACATCAGCTGTGATGTTGTGCAGTTAAGGTAAAGTTCTGCCCCTGTGCATTGTGGGATAGCACTGTACCTTCAGATGGTGCGCTGTGGTGTAGTATCGCCCGCAGCCCACATGTTCACAATGAAAACTCTTCTCACTCACCTGTAGAGCTTTATTGGAGCCCCAGACCTTCCCCTCGAACATCAGCTGAACATACACAACACATACATCAGCTCTACAAAATACTCCTCCATCAACCCTTAAGGCATGTGTGTGTGTCTGTCTGTACCTGTATGCTGGTCTTTTCTGCTCCATTCATGTTCTGTATGTTCTCCTCAGTCTCAACCTCTGACCCCATCGGCTGTGAGATCAGATCAAACATTAGTCACAAGCTCTGGAGATTTATAAGAACTGCTGTTACTGTCTAACGCTCTGACATTACACCTTGAGCTTCTCCAGCAGGGTGATACAGTCAGCATCCGTATGTATAGTGAGCACAGCGCCCTCTGTCTGCAGGGAGGGGTGATGAATGTACGCGGTGCTGCCGTCCTCCAGCTGAACTGCCTCTACTGCACTAGGGTCCAACCCTTCTGTCACACACAGAGGTCAGAGGTCAAAAGCATCTGTCACACACAGAGGTCATACTTGTCTTTCAGGGTGTGATGAAAGCGTGTGTAGTGGCACCTTTAGATGTGTGATGAATGTACGCTGTTGTTCCATCTTCCAATTGCACGGCCTGACTGTCCTCGAAAGCCAGTGACTCTACACACACACACACACACGTTTGTTTGGCTATATTAGTGAGGTCATTACACAGACTTCCACTGATTTTATATCAGGCTAATTATATTTTCTATCCCCTTCACCTAACCCTCCCCTAAACCTAACCCTCACTCAAACATATGACTGACATAAGAGTTAATGAAAAACTGGATTTAGCTATTTGGCTGAGTCTTTAAATTTAGTGAGGAGCAGTAAAATGTTTACATGTTGGTTGTCATGATATTTCACTATGTTAGTGAGGACATTTGACACACACACAGTGATATCACACACCTTTCTGTTGAACTGTGATGTGTTGGATATACGCCGCAGATCCGTCTTCCAGCTGAACACTGTTTTCCTCCAGCACACTCCCCTCTGACAAGACAACAGCCAGGCAAAACTCTTTAACATCGAACTACAGCTTTTACTGTCATAATATCTTCACCCTCCCAGTCTCACCGCTGTTGGTCTGCTGGATGTATGCAGTCGAACCATCAGCCAGTGTCACGGCCTGAAGCCCCAAAGCCTCCATCACACTGAAACACACACACATCATAAAGCTCTCTGTCATCTGCTGGAATGCCTGCAAATAGGTTTAAAACAAGTTTGTTTGTTTCTAAAACTCACTGGTTTTATTGCATGACATTATTGTACGTGTGGCTGTTTTAAATGTGTCCATGTGATTACATTAATTCTGTCAGACAGTTTCCTCAAATGCCCAGGTGACCATAATGGTTCTGAAAGACAACGTTGCTAAGCAACAATCTGACAGTAACTACAGCAGACACCAATGATGTTGCCAAGCAACAGATCAGCTTGTCACTTGTGTGGACTGTTTACAGGTGTCAAATATTCGGATTCTTATACATACACTCACGTCTTATGTCTGAAGTAACAAACACACAGATCAGTTCTACACGTTTGCACATGTACGATGACAACAGTTCCTGTTTTAACGCGTATCGTGTGAACGTCGCGCAGCTGCAGCTCCACATAACGCGTCACTATTATACCGCAGCAGTTGTGAATGTCGTGCTGGGCACGCGCAGCGCCGCAGGCCTCGCGTCACACTCACACACACACACGCAGTCAGAGCAGCATTATAAAGCGCTGTAAAGTGAGTGTGTGTGTGTGAGTGTGAGTGTGTGAGTGTGTGTGTGTGTCCTCCACTATCCCATCATTCTCTCGCCGAGCAGAAGCAGCGCAGTCTGGGATACTCACCACCGCCTGCAGCCCGCGTGACACGCTCACGTGCGCAGATCTGCGCAGACGCCCGCGCAGACTGCAGCGTCATGGCGTCCAGCGCGCGTCGCTGTGTGGCTCCACAGCGCGTCATAAACCCGCATCACAGCCCAGCAAAACGATCTCAACAAGTATCCTGTATTTATAGTCCCTCTTTTTATATGTTGTATTGATAATTAGTCCAAATAAGACGCGTTACATTGTTGTTTTAGCGCAATTTCTGAAGCAGATATAACGAATAACTGTAAGATTGAGTTAAGGCATGATTTTATGACGAGATTTATATATACATTTAGATAAAAACATCAATACAGTATGTGCAATTTTAAATAATACAAAATGAAATACTATTTCTGTAGCCCAATTGGTAGAGCGCATGAAGTTGTGGGTTCGACTCCCAGTGAACACACGTACTACATGTAATATTAAAATGTGTAACTTTAATGTGCTGTAAATCGCTTTTGATGAAAGCGTCTCCCAAATGTACATGCAGTTAAATATTAATTTATAATATTAATTTCTAATTAAGATTAATTTATAAACAGAAACCTAAAGTAAATATTAAAACAGTAATTGGTGTGCTCATGTGTTCATACACACGCTGTTGACTGAGATGCTGATCCGCAGAGCGCCGCCTGTGGCCGCGTCACACATCACACGCGTGACCGCTGCGCCTCTGCCGATCTCACCTGCAACACCCGGAAGCGGAAGTACGAGTTACGCTGGGGAGTCGCCTTGCTCTTAACAATTTGTGTTTGTGCCTGTGTGTCACTACAGGTTGTATGGTTATATAACTGAGACAAATGAAAATCTTAAAATGAATTTATGTTGCATCAGAAACAACACTAAAAGCACACGAGGGGTTTTAACAACAGCAGCATTTGTTTACTGCATAAATCCTGCAGTAAAACATAAATCTCTGAATGATAGTAGTAGTAACAAACACCGTATTATTTACACTGATCCAGAAAACAATCTATTCAAACAGTAAATGACAAACCTTAGATACAATCATGATACACTGCATGATGTCATCACATACAACAGTCTCTGATTGGTGAAGAGGAGGGTGTGATCCCTACTGCAACACAACTGCACCTATTACAGACTGTTCGTGTGTGACGACAGTCTAGAAGAATTCCACCAGGATGTGACATCATCAGCTGATGACAAACATTTAAAGTGCTTTGATTGGCTGATCAGCAGGTGTGAAAGATGGACAGATGAGCGAATCACACAAGAATCATCCAGTTCATCTTGAACCAAAACTAATAAGAGATTATATTTGCCTGTTTTTAACACCATGACAATCTTTTCTTCATAATAAATCTCATTCAAACACGTTCAATTATCTTCATGCAAAATATATAATTTCTCGTTTTGTCTTTCATTTCTGGGTGAAATGTGAGACAAATCCTGTGAGATCCACAATCAGAAACATCAATGAAATGGAAAAATAAAACAGAAGCTCCACCTGCATTAACAGACAGAAGAAGCACTGAAATGAACAGCTGCATCTTCACGTTTGAGCATCTAATAAACAAAAATAAACATCTAAACAACTGATCTGAATTCCTGATATCTGTTTAACTCTGTGGTTTTGGACCAGAATTAGACCTGAGAGGATCAACTGCAAACCTTCTCAAGCTTCTCTGACACACAGATGCTGGTTCCTGTAGTTTCAGGAAGATGGTTTGAGAGGACAAGATCTGTGACGTTCTCAACGCTTCTCCACCCCTTAGTGAGTCTGGAATGTGTCAGTCACACAGAATGAAGCTCATTGAGCTGTAGAGTTGAAATCAGAGCACTGGACCGTCACAGACAATGTTCTGAGCCCGTCCTGGAAACACCTCCATCAGCCAGTAGCGCGGGTCAGCGTAGACTGCACGCACAATAACACACACCACTTACACCTGAAAGATCTGCTGTTTTTGTTGGTCTGTGAGTGTCTGTGTGTGAGGTCTTACCCAGGTCTCCAGGCTCCAGCCACAGGTTGAAGGAGCTGCAGTATTTTTGGCATCGCTGAACAGGAAGGACATGAACAGCTGGAGAACCTTCAGCAACCACCAGCCAACCAATCACCTGCACTCTCTATAACAACAAATGTATACACTTAGAAGAAAAATTTCAGTGGGTCACTCTACACACACAGATACACACACACTGACCCTGCTGTTATCCAACTGCTCACAGTGCTGCAGTGAAGTTCCTGTGTGATCCAGCAGGGGGCAGAACTCAGTGTCAGGAAACAACCACTGAAGAACTGCCTCTCTGTGACTGGAGGAGAAACTCCTGAGAGAGAAAGAGAAAGAGAGAGAGCGAGATAAGGTTCACCATGGTTCATTTTTTAGATCTAATAGTGACTTTCAGAAAGTTTAAAAGTTTCAGGTCTTTACCAGAGCAGAGTGAAGTTAGTTTGTGTGTTTGTCTCCAGCTGTGAGACACTGGAGTGAGAAGCTGATGAAAACTGATCCAGCTGAGAAACATGTTGAGACATGGACTCTCCCCCCTACACACACAAAATATTAACCTTCATCACACACATCTGTGACATCTAACTTCACCCGTGTTGTGTGTGTGTGTGTGTACAGGTTTATCTATATTTGAGTGTCAAATGTCCTCACTAACATAGTGAAATCATGAAAACCAACTTGTGAAACATTTTACTGCTCCTCACTAAATTTAAAGACTCATAAATCAGCCAAATCCAGTTTTTCATTAACTCTTATGTCAGTTGTATGTTTGAGTGAAGGTTAGGTTTAGGGGAGGGTTAGGTGAAGGGGATAAAAAATATAATTACTCACTAATATAGTCAAACAAACTTGTGTGTATACGTGTCTATGCTTTCAGCAGTATGTTTGTGTTTATGTGTGATTACCTTCAGCAATACGAGTTGTGTATCTTTGTGCATCACTGCAGACTCGCTCAGCATCTCAGTCAGTTCCAGCACTGCAGTCACATCTGCACAGGTAGAGCAGTTCACCTGGGCCGAATGCAGAGAGCCTGCAGCCCACCACTGGTAGAAACCTGCAGCACGCACATATGCACACGTTCAGGCAATGCAGCAGAGATGAGTGTGTTCAGATCCTCTGTGAGTGTGTTCAGATCCTCTGTGAGTGTGTTCAGATCCTCTGTGAGTGTGTGGGGAGTCTCACCGTGTAGGTTGTATTTCTTAGCAATAGGCAGTGACAGCAGACGGATGTGACTCAGAGGGGACGACCAGTTGTGGCCCGCGGCCATCAGGAGTGGGGGGCTCTGTGGGTATGTGAACGCCAGGACAGCGATCAACAGAACACCGACAGCAACTAAAAACTGAAACAAAACACTCTTATCTGGACCGGACCAAACATCACATGACTCCACTGTGACAGATTTATTCCTAACAATAAAGATTCCGATGCGTTTCATTCTCCATCACATGATATTCAGATAAACTGATAACTGATCGGTCACTAGCTGAGTTACAGTGGAAGATTATCAAGTAATCTGATTGTCTGAGGTCTGATGAAGAGTCAGTGACTCTCATACCTTGATGGTCGCTCTCAGGACGGGGAACTGTGGAGGATCTCGGCGGGGTTCGTTGGTCTCCAGAACCTGTTTGATGAACTTCTCGATCTCCCTCTCCGACATGCCATACCGATAACCCGACTGACGGAGAATATCTACACTCTCTGATAACTTATCATAGATACAGGGCTCACTTATAGATGAACCCATGATGTGTGCGTGTCACAGCTCAGTCAGGGCTTCTTCATCATCAGGTGTGTGTGTGTGTGTGTGTGTGTGTGTGTGTGTGTGTGTGTGTTTGAGGGTATCTGTGATAATGGGTGTTTTTATCCTAAATCGCGTGAAAACGAGTTTGCCTTCATGATCGATGAATTCTGAAAAAATTAAACCATTTAAATGTAAAACTCATGATCACCACCAATAAAAAACTACTCAAATCGCCAATGTTTAACATGTGATTAGCAGTCAAAGCTATAACTATGATCTTCACCTCCATTAGTGTACACAAACACTTTTACACAAACACACATGCTGCTCTTACTGTCTTCTTCGGCAGGTTTCGTGGTGTGACTTTAATTTGGGATGTTTTGTGAGTTTCCTCGGTCACGCGCTCATGCTAACAGCGCTCGACCTGTCTGCTCGAGACTCGCTCGTCTGCGCGTTCACCGCGGCACATTCAACACTCATCGGCTCAAAAAAATATAGCGACTAACTCACTCTATTTCATATTAATCTAGTCATTACGAGCAGAAATCATTATGGTGGTTAATGGTTTATTCATTCAAATATGTATTTTCTATTCTTGGAGGAAAATAACTGAACATGTCGTTGCCAATGATCAGATAGAGTTTAAATATCCTCATAGGTTTAAACTCCAAAACCTTATCAAATATTACTAAACATTAACTCGGTATAACAACCTTTATTAGAAACTTCAAGAGAACATCAAATCCCATCCAGAACCATCCAAACATTACAAACATTAATGATTTTTTTGTAAAAGGTTATTCATTACTTTATCAGTACTATTTTAAATCATGCACATTAAATGTGTTAGGATTTAACATATCATTTATAATATTGATTTTAATTTAACATTTTAATTTTTTAAATAAAGGGGTCACCGAGTTGTAGATATAATAGTTAACAAAATGCTAAAATAAATAAGGTAAAGCGAAAATAATAATAAATGAGTTAATTAATAAAAGCAGCGCGTTCAGTTGTTTAAATTGAATCTGTTATTGTTATCTCGTAGCATCGAAAACAGTTGATGACGTCACCGGCGCGTCTCTGGCAGGGGGCGCGGCGCGTTGAGCGCGCATGTCCGCGTCCCGCTTTGTTTGGATCAGCTGTGCGTGATGTGAAACCCCACCCAATGAGGAAGGACGAACAGTGAGGAGCAGATCCGGCCCGCGACGGCACGAACCCGCACCATGATCGCGTTATTTAACAAGCTTCTGGACTGGTTCAAGGCGCTCTTCTGGAAGGAGGAGATGGAGCTGACGCTGGTCGGCCTGCAGTACTCGGGAAAAACCACCTTCGTCAACGTGATCGCGGTAACCGAGCGCTTCCTGCCGCTCTTATTGTGTCCTGTAGGCCCAGGTCGAGGGACGGCTCCATTTTTATTATAGAGAGATCAGATACAACATCAACAGAGCACATCCAACATCGTGAGATCAGATCCATAGTATCATCAGATCAGGTGCATCATCATCAAATCAGATACAGTGTGTCAGATACATCATTATAAGATTAGATATAGTGTGTCAGATAAAGCATTATCAGATCAGATCAGATACAGTGTGTCAGATACATCATTATAATATTAGATATAGTGTGTCAGATAAAGCATTATCAGATCAGATAAGATACAGTGTGTCAGATGCAGCATCATCAGATCAGATACGGTTGGTCAGATGCACCATCATCAGATAAGATACAGTGTGTCAGATGCAGCATCATCAGATCAGATACGGTGTGTCAGATGCACCATCATCAGATCAGATACGGTGTGTCAGATGCACCATCATCAGATCAGATACGGTGTGTCAGATGCACCATCATCAGATCAGACACGGTGTGTCAGCTGCAGCATCATCAGATCAGACACGGTGTGTCAGCTGCACCATCATCAGATCAGACACGGTGTGTCAGCTGCAGCATCATCAGATCAGACACGCAGACACGGTGTGTCGGATGCACCATCATCAGATCAGACACGGTGTGTCAGATGCACCATCATCAGATCAGATACGGTGTGTCAGCTGCAGCATCATCAGATAAGATACGGTGTGTCAGATGTAGCATCATCAGATCAGATACGGTGTGTCAGATGTAGCATCATCAGATCAGATACGGTGTGTCAGCTGCAGCATCATCAGATAAGATACGGTGTGTCAGATGTAGCATCATCAGATCAGATACGGTGTGTCAGATGTAGCATCATCAGATAAGATACGGTGTGTCAGATGTAGCATCATCAGATAAGATACGGTGTGTCAGATGCAGCATCATCAGATCAGATACGGTGTGTCAGATGTAGCATCATCAGATAAGATACGGTGTGTCAGATGTAGCATCATCAGATCAGATACGGTGTGTCAGATGTAGCATCATCAGATAAGATACGGTGTGTCAGATGCAGCATCATCAGATCAGATACGGTGTGTCAGCTGCAGCATCATCAGATCAGATACGGTGTGTCAGATGTAGCATCATCAGATAAGATACGGTGTGTCAGATGTAGCATCATCAGATAAGATACGGTGTGTCAGATGTAGCATCATCAGATAAGATACGGTGTGTCAGATGTAGCATCATCAGATAAGATACGGTGTGTCAGATGTAGCATCATCAGATCAGATACGGTGTGTCAGCTGCAGCATCATCAGATCAGATACGGTGTGTCAGATAACTATTTAGTTTGATTGTTGTTCTTCAGCAACTCTGATACATTTGACAGCTGTCAAAAAATTAAAGAGTACCAGGATCAGTTGACCCAGTTTCTCAAACAATCAGCACAGTCAGCATCTGGCCTTCTGTCCAATCACAGACATTACACATTCTGTTGATGAGTATTCACACACACTCACACTCTTAGAAGGGCACTGTTCAGTGGGATGTTCAGTATAAATCACATCTTCACCTGCTGTACAGATGTTTGCTGTCTGGAGTCAGTTCATCAGAGCTGGAGAAGCGTATAAATCTGTGTGTGTGTCTCTGCAGTCAGGTCAGTTCAGTGAAGACATGATCCCTACTGTTGGATTTAACATGCGGAAGATCACCAAAGGAAACGTCACTATCAAGGTGAGCAGATCAGTGTGTGTGTCTGTTCATATTTCATTCACTGGAAAATATTTGTAACTATTAACTCTTAATTTTCAACAGTGCAGTATGTAGCTGTGTCCCACACTGGCACAACCCTGTTACTGACTGAGTTTCTTTGCAGTAATAATGTTATTAGTAATAAACATCATAGGGGACAGTTGTGGCCTACTGGTTAGTGAGTTGGGCTTGTAATCAGAAGGTTGCTGGTTTGATTCCAGCGCTGGCAGGTAGCAACTGAAATGTCCTTGAGCAAAGCACCTAACCCCCTACTGCTCCCAGCCCACTGCTCCAGTGTTTGTGAGTGTGTGTTCACAGTTTGCAGTGTGTGTTCACTCCTCACCAGTGATGGTTAAATGCAGAGGTCACATTTCGGGTATGAGTTACATATCTGACAAATATGTCACTTTCATATAGATTCTTTCTATGGCATGACAAAACGACAAACGGAAATAATCTCATTCCATACTGTTACGTTTACTGTTGATAAACCCAGTCACTCAACCCTGTTACTATAGGTTTTGTAAAAAAGAGAATGATCAAAGAAATCATTTTTGGGAAATTAACATTTATCAATAAATACAAACCAAGAATTGGTCCCAGACTAGTGCTAAACTAAAGCCTTTAACCATGTTTCTCATTCTAGTTGATTTTTACATTATATGTGTGTTTTTATTATATTCATTTTGATTTTCAGTGTTGTTAGAAAATAACAGGGTTTAAAAATCATCAGATGCGATGTGTGTGTGTGTGTATATGTAATGTAATGTGTGTGTTTCTGTGTGTGTATGTGATGTGATGTGTATGTGATGTGGGTGTGTGTGTTGCAGCTGTGGGACATTGGGGGACAGCCGCGCTTCAGGAGTATGTGGGAACGTTACTGTCGGGGAGTCAGTGCTATAGTGTGAGTATCTGACTGACCTGCATCCACCGGCACATATTCACATATTCACCTGTTAGCATGAACTACTGTTCTGATGTCATTTAATAAAAACATTCGGTCTGATACAACACACAAAAAATTAAATTAATTTGTTGTCTCTCTCTCTCTGTCTGTTTGTCTCTGTCTGTCTGTCTCTTTCTCTTGTCTGTCTGTCTCTTTCTCTTGTCTGTCTGTCTCTTCTTTCTCTCTCTTTCTCTCTCTCTCTCTCTGTCTGTCCATCTGTCTGTTTGTCTGTCTCACTCTGTCTGTCTCTTGTCTGTCTGTCTGCAGGTATATGGTTGATGCTGCTGATCCAGAGAAGATCGAGGCATCTAAGAATGAACTTCACAATCTGCTGGATAAACCTCAGCTGCAGGGGATTCCAGTGAGTCTGTCTGACACACAGAAACATTCTCTGTCATTCTTATAAGCAGACCTCCAAACATCCTCAAAACTGTGATGATCTGTTAAATAACAAACATACATTTCCACACCAGTTCTGACTGTTATCCAGCTCTTTTGTTGTTATCAGACAAATTAAACTAGTAAAAGAAAAGTTTCTTTTAAGAGTTTTTAAAAAGTGTAGCTGAAGATTGATTGAGAAGGTTTAGTCTCCATGTGCTGGTCAGATGAAGCTGTTCTCTGGTATCTCCTATCAGGTTCTTGTTTTGGGGAACAAGCGAGATCTTCCAGGATCTCTGGATGAGAAGGAGCTGATTGAGAGAATGTGAGTTAAACTCTTTCTGGAAGATTCCGTGTGATTGTTTGTGAGCTGAGATGTTCTGAGTTGTTTCTGTCCTACAGGAACCTGGCTGCCATCCAGGACAGAGAGATCTGCTGTTACTCCATTTCCTGCAAGGAGAAGGACAACATTGGTAAGATCTCCACAGATTTACCAGTCATTTAAGGTTTTCTGCAGCAACATCAGGGAATGTTTCACAGGTTATGGAGATGTAATAAATACACTTCTCCAGTTCAGTTTTTCTCTTGATTTGTTGAGCCAGATCTTTTGCACTTTGTAACAGGATTCATAGCACACAAAACTCTTTTATTTAAAGTATTAATGATGTGAATAATGAATTAATGAAATAAGAGCCAGAACTCTTGTGTATATTTTATCAGAAGAAGGTTCTGGAAGGTTCTGATTGTGGTGTTGTGTGCAGACATCACATTACAATGGCTGATCCAGCACTCGCGAACCAGGCGGAGCTGAGGATGAGGCAGCATCCGATTGGAGGAACAACATCATGTGACCAACTGTATTTTAGGCGCTCTTGAGTCCATTTGCTCCTCCCTCCGTTGTTATAAAATAATAGATATTATTTATGGCGTTTAAAAGGTTTTTTAATTATATTATTTTTTGGTTCATCATGAAGTCACATGACCTTTGTGTGTCAGAGATCAGATCAGTTTGAGGCTGTGTTGAACGTTTAGCACCAGCAGGCGGCACGCTTTTCCTGAAACTTACCTCCTGCTCTTTCCCTGTACAGCTCTGACATCATTCTGACAAGCTGTGATGTTATTTTAAATCTGTGACATCAGCAGACGTGATGTCATTTGTACAGCTGTGACATCATCCTCACAGTCTCTCTGTGTGCATCAGTGTCAATGTAGCATTATGGGATGTCATGTTTTCTTCATATGAACATATGAACAGGTGTTAATTTTAATGATCATCTACTGTTGATCTGGAGTGTTAATGAGTTGCTGTGACTACAGTGTGGTATCAGCCGGTACCTGCTGACATCAGCAGGTAATCATGGTAACCCTTCCCATGGCGTTTAGTTTTAGGAAGATCAGTGAGCGAGTGTGTCAGCTGTCAAAGTGTTTAGTTGAACGTTATTTAGATGTTTGCGTTGGACTGATGTGATCTCTGACCAGATGCAATCCAGACGTCATTATCAGAAGCTACTTTGAGTTTATTACTACTCTCACAAACACACTGACACCTGTGTGTGTTCCTTTGTATTAATCTAACATGAATTTATTCATCAAAAACAGCAGACATATGGAGTATGTCATATACTGAACTATGTCATATACTCCCTGTGTCTGCTGTTGAACCTTTAAAGTTATTCGTCATGTTTAGGAGAGACAGACATTATTGGTCTTGTTCTGTTGCATGTGTCTTTATTTTTAGCCTGAATCGTAACGGTTAACAAATGCTCATTTGTTAGATTTATACATATGTACATTAACATTTTTGTTCATTATTTTTTTTACTTACTTTGGTTCGCAGTGTTTTAAACTGGGTTGTGTAAATACCAAAGGCCCTGATGTTTGTGTCCTGTTGTGATTAGCATTCTATGAGAATAATATTGTTAAAAAGTATGTGTGCGTGTGTGCGTGTATCGAGCATCTGTCATGTAGACTAGACTAGAAGAATATTTTTAACACACCAGTTTTATCTGTTGATTTTTGCTGCTATTAATAATTTTATAATCATCCGTTTGTTGAGCAGAATTTATTTCTCTAGTTTGGTCATGTCAGAGTGTAGACACACTCCTCCAAACTGAACTGTGATCAGTTTGTATCTGATTTTTGCAGTAATAACACACAGAAGATCACCTGATCTCATAATCTTCTCTGTTTGTGTTTTAATGAACATTTTTGGCTTTCATGTCTAATTAAGTGGCCAAACTGTTTTCAAGTCATTGTTTGAATAGTTTGTTCATGTGTTGCTCTTTTATTTGCTGGGGATCAGGGTGAGATTTTCCCCTTGCATGTCTCATTATGGGCTGGAACAGGTTGCCATAGTTACAGGTAAATAAACTGAAGTTAATCAGCATGTGACTGGACTGGATTCATTAGAGTATCTGTTTATATTTACAGAAAAGAACTTTTAAAGCAGTTGTCATAACAGCTATTTCTGTACAAGACGTTTTCTTTCCTCATTTAAAATCTTTCTGTTCAGGTCCTGGCGGTTATAACTACATGTTGTTATTGTTATTTACAGATTATTTAAACGTGAAAATTAAACAATTTCCCCCTCAAACCGACTGTTTTCTCCTTTCACTTAAGATATGAGATAATGGAAATGAAGAAAGAATAATACTTAAACAGAAATCCCATTAACAATGAGTTTTGTTCCGTCTGCAGTTTCCAAAGCTATTGTTTTAACACAAAGTAAACAATTACACAAAACTGGGATAAAATGCTAAATAACCTAGAGTGATACATTAAAGCGATTAAATATACAATTAGGTCATGTGAGAACAATGCAGTTTTTTAAAATCTTTATCATTGTATTTTATATAATGATTCATGTACAACTGCTGTGCAGTATACAGTACATATAGTGAGCAGTATACAGTACATATAGTGTGCAGTATACAGTACATATAGTGTGCAGTATACAGTACATATAGTGAGCAGTATACAGTACATATAGTGTGCAGTATACAGTACATATAGTGTGCAGTATACAGTACATATAGTGAGCAGTATACAGTACATATAGTGAGCAGTATACAGTACATATAGTGAGCATTATACAGTACATATAGTGAGCAGTATACAGTACATATAGTGAGCATTATACAGTACATATAGTGAGCAGTATACAGTACATATAGTGTGCAGTATACAGTACATATAGTGTGCAGTATACAGTACATATAGTGTGCAGTATACAGTACATATAGTGAGCAGTATACAGTACATATAGTGTGCAGTTACAGTATATAGATCCTTCGTCTCTGCCCATGGTAAGCTTGACTCGTGAGCTCTTCATCATCATCATCCTCTTCGCTGTGATAACGGGCTGATGTGGAGCTCGGGTGAGCTGTGAGCTCTCCGCCTGCACTGACCCGACAAATAAAAGCAGAAAGAATAATAAAGGAAAGATGATCTGTAATGAAGTAACGTGACGGGCTGCAGGTTATGAGCTGATGATGAGAGGGTTTGAATCCGCTCTTCTCACATGCAGTTTTGTGCTCCTCTGATGAAGTTTACGTCGATGGGGAGGCAGGTGTATAATGTATGAGAGTAATGAGAGGATATGATAAGACAGTGAATTTGGCGTTTCTACAATATCTGAATTATAAAGATAAATCGATAAAGCGATGTAACATACGTGTTGTATTGTGTCTGAGCTCATT
Source organism: Chromobotia macracanthus (assembly GCA_036877525.1). NCBI lineage: Eukaryota > Metazoa > Chordata > Actinopteri > Cypriniformes > Botiidae > Chromobotia > Chromobotia macracanthus. The sequence continues at coordinate 341,385 of JAZGTH010000033.1, read as the reverse complement.
GTTGCGGATTCATCTGGATTTAACACAGCGGTGAGTTTTAAAACCCTTCAGCGGAACCGGCGCAGTCCAGCAGCGCTGCTGATCCGAACCGAACCCGCGTCACTCTGTCACGTGACGGCGTCTGAGCGCAGGCCGTGACGTCACAGGCCGTGAGAAACGATGCAGTCAGTCGCTGTTAGACAAGATGATCAGGTGATCACATCCAGAAATAAACATGTACAAATTCTGTGTTTGTTCAACACACACGTAAGTAGTGATGATGGACCAGATGACAACACTCGTGTGACCATTTATTCACATGAATGTGGTACTTAAAGGTGCATCCAAAAGTACCACTGCAGGACCAGAAGTTAGCGTTTTACAAAATAAAGATATGTAAAGTGTGTGTGTGTGAACAGATGTATTTGGACACTCATTTCTCAACTCATTTCTTACATTTAGGTATTTAACAGACGCTTATCCAAAGCGACTTACAATGTGAGGAAAACAATGAAGCGATACGTCACAGAGAGGCAATAACATCACGCACACCGTGACCGAGATTACAACACTTGCTCTGTTGCGCTGTTGCTCTGTTGCTCTGTTGCGCTGTTGCTCTGTTGCTCTGTTGCGCTGTTGCTCTGTTGCGCTGTTGCGCTGTTGCTCTGTTGCGCTGTTGCGCTGTTGCTCTGTTGCGCTGTTGCTCTGTTGCGCTGTTGCGCTGTTGCTCTGTTGCTCTGTTGCGCTGTTGCTCTGTTGCTCTGTTGCTCTGTTGCGCTGTTGCTCTGTTGCTCTGTTGCGCTGTTGCGCTGTTGCGCTGTTGCTCTGTTGCGCTGTTGCTCTGTTGCGCTGTTGCTCTGTTGCGCTGTTGCGCTGTTGCTCTGTTGCTCTGTTGCGCTGTTGCGCTGTTGCTGTTGCTCGCGCTGTTGCTCTGTTGGTGTTGCGCTGTTGCGCTGTTGCTCTGTTGCGCTGTTGCGCTGTTGCTCTGTTGCGCTGTTGCTCTGTTGCTCTGTTGCGCTGTTGCTCTGTTGCGCTGTTGCGCTGTTGCGCTGTTGCGCTGTTGCGCTGTTGCTCTGTTGCGCTGTTGCGCTGTTGCTCTGTTGCGCTGTTGCTCTGTTGCGCTGTTGCTCTGTTGCTCTGTTGCGCTGTTGCTCTGTTGCGCTGTTGGCTGTTGCGCTGTCGCTTTGCGCTGTTGCTCTGTTGCGCTTTGCGCTGTTCGCTGTTGCTCTGTTGCGCTGTTGCGCTGCGCTGTTCGCTTTTGCTTCGCTGTTGCTCTGTTGCTCTGTTGCGCTGTTGCTCTGTTGCTGCTCTGTTGCTCTGTTGCGCTGTTGCTCTGTTGCTGTGTTTGTATCAGTTCTTTAAATAACCTCAGTAAAGGTATGTCCTCACTAAACACACTGTGTGGGTGTCCAGAGCTCTTCTGGTGTATTCACTTACTGTAGACACATAAACACCTGTGTGAGGTGTCTGTGTGCTAACAGTAAACACAGTAAAGTCTTTGTTCATGTGTTTTGCTTAATAAACTGTTCTTGGGTTTTCATCAGCTCGCCTTCAGTGGATCATATCATGACACTGAGCTAAAGATCACATTAAGACTGTAAGCACTGAGTCTGAAAAGAAAGAGATTGAAGTGTTAATCTGTTTCGATGACTTGCAGACATCGAAACTGCATGACAGTGTTTGTGGCATCATTCTGTTTTCAGATGACCACAGAAACTCTTCACCTTTGATTGTCTGACAGATCAGAGCTATAAAATATATCATTTAAAATATATTGAACATTTTTTTCAGCAGAGCAAATATTTATATCGCTTGAATCATCTACAGGTGATTGTAATATAATTTGACTTTATTTCAGCAACACCTTTAAAACGTTAGTGTTGTTCAATAAAAAATATATAATGAATTTAGATACATAATGAATTCATGTAAGTTCACACCAAATACTGAAATGAATGAAGACGAATAAATAAATAAAATAAAACTTTGTAAAGGAACCGCATTGGATGTAGTAAACCACAGTAAGCGCTGTTCCTCCTCTGGCCACAGTGGGGCAGTAGAGTCTCGTGACTCAGCTCAATATAAACACAGACTGCAGCTCTTTATTATTTAAGTGTTTGAGTCTGTAATGAGTTTTCACACTAACGCTTAAATCCTGTCTTAGGATCTTTCTTCAGCCCTGTGATGAAGGAAACACTGTAGTAACCCGGAGTGAAATATGAACTGCTTGAAACATATCAAGATATCTCAGTATGATTACCCCACAGTTAAACATCAGACTGAAGAACAGTTTCAGATGTGAGCTGATCTGTGATCATTTATAGTTTAGTTTGTGTAGTTCAGGATGTATATTGCAGTTGAATGTGACACAGCACAAACATTATATAAAAACTCCAGCCTCAACACATTTCTGTAGAAACATGTGCAGCATGCAGCAGCAACAGGTTTCGCATTGAAATTCTGCACGTCTCCTGCCAATGTTTGCGGTCTGCAACAAAGCAGGCTGGCAGGACCCAGACAGACGGGTTCTGGAGAACTTGATAACCCTGAGACCCGACAGCAGCCGTGTGTGTGTAATGTGTGTCAGGCCTGTGTGTTAAGTGCATGCAATATTGTGTGTTTGTGTGGGTCAGGTCATGCAGATAAAGGTTTTCAGTAAACACACTCCATTGTGTTGCGGAGCATCGAGCCACTATTGTGAAAGCAACTGACTTCATTCTTCTATAGAGGAACCGGCCCAACCAGACCTGCAGGTTCTGAGGTTCCTTACATAAGATCAAACACACAGTTACGGTCAACACACTGCTCTCATTCCAACCGGTTATTAACAGGGTCATCTGGTTAATGATCACATGCAGCTGATTCTGCTTGTGCAGGCCGTTAAATTCAGTTTATGGGCCGGGCTCATTAAACCTGACTCAGTTCAGAGATAACTTCTTTGCTCAGGAATCACAATAGTAACTTCAAAAATTGATTCATATTTTAACCTGTTTAGCACCCGTGAGGTTAACTTATTTGCTAGTAGTTTATTTACTGTGAAGGAAATGTTCATTGTAAATGTTAATGATGTTCATTGTAAAAGTTAATGCAAAACTCCTCACCAGGAGTCCTGGGGGGTTTTTATAGCTGGTTGCCAGGGCTTTGCTATGTGGTTGATTGTTGTTAGGACGTTGCTATGAAATGAAGGAAAGTGAAAGTATAGTAATCCATCCTCTGAATGTGTCCTCTGCAGTTAGTGCACACACACCCTGAGCAGTGGGCAGCACTGTGACACTCAGAGGCAATTGTGGGTAAGGTGTCTTGCTCAAGAGCACCTCATTGCCAAGGTGTTCTGAGTTGTAGGTGTGTTGCTAGGGTGTACTGGGTAACTATTAACATGTTGCGGTACAGTGCTAGAATGTTCTAGGTAGTTTTCAGGATATTACTATATGATTGCCAGGGTTTATACCATTGTTGAGATGTTACTATGTGGTTGCTAAGGTGTTCTGAGTTGTTGTTAGTGTGTTGCCAGGTGCTGTTTTCCTCCAGTAATCTAACCAGATAACCCAACAAATGATTAACAGTAATACTGATATTTGTGTTAGAATAATTTATCAATAACTGCTACAATGGATGATCAAATTATTACAATTATTACCAAAAGTAGATTTAAAATTAAAACCAGTATACATGAAAATGTCTCCAGCATTTGGCAGAGTGTGTGTGAAAGTGACATATTTGTCAGATATGGTAACTCATACCTGAAATGTGACCTCTGCATTTAACCATCACTGGTGAGGAGTGAACACACACTGCAAACTGTGAACACACACTCACAAACACTGGAGCAGTGGGCTGGGAGCAGTAGGGGGTTAGGTGCTTTACTCAAGGACACTTCAGTTGCTACCTGCCAGCACTGGAATCAAACCAGCAACCTTCTGATTACAAGCCCAACTCACTAACCAGTAGGCCACAACTGCCCTCAGTTGTGAGTGTGTGTGATTGTGTGTGTGTGTGTGTGTGTCTGAGTGAGTGTGTGTTCAGGTCATCTGATTTCACACTGGTATGAATTGGTGCTCTGCTCTAGTTTACTCAGGACTCCGGTTAAACCAGTCTTTACCCAAACAGTCCTCACCACTGCCGGTAAGGAAGAGCCAGAATTAGACCTGATGGATGTTTCTTTTTCATCAGATCACAGAAACCAAATTAGCCTTAAAAATATTCACTCCACAACATAAAACACATTTACAACCTTGAGACCCTTTCTGAACATGCAACATCTCCAGCGTGTTTGTATAAAGAAAAAAGCAGACAGACTAACAGACAGACAGACCCTTTCTGAACATGCAACATCTCCAGCGTGTTTGTATAAAGTTTGTTTTAAACACAGGTTACATATAAAAATGTTGTTGCAATGACTTTATGAGCTGTTGTGAATGTGCGTTTGACACACACATCCTTTCACAATCCTTGTTTTCTCTCTATTTTGAACATTACTGTTTTTTCTCAATACTTTGTATGTATATACTTAAACATTTTTTACCTTGGAAACTACAGTATTTACAGTCTGGTTTTGTAACTGTAATTAAAGATAAAAAAGTAATAGATTTGCAATTAATACAAAAAGAGTTTTTAGACAAACAGTTGGTGTTGCATGACTAAGAGAATTAAAACCCAGTGATACCACAGTAACTATATTCTGATGCAGTCACACACACACACTCTTTACACCTGCAGTGAGGGACACATACCTGTTGAACAGGTGTATTTGGCGCTGCTCCAGGGTTTCAGGTAGGCATGTCATTTACTGGAAACTCTGTCTGCACTGCCCGTAAACTGAGCCCTGTGGGAGGAGCCTGTGTTATGATTGGTGAAGCATGATGTCAGTGTTTGGTATTGTGATAGGAATTGCTCTGGTTCAAATGTTAAACCTGCAATTAACCCTTAAACAGATCACAGATCCACTCTAGACAATAATTAAACCACAGCCCATTTCACTGTTCCAGTGTCCTCACTAACCCACACTGGACAGCCACAGGCATCGCCCTGAACTAATCAACACAACATATGTTTAGACACACTTGACTGAATTTCAATTTTTTATGTTCATTTAAAGCCTTTAATGTAAAAGCTTAAATTCTTGTTCTGTAGACAGTTTCACAAACAGAGATTGTACATGTAGGTTTGACATGAATGATTTAAAGAAGACAGTAAAGGAACACATTGACCAGAGTGTGCAGAGCTGTAATCTACAAACTCAAGCTCATTTCTAAAAGCTGACCTTTTTAGGGCTAATATTACCCACAATCTATCTGTCTATCTATCTATCTATCTGTTACCCACTCGTGTCATTTTCCATACCCAAAAGTGTACCAATTTAGCCTCTCAGCTCAGTTCAAATTTTACGGGAGGGTTCATGGGAGATATAATCATAAAACAATACAGTTCTGCACATATCACTCTGCCATCAATAATCACTTGTCAATTACCCAGCATTCCTTGCACCTGTGTGTTTACCACAGTCTCACGTGTGTCATATCTCACCGATAAATAGTGCTTACCATAAAGACACACTGCCATACTTTATTAATTTCCACACATGGGCCGTCTGGCATGGCTCCACCCGCCCTGCCCCTGTTTACTGTTCATTTTGAATTCACCTCACCGATCTCAATGGCTTAATATTAAACCTCAAACAGACCTTTGATCTGATTACTTCTGCAGCCAAAAACACAAACACATCAAGTGAAACATTTTAGTGTTTGTGTCCATCTGTAAGTTTTTTATTGAGTTGCGTCGGATTATTATTATTATTATTATTATTATTATTGTGACAGTATTATAGATGCTATGAGAAACATTCAGGAAACCTTCACGTGACACGTGTGGGGAGGGTCGTGTTTCCATGTAAACAGCTCATAAACATAAAGGATCATTTGACAGGTCAGTAAGAGAAGATGCACTTGTTTACACACAGGCAGGTTAATGACAGGAAGTGTTGACTTCTTTAAGTACTGAACTGTTCTGAGACCATGTGACTCAAACACAGTTGTGGGAAAATGATGTTATGTTTTTCAGGGCTTCATTGTTCCACGTGCATGTATGAATCCACTCACGTTTGCTTTGATAGTGGTTATCATGGTGGTTTCCTCTTAATTATAATCACCATAGATGAACTTTAACCCTGGATGTTTGCCATGTGTATATGAGAAATAAGTTACTGTGTATCTGCTGGTTTTGTTAGGGTTTATACTTGTGTGTTTATGAAGAAAAGCATTGTGGGGCATTGTGGGATACAGTATCTAATACAGTGTGCTCTGATGTATAGCACATACTTTGGAGTATTCCATGCATGCAGACTATACACATACCCTGCGCAATATGCATGCTGCGAGAATGGCATGATTAGCACACAGTAGTGAGCATTAGCATGACGTTTGCATAGCTTCTGTAGCTGATGAAATTTCTTTTTATGGCCGCTGATAGAACATCAGAATCATAAAACACACACCTCATATCTCAGATCAGTGTTTACAGACACTGACATGTGAGAAAACATCAGGTGTGCTGAAGCCAGAGATTGATTATTATAAGTCATTTTATTACATTTGCAGGACATGAAAATGACCAACATATATTATGTTCCATAAACAGCTTAACTTGCAGCTGTGTTCAGGTGTGTGTGTCTGTGTGTTCAGGTGTATGCGTCAATGTTCAGGTTTGTCTGTATTCAGCTGTGTGTGAGTGTGTCTATAAAATTTTTTTTTTTTTTTTTAATTTTATTTTTTTTTATTTTTTTTTTTTTTTTTCTCTTTTTTTTTTTATTTTTTTAAGGGGGTGTGTGTCTGTGTGTTCAGGTGTATGCGTCAATGTTCAGGTTTGTCTGTATTCAGCTGTGTGTGAGTGTGTGTTCAGGTGTGTGTGTCTGTGTGTTCAGGTGTATGCGTCAATGTTCAGGTTTGTCTGTATTCAGCTGTGTGTGAGTGTGTGTTCAGGTGTGTGTGTCTGTGTGTTCAGGTGTATGCGTCAATGTTCAGGTTTGTCTGTATTCAGCTGTGTGTGAGTGTGTGTTCAGGTGTGTGTGTCTGTGTGTTCAGGTGTATGCGTCAATGTTCAGGTTTGTCTGTATTCAGCTGTGTGTGAGTGTGTGTTCAGGTGTGTGTGTCTGTGTGTTCAGGTGTATGCGTCAATGTTCAGGTTTGTCTGTGTTCAGCTGTGTGTGTGTTCAGGTGTGTGTCTGTGTGTTCAGGTGTATGCGTGCGGGCAATGTTCAGGTTTGTCTGTATTCAGCTGTGTGCAGGTGTGTGCTCAATTATGTATGCGCAATGTTCAGGACTAACCGAAATGTTCAAGGGGTCTGTATTCAGCTGTATAGTGTCAGTGTGCGTTTACCGGTGAGTGACTGAGTTTCAGGTGAAGCGTCTGCTCAGGTTTGCTGATTCAGCAGTGTGTGACAGGTGCGTGTGTCATCGCTGATATGTACAATGCGTGTTTCATGCACACATCAATGTTCAGGTTTGTCTGTATACACTGTGTGTGTTTCAGGCACGTGTTGTTTCAGGGAATCACACATCACAGTCAGTACAGTACACACGTTATGCGTACAGGTTCTGTACAGCGGTGTGAGTGTTGCAGTGTTCTTTATACACACATGTTCAGGTTTGTCTGTATTACCCCACATATACACACACACACACACTCATACAGTACACACATACAGTACACACATGCGTACACATATACACACACACACACACTCATACAGTACTCAAACACACACACACTCATACAGTACACACATATACAGTACACACACACACACTCATACAGTACACACACATACAGTACACACATTGGAACATATATATACACACACACACTCATACAGTACACACTCATACAGTACACACACACACTCATACAGTACACACACATACAGTACACACACACTCATACAGTACACACTCATACAGTACACACACACACACTCATACAGTACACACACATACTCATACACTACACACACACACTCATACAGTACACACACACACTCATACAGTACACATATACACACACACTCATAAAGTACACACACACACTCATACAGTACTCATACTCACACACACACACACACACACATATAGTACACATACACACGCATACACACACACTCATACAGTACACATATACACACCCACACACACTCATACAGTACACACACACACTCATACAGTACACATATACACACACCCACACACACTCATACAGTACACACACATACTCATACAGTACACACACACACACTCATACAGTACACACACATACTCATACAGTACTCAAACACACACATACAGTACACACACACTCATACAGTACACACACACACTCATACAGTACACACACATACTCATACAGTACTCAAACACACACATACAGTACACACACACTCATACAGTACACACATACAGTACACACACACACTCATACAGTACACACACATACTCATACAGTACTCAAACACACACACACTCATACAGCACACACACATACAGTACACACACACACTCATACAGTACACACACATACAGTACACACACACACTCATACAGTACACACACATACAGTACACACACATACAGTACACACTCATACAGTACACACATTGGGACATATATATACACACACACACTCATACAGTACACACACACACTCATACAGTACACACCCATACAGTACACACACATACAGTACACACACACTCATACAGTACACACACACACACACTCATATAGTACACATACACACTCATACAGTACACATACACACACACACACACACACTCATACAGTACACATATACACACACACTCATAAAGTACACACACACACACTCATACAGTACTCATACACACACACACACACACATAT
>JAZGTH010000033.1:265000-327500 GCA_036877525.1 Chromobotia macracanthus | reverse complement strand
TATATTTCAGTGTGTTAATACATCTGCACACTGGTGTTAAAGTCAGTGTTATATTTCAGTGTGTTAATACAGCTGCACACTGGTGTTAAAGTCAGTGTTATATTTCAGTGTGTTAATACAGCTGCACACTGGTGTTAAAGTCAGTGTTATATTTCAGTGTGTTAATACAGCTGCACACTGGTGTTAAAGTCAGTGTTATATTTCAGTGTGTTAATACAGCTGCACACTGGTGTTAAAGTCAGTGTTATATTTCAGTGTGTTAATACAGCTGCACACTGGTGTTAAAGTCAGTGTTATATTTCAGTGTGTTAATACATCTGCACAATGGTGTTAAAGTCAGTGTTATATTTCAGTGTGTTAATACAGCTGCACAATGGTGTTAAAGTCAGTGTTATATTTCAGTGTGTTAATACAGCTGCACACTGGTGTTAAAGTCAGTGTTATATTTCAGTGTGTTAATACAGCGCTCACAAATGTTAGAGCTGCACACTGGTGTTAAAGTCAGTGTTATATTTCAGTGGTGTTTCACTATCTGTTGTGTAAATGAAGTTTTTGTGATCGTGATATTCATCTGACTGACCCGCAGACGGTTCTAGAGAACTGCAGTGTTTCAAACAAACATGACAGGACATGAGTTTTAGCAACAACACTAAATGAAACAAACAGCCTGTGCAGGCGTGTAGCTGTCCTGCAGAGGTCCACAAACAGCATTTACAACAAAACCAGCTCATTACATATATAACAAGAGTTTCAAGTTTGACATAAAGGTCATTTTTATATGAGAAAGGTTCTTAAAAGGTTCTGTGCAGCAATGCCATAGATCTTTTTGATCTTTTGTAGCCATGAAGAGAACACAGAGTTGCATCAGTCACAGTTTCAGTCTGTTTCTGACCTGCTGTTGGTAAACATTTTGTGTATTTATGTGTCACTCTTACACACCGTCAACCTAGTAAACATAACCAGTGTAAAGCTATACGTGTCAACAGTCATAGAGACAATCTGCATGTTCAGATCAGGTGAGAATCAGTAGAAGTGGTCCTTCACACTAAAACATTCTTGATCTGAATAACTCAAGTGCACAGAGAACAATAGTTCTGAAAACACACGTCTGTTAGTCACTCAATCAACAACAATCACGATAATAGATGCACAATATCACAACACTCATGATGTTTACTGTGTATGACGTCACAAAACCAAACTATTACATGCTGAAAATGAGCTTAAACCTTTCTTAACCTCTGCTAACACTTCTCCCCTCTATTTGTCTTTTATTTCTAAAGGAGGAACTGATCATTACTGGTCAAACACACATGAAGCGTGAATTAGCCCTGAGTGAAACTGCTGTTTTTAGTAACTAGGGATGGTGAAATCTGATGTTGTTTGATGGATTCTGGTGAAAGAGCTCAAGCCCTGATTAGACGTCTCAGGTGGCCATGATTCCAGGGTAGCTGTTCGTATTTTGAGGTCATGAAAACGTTTAGCCGGTTTTGTGCAGATCTCACAGGTATTACATGATTCCACACAGCTGAGACACATGTGAGACACATTTGAGTCATAATGAAGTTTAGCTGAGGTCTCTCACTTTCTTTTTATATACATTTGCATGTGGATTTAAAATTCAAATATCATTGTGTGTTGTGTTGTATTTGTGTGTGTATTTGAATATCACACCTCGAAACAACAGTCGCCTTCTGCTCGAAATGCAAATCTAAACCTTGTTTGAAAACTGCGACTGAACTCTGAATGAACTTAATAAAGCACCTGCAGGAGTTTGAGAGCATGTGGAGAAGAGAAACACACATCTGAACTGTCTCTGTATTAAACCTCTTTTTATTATACATTTAAGAACTGTGTATTAGTACCCTTTTAAATCACAATCAACAATGCCTAAACGTCATTAAAACGTTTGTCTGGTTTAATATAATAGAACAATAGATATCAATGAAGACAGAAAGAATGTGATACATTACATTATGATTATTGGTGTGTCAGATATGGTTGAAATAAGATCGAGTGTTCAGACAGGAACAGTTCAGAAGGGTGAGGCACAAATACAAGATAATGTTTAATTAAACAGGCAGCAAAAGTCAACAGTGTACCTTTATTTCTTCTTGGCTAGCTGGAACGTAACAATAGGCAAAAATGCAGGTATTATTTTAAGCATACATTTTATTTTAGAAAAGCATTATACAAAAACAAGTAAATATACTGAGAGATGAGAGAAATCTCATACACAATATTCAGTGACTTAAATCACAAATAAATTGAGCAGAATATTCAAGGATATTGTATGATTTGCACTTGATTGAATGTATATATTTCACACATTTATAAACAATGGAATAGATCTATTCATCCATCCAGCAGCTGAGAACATCAAAGACTACCCTCATGTCCTTCTCTTATTCCACTCAGAGAATGTGTTCATTTCTCCAGAGACAGTGTTACACTCAGACAGTTTTGTGCGTTTATATACAGTTATAATGTGGTTTAGAGTATATATAGTCTGATCTAAGCCACGCCTGCGTGCCATCAAAACTAGAGCTCATCTGGTAGAGCAACATGACATTTTACTGGTTCATAAAACCTACTTTAGCCAAAACACTGGCTTACAGTTTCTGTGAAACCTTTTCCCTCTGGGAAGAGTGTGTTTCTAAAGGGAGATCTTCAGAGCAACCAAACACCAGCCTGAAGTTCCTCATATATTAAGAGTTTAAAGTCTCTACATTTCAACATGACCCTTCTTCATCAGGTCGGCTTCAATATCCAGTCTCCTCTATCCTCCAACCGGTGGAGTTCTTCCCAAACTTGTAGACGAGTCTCCGGCCGTCCACCCTTTCCAGAATGTCTCTCTTGTAGTAATATCTGTAGGAAAGAGAAGATGGTTAGATTATCTTGCTGACCTTGAGCTTACTGTGGTAAGTCACAGATCTCCAAGGAGCATCTCGTACCTCATGGCTCTGCTGAGCTTCTCATACGTCATGCTGCTGTTCTTCTTCTTCTGACCCCACAGTTGAGCAACAGCTTCAGACTTCAGGAACTTGAAGACTCCTTCTCTGCGGTCTTCCCATTTCATCAGACCCTGGTTCTGCTCGGGGTGGATGAGGATGTCCCTGATAAACTCCCACAGGTGGGTTCCTCTCGGGGCTGGAAGACAGCAGCAGTGAGCAGTTTAGTACAGATGGTTTCACTTCATCATCCACCGATGTGTTTATAACATCAAGTGTTTCAGTCTCAGTCATGTGGACTTACCATGTTTGCTTTTTTTGGACTCAGTGTGGTGATCTAACCCTCTGCTCTGTCCTGGAGGTCGTCCTCTCCCCCTCTTCCTGGTTGGTTCTGGTTCTTGTTTCACAAAGTTCTCTGTGGGGAAAAAACAAACAAACAAATATTAGATGAGTTTTGTCTGGAGCCTTGTGCAGTTCTACCCACTTCACTATTTCTGCTTGTAATGTGAATTGGACTGTTAAAACGTACTGGTTCTGATGATCTCTGAGTATTCTGGGTCAGAATCACTGCCACTGTACTCTGGTGAGCTTGAGTCCAGTAAACGCCCTGAAGAAACATCAGGAGAGAGAATTCAGACCCCAAAATCTTTATTTATAGAGGATGTTTGAAATGAAAAGCTTGGAAATGAGTAAAGGTTAGAAGTTAGAAAGCAAGCGTCACATACCGTTGTGAGAGCTCTGCAGACTCTCGGATAGAGACTCGTAACCATGGTCACTCTCTGGAGTCAGACGGTTTTTGTAGTCATTAAAGTAGCTATAATCAGGCTCTGAACTGTCTGCAGATAAACATTTCAAACATTATTGATAGTTTGGACTGTTGGGTATTAAGATGTGTATAGAACTTTTATCACACTTTTTAATGGTGATCAAAAAAACAGGAGAAAATGATTCTTACTTGTGTGAACGACCACAGTATCCAGCAGTGGGCCCAGACTGGGCTCACTCATGAAGGGGAACGAGTTCTGCAGGATGGTGTCCAGAAGGTCGAATTCAGTTTCACTTAGAACAGCGTTCTCAGACACGTCTGTAGCTGCAGATACAGATGAAATCAAGGGTTTTAATGTACTGAAGTGATTTTAAAGCATATGAGAAGCAAATTCTGTCCTGTTGCTCACCATATCTGGCTTTGAGGCTCTCCAGATTGTTGTGGAGTACATCCCCGAGCACAACCCCAAACAAACCCATCAGAGATTCTTTGGACATCGCACACAGTGTGGGTCCATCCATGCTGCAGTAGGCCATATTCAGCAGACTGGCATCAAATATGTTCTCCTCCACATGATACGCGATCCACTCCAGAACGTTCTGCCTGGTCCATGACTGTGGATTCACCTGGTGCCAGGGGCCTGCTGGAGAACAGATTCAAAGAAAGTTCAGACTCATTCTCACCTGTGCAGGTATTGACATATCATGTAATCACTGTTTCAATGACAGATCATTTCTCGTCACGTCTACAACCCCCCACCCCAGTGGAGACGCCCCTAACAATAGAAGAATACACACTCAGGTTTAGTGCCTCCAAGCCAGCGCTTCTGTTGTGTGCTTAACTGTTGTTATCACACCACAGAGGTTTTGATCACTGTCAACAATGAGCGCTTTGCCAAAAGACCGAGACCTAAGCATATCTGTGCATCTGCTGCAGGCCAAGTTAAACATTCCCTGGGTTAATGATTCAGAAACGCAGGTCAGACTGCAGGGAGGAGAGCTTATCAGTGTGTCTGGATGCTCAGTTGGGTTACGAGAATCACTGAGAGCATGTGAGACGCAGGCATCGGCACTAACTGGGGCACACCGAAAGATCGGTGAGTGTATGTGTGAGGGCTCCTACCCAGGGTATTGTTGAAGGTGAGCTCAGACAGTTGTGGAGTTCTGGGGGCCGTGGGCACTGCCAGGCTCAACAGGTTGGGCTGAGGTTCAGACGGGTACAGGTTGGCATTTGCATTGTTGAGAATTCGACTGAGTTCGCTTGACGCCATTAGGTTTTCTGTAAGGACAAAACATTGCAAAAGTTTTATGCTTTATCTAGACATACATGAAAGTAATTGTCAAGGTAACCATTCTAAATTAGATTTGTTCACAAATTAAAATTAGATTAAAATTGTGTTTAAATAAAAAAACAAAATAAATGAGAGGAATTGACATCACTGTTTGTTGTCAGTGGTTGTCAGAACAGAATCATTATGTTTACCTGCTGTGAAGAGCTAAAGCAGTTCAGTTTCCAGGTGAAGTTCAGAACGTTTCGGCTGTAATAATCCAGGTTTATCTCAGTGATGTTTAAGTTGCTCTTGTGTCGTTTGCTGATACACCTGCAGCTGCTGAATTATATAAATTGCTAAAGGGGGGGTGTGACCAGGTGACACAGTAAAGAGGCGGGGCCAGGTAAGCACGGCTGGTGGGAGGGGGAATTCCAGCGTATCTCTCTCTCTATTTATCTGTCCTTCTTACATTTTTCCTAAGAACATCTTAGAAACATTAACGCGAAACATGACATGGCAGGTCAGAGCAGTGAGCAAACACACTGAGAAATAAACACCAGTGTTTTCAACATTTAATCCACTCTGCCCCCTTTAAATACACATATACGTTTCACACACACACAGCTCTGTCCCCTCACATACACTTTCTCTCTACCTGGACGGCTGAAGCTACTGATGTCAATATTTACTGTGACAGGTGTGCGTGTGTGTAAACGTACAACAGGTTTCGGGTCACTGCGAGACTAGCTGGTGTTTCTGTGTTTGCAGTGTGTTTTAAACACACACACACACAAGCTTTATAAATGTAGATGTTATGTTAGTGAAAACATCCATCTTTTGTTTAAACTGACAGAGTGTTTAACATCTGATGTGACATACATGTAACTGTGTGTGTGTTTCTATATTTAGACAGTTGAATGATCTTCAGTAAGATAGTTATTGGTTTATCAGATCTGTGTGTGGGAGATCTTCACCATCTCTGTGACGTTCTTCATCAGTTTTTAGGTTTCTCCAGAATCAGTTTCCACAGACTGAGCTCTTTTTCCATTTCTGCCAAACAGAAGATAAAGGAAAGATGGCCTGGAATGTAATTGAACAGGTTTGAATGCTCTCTCTCTCTCTCCTCACACACACACACATCATGTTGTTTAATTGAAGACCAAATAAAGGTGAGAAAAGTGTGTGTGTGTATGAGAGTGCGAGTTCAGTGTATTTGTGTGATGTGACCTGATCCAATAAGCATCAGCTGATGTTTTCAGTCTTGAGAAGTTTTATGAGCTGATTTCTGTGGAAGGCAGGTGAGATCATAACACACTTCACAGCAGGAGAAAACTGGGTTTGGTTTGGGTTAGTCTGCAGTCATTAACTTTATATCTAAACAATAGATGATATGAGCTCATTTACAATACTGACTAAAGATGAGTGTGTGTATGTTTTGGGGATTTAATGATATGTAATAGTAAAGACATTAAGGAGTCTTTTAATATAAAACTAAACTTACATCATATGTAAAATTGCAGAAGCTGCCAGGAAAGGGTTGGTTGGGGCTAGTTTGACTAATTATCATAATCATCTTAATTTTAGAACATTTGAGGTCATTGGGAAGTTCCAAACATGATATAAAAAATGTGTGTCCCCACAAATCAACAAAATCCAGAAAGGTTTGTGTGAGGGGTAAAAAAATGTCATCAGGTTAAAAGTCAACTTGTGTATGTGTGTGGTCCTGGTATTTACTACATTATGAGGACCAAGTGTCCCCTCAAATATAATAACACAAGTAAATATTGCACTTGTGGGGAGATTTTGGGTTTAGCTTAGATCATACAGAATGATCTGTTGAAAATCTAAAACAGCAGTAAGTTTTCTGCGAGAGTTAGGTTTAGGGAGTTAGTGTAGGGGATAGAATATACAGTGCATACAGTATAAAAACCATTATGTCTATGGAATGTCCCCATAAATCTCATTGTGTGTGGGGTAGAGAGAGATAGAGAGTGTGTGTGGAGTCTGGGTTGTTATATATTGACCACATCTAGTGAAGCATGAAGGTCAGTGTGACGGAGAGGAATTTTACCTGCCTGAGATCCTGCACACACACTGACTGTATTGATATATAAATTGATGTTGTATCTACAGCTGAGTTTCTCACTGTGAGATCTGCGCTCAAACTCCATCATGGCTCCACACTGCTGCCACCATGTGGAGAGATCTGTGACACTGCTGATTTTTGACAGTGTGTGAATAAAGCATGTTCAGTAGCACAGTAACAGAGGTTAAACGTGACACCACCAGTGTTCTTTCACAGAGACTGACACACTTCACAAGATGTGTCAACATATTTGTGTTCTGTTGTGATATCTGCAAATCATCTGTGGCTGTTTGTCACGTCATTTCACAGAACTCCTTAAATGGAGACATACAGAAGAAATCTCAACAATGTCTTGATTGTGTTAAGATTGGGCAAGACACCACATGTGAGTACAGTATAAGACTTAGTTGAGATTTCTTCTGAAACTCTAAAAGGAGATTACTTTTTCTCAGGAGAAACATCTAAACAAAAATCTTCATTAAGCTCCAACTAATCTCATTTGTAATTTTTCTTACAAGCCAGATGTCAGCTTTGTGAAATAAAAAGCAAATTTAGTATTCAGTAATGGCAGATCTCATTTTGAATTGAAACATTTCTCCTCAAATTCACATCAAAGATTAATAGGTCTAAGCCGTCATCTGTGTCTCTCTTTGAAAATAACTTTAGGTGAACCATCTGAGACAAAGTTTAACAAAACCCAGTGTAGATCTCTATTAGGTCTGATGGGATTCTCCTGATAACCTCTTGAATCTCTTGTAAGATGTCTTTTAATCTGTCATCCTTTCTTTTTATAGAAGAGACCAACAGCTGCTCCATGACCCCCCCATACACACATACAGTCTCTACAACCCCCACTGGCCCGGGTGTCTGTCCTTTACACACACTCTCGTCCTGTTATAAATACTGAAGTGTGTGTGTGTGTGTGTTCAGTATCCGTGATGGCCGACAGAAAGAGCAGCTCTGGCTCTCGCCCGACAGTCCGGAGAAAAGAGAGATCAGACCCCGAGGTGAAGAAAGATGAGAAAACCCCTAAAGAAGGAGAGAAACCAGAGGTGAGCGAGACGGAGACGCTGATGGAGAACGAAGCGTCTGCAGCCACCAGCAATGGAGAGAACACGGAGAAACCAGAACCCATGGAGCTGCCCCCGTTTGAGATCATCACAGGGTGAGTCTGAAGAACATCAACTTCTCAAAGCATGTCCATATTTTAGATAGTATTGACTGTTCTGTCATTTTCTCTCCACAATGTCATTCCTCACCTTCATGTCTTTCTTTCTTCTGTGGAACACAATGAAATGTTTAGTGTTATGGTCAACTGATCTTTTCTACAATGAGAGCATACAGTGAGACTCTACAGTAGAGCAGATACATCCAGCTTAACCCCCTCAAGGTCACCACTGACAGCCTGTGATGAGTCTCGCTGTGTGTGTCATCTACAGCTTTCAATATAAAGATTCCGGTCAGAAACAACCTGGAAATCCAGTCCGATGACACAGCAGAACCTTTAAAACTTCACTAGCTTTCCATTTTCTTGAGGGAAACATCTGTGTTCTGAGCCATAACCCTAACCTAAGTTCTGAACTCAGAAACCAACACACTGATCTGAAGAACCTGTAATGGACCTGTAACTTTATTCATCTACAAAAAAACATAAAGTAACTCTAGAACATAACAGAGATCTCATCTGCGGTGATTTGTTTCTGATGGAAGAGATTCATTAAATTATGCTGACACATAAACGTTGTGAATGGTTGAGGATCATCAACAGCAGGTGCAGATTACAGCTGGATCAGGTTGATCTGGCAGCAAACACACAATACAGTTCTTCAT
The DNA here is from genome assembly GCA_036877525.1 of Chromobotia macracanthus. Classification (NCBI taxonomy): domain Eukaryota; kingdom Metazoa; phylum Chordata; class Actinopteri; order Cypriniformes; family Botiidae; genus Chromobotia; species Chromobotia macracanthus. The sequence continues at coordinate 318,597 of JAZGTH010000033.1, read as the reverse complement.
GTGGGTCACAATCTAAGAATAAAGTGGTACTGCAGGTATTTATAACCCTGACAACCCTTCCATCTGTCAGCCAGTGAAGAGGTGTTAAAACAACCCCACCAGAGACTGCTGGCACACTTTATACTGTTAGCTCTGACAGCTTCTGTAAGTTAGTTAGTAACATTAGTTTAGTAGTTTAGCTGTTGTGTTTTTAATGCTGAATCTGCTTTAACACAACACATTCATCATTTATTTGTAATTAATAATCTGATCTTTTACTTGATGTCCATCAATGGGAGCAGCTGTGGACTGGCTAGTTAGAGAATTGGACTTGTAACCAGTTAAATTCCCAATTCCAGCAGGTAACAACTGAGCTGCCCTTGAGCAAGGCACCTAACCTTGCTTCCTGAGCACTGCAGTGCTGCTCACGGTGTGTGTTCACAGTCTGGAGTGTGTGTGTCACTAACTGGATGAGTTAAATGCAGAGGACAAATTCAGAGTATGGGTCACCATTCATCACTTCACAAATAAAAAAACAACATACAATCAAATGATGAATTAGCTTGTAAAGTATTTCATTCACTGGTAACATTTATTACAAAAAATGCTTATGTAAAAAAAAATTATATTATGACACCTACTGTTATTGAGGAGCTCAACAGAGAGTGATTTTATTTGGTAAAAACTAAATGGAAGATGTGAGCTAAAATACCTTGTGGTGTCTCGGTAGAGGGCGCTGTGCTGATCTGAGGTTAACGGCTGTCATGTGTCTTCAGAAATCGCATGGATCCTTTCTTCTTCAAGTTCCAGTTTAAGAACGTGGAATACTCCTCCGGACGGAATAAAACTTTCCTGTGTTATCTGGTGGATCAAGGGCCCGGGGCGGATGGGCTACTCAGAGGCTACATAGAAGACGAGCACTCAGGCTCACACGCAGAGGAGGCGTTTTTTCAGCAGGTCCTGCCCAACTACGATCCTGCCTGCAAATACACCATCACCTGGTACGTGTCATCCAGCCCGTGTGCAGCTTGCACCGGGAAGCTGGCCGAGATCCTGAAATCTCGAAATAACATGCGTCTGTCCATCTTCTCGGCTCGGCTGTTTGAGTGGGAGGAGCCTGAGATCCAGGCCGGGCTGAAGTTGCTGGTGGCTGCCGGCTGCAAACTGCGAATGATGAAGCCATTGGATTTCACCTACACCTGGGACACATTTGTGGAGAATGATGACCAGCAGTTCATGCTGTGGGAAGACTGCCAGGAAAACTATGAGTACTATCAGGAGAAACTGGCCGACATTCTGCAGTGAGACAGAGTAAGACGACAGTCACTACAAACAAACACAAACATTTACCTGCCAGTTCAGAACTGCTGGATGATAAATACACATATAATGAAGTTCTTGTTTTTGTTAGATTATGAATGTTTGTGATGGCTATAAACACAATTGTCTTCTCACTGCTACAAAAACCAGGTGAAACCAGCTAAGGCTGGTGAAGTTGTTTTTAGAACAGCTAGCTGGTTTGGACAGGAGCCTCCAGCAGATAAACCAAGATATTTCACCAGCTTTAATCAAGTTAACAAGATGGTCTACTAGGTCAGTTAGACTTGCTAGACCAGCTAATGACCAGCTTCGAATATCTAGAATCCAGAGACCATCTGAAGCTGGATCTAGATACTGTTACCCTGGAGAAAGCAAATATTATCTCAGAGATAATGTTCAATCGATCAACCTCACACTGTCTGTTTTAAAACAGTAAACTGACTCTGTTTACATTGACAGTTTGTCTCCAAAACATCATTCTGACCTCAGTGGAGCCTCACAGGTGTGAGATTGGAGACAGGCAGAAACTGTTAACAGTCACTTGAAAAACAAACATAATAAATATACTCACATTTCTTAACTTGATTTCCCCTGTCAGCCATCTTGAAAGAAAGCTGAGCTGTCAGATGTTGATCAAAGTAAGGTCCCTTAGAAGGTTGCATAGTTTCACTACCTCCAATTTGCGGCAGTACAGCATATGAACAGCTGTCTAGCTAGGCAGTACACTGAGTTTTGGACACAGCCACCTGTCTGTCTGTCTCATGTTCTGTGGTATCCCCGCAGCAGAGCTTATTTGATGACTCAGATAGTATCAGTTTGTTGGCAACTGCACAAACACTCTTGAGTTTCTGAGTCGTCATGTTCTGCTGATGAATAAAACCAGTTTACACGAAACACTCATTTCTACATTAAAGCTTTGACATTTCTCTTTTGCAGGATAATGAATTGTCAGCTGGTGCTTTTCCAAAAGTGAAGAGAGAGTGTGTGTGTGTGAGAGAGAGACCCATGTGAAGTTTCTAATGTCTGTGGTGAGTGTTTGAACTATAAGAATCCTGTGATAAAGCTACAGAATCCTGAAAAATATTATGTTCTATGAGGTTAAATAACAATTAACAGAATGATTGAAATTTGTACTGTTTAATTATTAGTTCTGTGTTTTTGAATTATTCGCTAGTTGTATGTTCTGTTCACTTTTCTCTGGTGCATCACATTTCATCCTCTTATATTCTGAACCTGTGATGGACTAAATTTCATATTTTATAAGATTAATTTAATATTTTATAAGTTCATGCTGGTCAGAGCACAAATTCATGCCGATGACTGACATTTATTTTTTATTGTAATTCAAACTAAATCACCATCATTCTTTTGAAAAATTAAATGTTTTTGTCTTGTTTGGTGTGTGATAGCTCATTTTATGAATCAACACGTGAGGACAAATGTTCAACAGCATTGTAATTACAGTTAAATAAAAATAACTGTAAATAAAAGCTTTTTTAATTACATGTCATAAATTAAACATACAAAAAGTCATTAACATCAAGAAATAAAACAGTGAAACAGACACACAAACCAGAACATCTTCCGCTCCTCCAGTGAGTTGAGATCCGTTCTTCTGCACTTACAGAAATGGTATCATGGTGTGACTGTTTCTGGATCAGGTTTAGTACCAGGGCAATCTGACATCAGAATGCAGCACGATAATATAATGAAGTTACTTTGCAGAACCATGTAAATAATTGTGCAGCACCGTCATCTGATACATCACTGCATGTGTTAAAGTAAAACTAAAGACTTACAGGCAGAAACATACAGCACACGAACTGTTGTCAGAGAAAATGAGACGCAACGTGCTGCTCACACTGAAGGAAAACCGGAGTAGATCACTCGAGTCTTAATCTACAAAACTGCTGTGCAGTAGAAACATTTGCCTGAAGCGACTGTACAGGAATTAAACGACAGGAATTAAGCGACAGGAATTAAACGACAGGAATTAAGCGACAGGAATTAAACCACAGGAATTAAACGACAGGAATTAAACGACAGGAATTAAACAACAGGAATTAAACGACAGGAATTAAACGACAGGAATTAAGCGACAGGAATTAAACGACAGGAATTAAACGACAGGAATTAAACGACAGGAATTAAACCACAGGAATTAAACCACAGGAATTAAACCACAGGAATTAAACCACAGGAATTAAACCACAGGAATTAAGCGACAGGAATTAAACCACAGGAATTAAACCACAGGAATTAAACGACAGGAATTAAACCACAGGAATTAAACGACAGGAATTAAACGACAGGAATTAAGCGACAGGAATTAAACGACAGGAATTAAACGACAGGAATTAAGCGACAGGAATTAAACCACAGGAATTAAACGACAGGAATTAAACGACAGGAATTAAACCACAGGAATTAAACGACAGGAATTAAACGACAGGAATTAAACGACAGGAATTAAACGACAGGAATTAAGCGACAGGAATTAAACGACAGGAATTAAACCACAGGAATTAAACGACAGGAATTAAACGACAGGAATTAAGCGACAGGAATTAAACGACAGGAATTAAACCACAGGAATTAAACGACAGGAATTAAGCGACAGGAATTAAACGACAGGAATTAAACGACAGGAATTAAACCACAGGAATTAAACGACAGGAATTAAGCGACAGGAATTAAACCACAGGAATTAAACGACAGGAATTAAACCACAGGAATTAAACGACAGGAATTAAACGACAGGAATTAAACCACAGGAATTAAACGACAGGAATTAAACGACAGGAATTAAACGACAGGAATTAAGCGACAGGAATTAAACCACAGGAATTAAACGACAGGAATTAAACGACAGGAATTAAACGACAGGAATTAAACGACTGTACGCATTTAATCAGCGGACACAAACGAACGAGCCCGAACAGTCAGGTGGTGCTCGCTCAGCGTGCGGAGTGAGAGAGTCGCTGGTTATTCGCAACACCAGACAGGCGGTGGCGCTGTTTCTCTCCGAGCCCGGCGGGCAGCGCGGGTCTGTACGTGTCCCTCAGCAGCGTCTCCAGCGCCCTCCTGCGGCCGCTTCTGTCTCCTCCGGGTCGCGGGAGCTCCACCTGCGGTCCGGCTCGTCGGCGGTCCGGGTGCGCGCCTGCGCAGTGTGAAGCCCCTCGATCACGCTGGAGAGCCAAATCAGCCTCTTCAGACTCTGGATGCAGCGCCCGCGGTCATGCATCAGCTGGTGCTCTGAGACTGCACGTCTGCTGGGCAGAGACTTCATCACTTTACCTCTGATGAAGTAAATCACAAAAGAAATACAACGTAGTTAATACTAGAAGTAATTGTTCCCATTTTCTTTTTTCAGAATTGTGTATTTGAGAAAACAATACATTTGTTTTAATAATAATAATTATGAGTGAAGGTTAAATGTAATATCACATCCAGAAGGCTAAATTCACCAAGAAAGACAGACAGATGGATAAATAGACAAAACATACATTATGCAATATACAAAATATAATATGAAACATCAAGGATAATTTACACCATATATGAGGAACTGTAGCAAATTGACTTGTGACTGTAAACGGTGATCAGCCCTGATCTTAATCACTTCATATCTGATCTGATGATGTGTTTGTAGATGTTTGTGATGAGGAGCTTTACCTTTCATTCTCTTGGCACCGCACGGTCGTCAGCACCATCAGGATCAAGACAGCCAGAAGCTGCTGGGAACGTTGATTCAACATCATCCACAAACACGCTGAGAACAGAGACATTATTCACACATGGACCAACAGCACAAGAAAACTTCAAAAACAACATCCTCAGTTCATCATTAAAATCTTCATCTGACTGAATGCAGTTTGAGAAGTACTTACATTGTCTCTTTCTCTCGGACAGTGAGACAGCTGTCTGTTCTCCTGCTGTCTGCAGATGTTTGACTGACACACAGTCACTCCTCAGCATTTATATACAACCCTAACATTCCAAAGACAGGAAGTGATGTCACAGTCAGACTTTAGAGGATACGGTTATGAAGACGTCTCGTCATGCTGGGCACCCAATTATCAGACAAATATGTTTCAGTCTGTTTCACAGAATCATTTATAATGGATTTATCAAACGAGTGATAAACGTGTAGATTAAACCTTGTTTCATTTGACAGTGTGTTCTCACTGTGTTCAGTGACACCTGGGACTGAGTTTTGGGGCCATTTGCTCTGCAAACTCAAACCAGAAAATGTGATTTTGCTGAGAAAATTTTTACCTGAAACAAGTTGAGGAAAGAGTCTCTGAGAAGACTCGGAGGCTCTGACAAAGTCTTAGTTTCAGAATTTAAAGTGGATTGAGTAGGAAGGTGTTTTGTTAGATGAAATCAAATGAGGAAAAATCCAAGACAACTATTAGACGCTCAAGCTGTCTGTGTCCATAAAAAGCTTTTGAATTGTCCTCCGTGTTGTTAAAATACCTTTTCATGAGAACTTCAGAACCCTGTGAGATCATCACTGTGATTCCACAGACCAGCATCTGTCATCACCATAGCAACATGTCCTGCATGTGGTTTCTGTAGGTGAGAAATGCAGCTCTGCTGGTGTTTGAGGGGGATGCAGATGTCTCCACACTCATTCCTGCACAGTCAGACATGTCTGACTAGCAACGGCCAGTTATCCAGAAGATGACAAGCCCTCATAACGTCTGTAAAGGGAAAGTTCAGCCAAAAGTGAAACTTCTGTCATTTACCATCACGTCATTCCAAAGTCACAGTTTCATGCAGCTTGTTTCTATTTAATGAAAGTAACATCAGTAATGAGAAAACATCATAAAAGCCCAATAAAATAAGACAATGACCTTCTGTAATGCAAATATATATAAATGTAAGCTATATTCATCCTCTCCACATGTGATTTCCACTACAGGGACCCGAAAAACGAATTAACATTTAGCACTTCTGGTTCTCTCGTCCTATATTCAACAGGTTTTTTAATTGTTGTTTTTTTTTGATAAATGTTCAAAATAAGTTTTTTGGGACATTAAACACCAGCATGCATACAAATCTGTAAAATAATGTAACGTAAAATAACGTGGGCACAATTCTCAAAATACTGTGAAGATCCATCCACAGATTAGTCCCTTATGAGGAAACATGTTTAAAAATAATAATACATTAATTATACAATAATTTTCTGGAAGTGTGCTTGATATTCGTTTGTAGGCTTTTTATCTCAGGTGATTGTGTTTAGACTTGGATATAAGAGTTGTGTTTATTTGTGAAGATTGTTTTGTTGGACAAAATGTGCATCATAAACATTAGTTAACGTGCTCTGGTGAGATCACGTCACAGACCTTTCCTGCAGTCTGCAGATGCCTCACTTGCCAGGACTCCGCCCACACTGCGTGCGAGGTGACGTCACTTCTGCTACGTAAGTGCGTTCGGGTTTCCGCGCTGCGCCATTTAACAGCGGAGTTGATCCGGGAGCCGAACAGATACACGGTGAATAACGATTTACGGTAAGATCGCTTTTGTTTGCTGTAATTGCAGTACAGCGTGTGAGTTTATGGTGTTTGTGATGTTCGAGCAGCAGAATCACGCACCAGTTTTGCAGTTTCGTGGGATCTGTTTTTATACGCGGGCCGCCATTTTACTGTTGACCCAGATTAGCCGTTAGCTGCTAACAGCGAGTCTGTAATTCTACTGATGCATTTAATCAACACGGTTCATTCTGATATCGTTTAATATCCGTTTAGTCCGGATTAACAAACGATTGTTTGAGTTTTCGTGCGTGTGTTTGTGTGAGTTTGATCTCGTGTGCGCACAAGCGCCATTTTGAGCTGCAAACAAAAGCAAAGACAATGAGTTAACATGCGGTTTGTTTCACTATTTTAAACATTTGATCCGAATACAATGTGTCTGCTTGTTTTGCTTAAATGTTTCCATAGTGATGTTTAATTATGTCGTTAGGTTAGTGATCTCATGCCGCTGGCGGAGTATTGAAACACTGATTCTGTGTAACTGAGCGATACTGAGTCTGCGCTTCAAGTACAACAGTGTGTAACAAGACCCGAAACAGCCTTCAGTCTGCTCGGTGTCGATCAGACGGTCTGCTCGGTGTCGATCAGACGGTCTGCTCGGTGTCGATCAGACGGTCTGCTCGGTGTCGATCAGACGGTCTGCTCGGTGTCGATCAGACACATTTATTAGACACTCGCCCAGAGCTGCAGCATCCACCTGAACACAGCTGACACTTAAATAAAACGACATCTTCATCGCATTAAACGTCTTGAGAGACAATAAAGCAGTTATCATGCAACAGTGGTTAAAGATTGAGATGTTTATGCTGTTTTGTGTGTTTAATGCGGAAGTGCATGTTTGTTAACCACAAACTCTTATGTCTTGTAGGTCCAGTCATGCATCGCGATTGTCCTCTGGACTGTAAGGTGTATGTGGGAAATCTGGGGAACAATGGCAACAAATCAGAATTGGAGAGGGCATTCGGTTACTATGGACCCCTAAGGAGTGTTTGGGTGGCCAGAAATCCTCCCGGCTTTGCGTTTGTAGAGTTTGAAGACCCTCGTGATGCGACGGATGCAGTCAGAGAGCTGGACGGCCGGTGAGAGTCTGACTCTTGTGATCAGTAAAAATATCTAGGCTTAAATATAACATGTTTTCAGAAGTCAGTTTAATGAATTGATGTAATGCCTTGAAAACAAGTTTATATTATACTGTTATTTATTCTTCAATTGAGTCACATGATTTTGACATCTTTTGCAATAATAAGCCTAAAAAGAGAGAGTCCAACTGCCTGTATACTAAATGAGTGATGTCAAATGTAGGACTCTTTGTGGTTGCCGAGTGAGGGTGGAGTTGTCCAATGGGGAGAAGCGAACTCGTAACCGGGGCCCGCCTCCTTCCTGGAGCCGACGCCCACGTGATGACTACCGCAGGCGCAGCCCACCTCCTAGACGCAGGTAAAGCTTTCTCTCCGGTCAGGCGTTTGTGTTGAAAAGATTGCTAATGAGTTTCTACTCCCTTGCCGAACCCGGAGGCTGGATCTCTGTGGTGGACTGTTTCTGATGTGTGTCTGCTGGAGATCGTTTGCTCTTCCATCTTCATTTTCATCGATGATCAGTGAATAGTGAATACAACTTGTATGTTACTGGGCTTCTCAAATTCTGCTAGATGATCAGGATATTGGTTAACTGTTTAAGTGCAAACCAGATCATCATTAGAGTGAGTGATTATTTGAGTGAATCTCACAAAGAAACATGTCGTGTTTCACCCTAATATCAAATCAATTTAGCACAAATGTTTAATTTTGAGCACCTTTAAGATTTTTGGCATTTTTATTTTTTTGCTGTTGTTTTCCATTCATTTTCCTCTTGCAGCATTACAATAAATTGACTGTACAGATATCTTGAACTGGGCAAATGTTTTCAGCAGTACAGTTATGGGAATGAGATGTTTGTGTTGTTAATGAGAGGTAACAGCAGCTTTAGGACAGATCACCAGAGTAAAGCTTCTTTACTGTTCATTCTGTGTTTTTCTCTTTGATTCTGGGGTGAAATGTGACCTGTGTGTTTCTTGAGTATTCATTATAAAAAAAACTTTGTGAATTGGAACTCAAAGCCCAGTTGCTAGTCTTGAGTAATCACTAGGTAATCCAGACTATTAATGGTTGGAATGAAATCTTTTGTTGACTTAAAGGTTGTTTTTTTATATTAATAAAAATGAACCCCGTTGCAGAGTCACCACCATGCCTCTCCTCACCACCCTCTGAGTCAGTCTACTAGTCCTCTTTCAGCATCATGTGACCAGCGTGCCTCAATCAGCTGGCTGGGTTGGTGTCACATGACCCAGGCATGGCCAGTCATCAGGTCGCACCAGCCCATTGGTTCCTGAGCATGCCGTTCTCAGCTCCTCCTCCAACCTTAACACCCAATCGGCAGCGACCCACTTCACATTCCTGATCAATCAGCGTTAAACGTTTCCCAATGTCTACACTACAAAGCACCAGCAACAGCCTTCAGCTAAGCAATAAAAGCAGGAAAAATCCACTACATCCAGCCCCCCATCCGCAAGCCAGCTAATCAGCTCGCAGCATCTGGCCTGCACTTTCCCACCAATTCTGCTCCCTGGCCGCCAGCCGCCTCCCCTTCGTCTTTTCTAGCTTGTTGAAAACGAAAAGACTAGTAAGTTTTTCCTGCTTCATACAGTTTAATGCTGCATACAGATGTAAGATGAGGAGAAATCTCCTGTTCAGTTGAATCAAACAGGGTTGGTATAAAATCTTTTACAAACTCCTGAAGGGAGAGAGAGACGTTAAGCTAGGGTAAACAGACTGATGGGGAGCCCAAACGGAGGTTCAGGTTACATAAGAAACATGGGCTTTCAAAGCTCTTCTTGGTTTGTTTCACTGTCTCCATTCTGTTGGTTTGTTTGCTGTGTGTTTCCAGTGAATTCTCCTCTTAGTGCACTGTAAGACTCTGTACTAGAGCATAACTCTGGTAGTTTGATCAGACCAGTGTCACATGATTCTCCAAACCCTCGTGTTGTGAGGTCTCTGCAGCAGAGCAGATCTCCACTCCACCCCTGTATCAGGGCGGTGTTGAGTTTAAGCAGGCTGGAGATTCAGGAGTTTTGAGATGCAGGTGTGTTGATTGGTTTATTCACTCTGCTTCTTTCCTCCTCTTCAGATCTCCCAGGAGAAGAAGCTTTAGCCGAAGTCGTAGCAGGTGAATTCTCATCCATTTAGTTCAACAGTTCTGTGTAATTGCTATTATTAGTTATTAATCAGCTCTTGCTATGTTTTTCTGGATTCTCTCTAGGTCTCTTTCCAGAGAGCGCAGAAGGGAAAGATCTTTGTCCCGTGACAGGAACCATAAGCCCTCACGATCTTTCTCACGCTCAAGGAGGTAAGAGTCACATTCCTTTATATACTATAGTTCTACTAAACGTTTGTTTGTACACACATATAAAGAAAGAGAACTGGAGTCAACGGTGCTGATCTCGTTTGTCTTTACAGTCGTTCCAGATCCAATGACAGGAAATGAATGTCAACGTTGAGAATATTGTGATTGAATCTCGACAGCCTGAACCTTTGATGAAAAGACTTTGTCCCAGAAATTGTTTGAGTCTCCAGTGTTTTTCTTTTTTACTACCCATCAGTTATTTTAGCTGTTGTTTTGTGTGGGTGTTAGCAGGTGTGGGTGCTCCACACTTTTAACATGGCATCATTCCATCTCAAACACACTTTTATGAATCTCTTTTTGTTTTTGAAGAGCAGGAATCTGAGTGTGAAGGGTTCTCATAGAATGATTGAAATCTGGTCTGGTTTCTATAGTCTGATCTCCACTGTGAGGATTTTATTTGTTACTGTGTACACAGAGGGGAGTGTATTGAAACTATGACAGCAGCAGGGGGTGCAATAAAGAACCGCTTTTGTGTATTTTTTTTTTTCTTTGGAATGTTTGTAGTGTTTATAATGTTGATCTGAATTAAACCTCATTACAAAATGCCCTTCGCCTCCTGATTACTTGAGTTTTAGGGTGTGTGTAAAAACATCCAGTGCCGTGACACTGAGACGTGTGTCTTAAGTGAATAAATATTGTAAAGACTAATCTTCTCATTGAAAGGACAAACTGAGTCACCATAAAATTAAATACTTACATTCTCTGCTTTTCTCTAAAGTGATTTAAAGAATCTAATTTTAAGTAGAACTGAAAATGTCATTGTATAAGCAGGTGCAGGTGTTTAGCTGTGGATCTAATGCCCTGCCTTTGTGTTCCGTTTTCTTGTGCGCTCACAGAAATATTGAATTGTGTGTTTCTGCTACTGGCATATCCAGGTTTAATATTAAACTCATGACTCTGGGGGTTTGTTGTGGTACTGGCAGAGGATGATTACATACTGAAACTGTTCACTGCTGTTCTGTTTGAATTTCATACGACCCTGCTTAAACTGACAGACTCCACCCTGTATATTGTGATTGTTCTCCTGCGATTTCAGCCCAACACAGCTGGGTGTTGTTAGCATGTAATTCAGTACAGTTAAATAATCTAGCCAAACTCTTATGATAGACACACACAGGATGGGTTTATAGATGGCACTGATGGTGTGATTGCAGGTCTTCATTGATAACCTAAAGGCTGAAGCTTTAAACCCCTCAGGGTTTGATGCATGAGCTTTGACCATTGAGTACATTTGAACCTGTGACGACTCCAGCTGGACTGAACACCAGAAAGGTTTGTCTCTCTTTGGATATGGTTTCTGATACATGAAGGTAATTAGGGAATAAAGTCACCTGAACTTCACCTGGTTTCTAAGGTCAACATCTAAACATCACATGGTGATCTCTTACTTAATCCTAACCTTGGGGTGGGGAAGTCCTTGAGATTCCCTCCAGTTTTCTGTACACATGCTCTCAGTGTATGTGAAATGTTATGTAAGCTGACTCAGGCGTGGAGATTTAACCCTTTCTAACACACACTCAGTAAATCACACTCATCTGAGGAGGTGATGGTGGATGTTCCTCTGACATGGTGGATGTTCCTCTGACATGGTGGATGTTCCTCTGAGATGACATTTCACCAGTTCAGATTCGTGTCAGATTAAACGTGAAGCCTCCTGACGTTTCTCTCCATTTCTATGAGTTTATACATCTGCATGTGTGAGTCTTGTATTTAATAATGATATACCAAAAAGAAAAAAAACATTATGAATGAATCTGAATGAATGAACAAGCTCTACCCTCAAAATTACCCGCCACTTCCTTTCGCATTACTCAACGCTCCGTGACGTCACGATCTGAGTCACCGCAGCCGTGGCAACCGAACCAGCGGCCGCCAGTCGCTGATTTTCCCGCGGCTTCCGCGCGCTGCGGAAGGTTGTGTTACCGTTCTGTGCAAACTAAACAGCAACGAAGTCCAGCGATGAATGAAGACACATCAGCGGCCCGTCGTTCAGTCACCGCTCACACCGTTTTAATGGTCACTCGGTTATGTGTTATTATATGTGAAATGAAATGTGCAGAAATCGCGATAGTAAAAGAAATGTCACGGTGCTCAGACGGGTGTCAGACCACAGTACTGAAATAAATGCGCCACTGGGCTTCTGTTGTTGGTGGTTATCCAGTATACTTCCAGATGAGATGTCCACAAAGTTCCTGAATGTCAAAAAGAACATGCTAGTGCTATTGTTTCTTACATGACTTATTATTATGTACTCCATTACACTTCATGATGAGCTCCACTACACAGTGAAGAATTACTGACATTCTGAGTGAATACAGTCCTTACTGGGCTGATTCTATGAAATACTGTATATACATGACAAATTAGTGTTAGCACACAAGTACATACGAGTATGTTGTGAAGGTTATGACTTCTTCCAGGATTATATTTATACAAAAACAGAAACTGGGTTTTCATTTCAAATAAATGTGTGGCTGTTTTGGATGGGTCACAATTAAGTTTTGTAACTTTATCAATACAAGACATGAATAGTATTAAAAACAAAAAGCATCACAAAAATATGATAAAGTAAAACTGTAAGTATTTATGAAATTATGAGAAGTAAAAAGTACATTCATGAAAAAGTCACTTTAAAGTAATATTCTAGAACATTAACGGGTTTGATCACCATTATTTAATATAAAACAGGAAAATAAAAGCAGCGCTTGAGGCAAATAAAGACAACTTTCATCTCTAGTGCATGTGTGAGAGTGATTGTGTGTGTGTGATTGTGTCTGTGTGTGAGTGATTGTGTCTGTGTGTGTGTGTGAGTGATTGTGTGTGTGTGAGAGTGATTGTGTCTGTGTGTGTGAGAGAGTGATTGTGTCTGTGTTTGAGTGATTGTGTGTGTGTGAGAGTGATTGTGTGTGTGTGTGTGAGGAGTGATTGTGTCCGTGTGTGAGTGATTGTGTCTGTGTGTGTGTGTGAGTGATTGTGTCTGTGTGTGTGTGAGAGTGATTGTGTCTGTGTGTGTGTGAGAGTGATTGTGTCTGTGTGTGTGAGAGAGTGATTGTGTCTGTGATTGAGTGATTGTGTGTGTGTGTGTGAGAGTGATTGTGTGTGTGTGAGTGAGAGTGATTGTGTGTGTGTGTGTGTGAGTGTGATTGTGTGTGTGAGTGATTGTGTGTGTGTGTGTGTGAGTGATTGTGTCTGTGTGTGTGTGAGAGTGATTGTGTCTGTGTGTGTGAGTGATTGTGTGTGTCTGTGTGTGAGAGTGATTGTGTCTGTGTGTGAGTGAGAGTGATTGTGTCCGTGTGTGAGAGAGAGTGATTGTGTCCGTGAGTGAGAGTGATTGTGTGTGGTGTGTGAGATATTGTTCCGTGTGATGAGTGATTGTGTGTGTGTGTGAGTGATTGTGTCTGTGTGTGTGTGTGAGTGATTGTGTCTGTGTGTGAGAGTGATTGTGTCTGTGTGTGAGTGATTGTGTCTGTGTGTGAGAGTGATTGTGTCTGTGTGTGTGAGAGAGTGATTGTGTGTGTATGTGAGTGAGAGTGATTGTGTCTGGTGAGAGTGATTGTGTCCGTGTGTGAGTGAGAGTGATTGTGTCCGTGTGTGAGTGAGAGTGATTGTGTCCGTGTGTGAGTGATTGTGTGTGTGTGTGAGTGATTGTGTCTGTGTGTGTGAGAGTGATTGTGTCTGTGTGTGTGTGAGAGAGTGATTGTGTCTGTGTGTGTGTGTGATTGTGTTTTGTGTGATTTTTTTTGGTGATTTTTTTTGTTTTTTTTTTATTTGTTTGTGTATTGTTATTTTTTTATATTTTATTTTGTTGTGTGTAGAGTGATTGTGTCTGTGTGTGTGTGAGAGTGATTGTGTCTGTGTGTGAGTGATTGTGTCTGTGTGTGAGTGATTGTGTCTGTGTGTAAGTGATTGTGTCTGTGTGTGAGTGATTGTGTCTGTGTGTGAGAGTGATTGTGTCTGTGTGTGTGAGTGATTGTGTCTGTGTGTGAGAGTGATTGTGTCTGTGTGTGAATGATTGTGTCTGTGTGTGTGAGTGATTGTGTCTGTGAGAGTGATTGTGTGTCTGTGTGTGTGTGATTGTGTCTGTGTGTGAGTGATTGTGTCTGTGTGTGAGAGTGATTGTGATTGTGTGTGAGAGTGATTGTGTGTGTGTGAGAGTGATTGTGTCTGTGTGTAAGAGTGATTGTGTGTGTGAGTGAGAGTGATTGTGTCTGTGTGGTGTGAGAGTGATTGTGTGTGTGTGTGTGTGTGTGTGATTGTGTGTGTGAGAGTGATTGTGTCTGTGTGTGTGTGAGAGTGATTGTGTCTGTGTGTGTGTGAGAGTGATTGTGTCTGTGTGTGAGAGTGATTGTGTCTGTGTGTGTGAGTGATTTTGTGTGTGTGTGTGAGTGAGAGTGATTGTGTGTGTGTATATGAGTGATTGTGTGTGTGTATATGAGTGATTGTGTGTGTGTGTGTGTGTGAGTGATTGTGTCTGTGTGTGTGAGTGATTGTGTGTGATTGTGAGTGAGTGTGTGTGATTGTGTGTGTGTGTGAGTGATTGTGTCGTGTGTGAATGATTGTATGTATTGTGTGTGTGAGTTGTGTTTGGTGTGTGTGTTTGATTGTGTGTGTGTGTGTTTGATTGTGTGTGTGTGTGTTTGATTGTGTGTGTGTGTGTTTGTTTGTGAGTGTGAGTGAGTGTGTGTGATTGTGTGTGAGTGGTTATGAGTGTGTGAGTGATTGTGAGTGTGTGTAATTGTGAGTGATTGTGTGTGTGTGATTGTGAGTGATTGTGTGTGTGTGAATGATTGTGTTGTGGGAGTGATTTTGTGTGTTTTAGATATGTGTGTGTTATATGGTGATGTGGTATATGGTGATTGTGTGTGTATATGTGAGTGATTGTGTGTAGATTGTGTGTAATTGTGTGTAATTGTGAGTGATTGTGTGTGATTGTGTGTGTGTGTGTTCTGGTGAATTTTGTAATTGTTTGTGTGTGTGTGTGTTTTGTGTGTGTGTGTGTGTGTTTGTGTTGTGGTGTGTGATTGTGTGTGATTATTGTGTGTGTGATTGTGTGTGTGTTCTGGATGTTCTGTTCTCTGATGCAGATCCATTGGAATTTTTCAGCCATGCGCGTCCCGCTTCACACTGTGCTCACGTGTTGTCATGTGAGTGATTGTGATTGTGTGTGATTGTGTGTGTGTTCTGGTGAGTGATTGTGTGTGTGATTGTGTGTTCTGGTGTGTTTGATTGTGTGTGTGTTCTGGATGTTCTGTTCTCTGATGCAGATCCATTGGAATTTCCTCAGCCATGCGCGTCCCCGCTTCACACGCGCTCACGTGTTGTCATGTGAGTGAGTGATTGTGTGTGATTGTGTGTAATTGTGTGTGTGTTCTGGTGTGTGATTGTGTGTGTGTTCTGGTGTGTGATTGTGTGTGTGATTGTGTGTGTGTTCTGGTGTGTGTTTGTGATTGTGTGTGATTGTGTGTTCTGGTGTGTGATTGTGTGTGTGATTGTGTGTGATTGTGTGTTGTGTGTGATTGTGTGTGTGTTCTGGTGTGTGATTGTGTGTTTCTGGTGTGTGATTGTGTGTGTGTTCTGGTGTGTGATTGTGTGTGTGTTCTGGTGTGTGATTGTGTGTGTGATTGTGTGTGATTGTGTGTGTGTTCTGGTGAGTGATTGTGTGTGTGATTGTGTGTTCTGGTGTGTGATTGTGTGTTATTGTGTGTGTGATTGTGTGTGTTTGATTTGATGAATATTATTTTCAGTGTGTGATGTGTGTGATTGTGTGTTCTGGTGTGTTATTGTGTGTGATTGTGTGTTCTGGTGTGTGATTGTGTGTGTGTTCTGGTGTGTGATTGTGTGTTGTGTGTGATTGTGTGTTCTGGTGTGTTATTGTGTGTGTTATTGTGTGTGTGATTGTGTGTTCTGGTGTGTGATTGTGTGTGATTGTGTGTTCTGTTCTCTGATGCAGATCCATTGGAACTTCCTCAGCCATGCGCGTCCCCGCTTCACACGCGCTCACGTGTTGTCATGTGAGTGAGTGATTGTGTGTGTGTTCTGGTGAGTGATTGTGTGTGTGATTGTGTGTTCTGGTGTGTGATTGTGTGTGTGTTCTGGTGTGTGATTGTGTGTGTGTTCTGGTGAGTGATTGTGTGTGTGATTGTGTGTTATTGTGAGTGATTGTGTGTTATTGTGTGTGTTCTGGTGTGTTATTGTGTGTGATTGTGTGTTATTGTGTGTGATTGTGTGTTCTGGTGTGTTATTGTGTGTGATTGTGTGTTCTGGTGTGTTATTGTGTGTGTGTTCTTGTGTGTGATTGTGTGTTCTGGTGTGTTATTGTGTGTGTGATTGTGTGTGTGATTGTGTGTTCTGGTGTGTGATTGTGTGTTATTGTGTGTGTGATTGTGTGTGCTGTTCTCTGATGCAGATCCATTGGAACTTCCTCAGCCATGCGCGTCCCCGCTTCACACGCGCTCACGTGTTGTCATGTGTTTAACAAACTCAGTACACGTGCAAAGCTCCACAAACCCCGCCCCCTGACCGGCCACGCCCACCGAGGTTCATAAAAGTTCGCGAAGTCGGCGTGCAGCGGTCAGAAGTGGTTGATGCTGACGGACGGACGCGGCTTCAGAACAACTGCAGGATAACGTTTACAGTTTCTGTCTGCAAATCTGACAACATGTAAGTGTGTTCCCCGTTCTGCACGTTTACAACTTTTACAAGCTGTTTTCTGTAGTAACCAAACTTATTGATCAGTTTCGTTTATTTACTCCGATGATTTATGACTGAGGTAAACGAAGCTTAGCTGACCTGTGACGGGTCCAGTGTAGTGCCGCACGTCGGCCGGGGTTTGTGTTTGTCGGTGATGTCGGTGATGTTTGGATGTTTGGGACCTCGCGCTGTTTCTCCGGTACGCACGAGCTTCACGTTCACGTGGACCGTCAAGACGCGGCGGGCGGGGCTGACCTGTCACTGCTGACCAATCAGGCAGACGCTCGCTTTCCCGCCACCGTCTTGAATGTTTTCTAGAAATAAACGGCACGTTCCATCGCATCCACCAATGAGAATCCATAACTGTAGTGACGAAACCAGTGACGTGTGGAGTGATGACCTCATCTTAACCTGGTTTATTACACATTTCGTAAAGATTACTGCATTTATCATAGATGAAACTAGATTTGAAAACTGTGTGCACAAATAATACAAAAATAATAATTGTTTATTAGTTATTTGTTATTGTTCAAAAGCAACATACGAAAGTGCATTTTAATTAGTTCTAATAGCTTATCATATTGCACAACATTAATTTTGTCTTGGTCACAAAATTAGTGTTATGTTAGTGTAGTGTGGTTTCAGGGTGGTGTTTCAGGGTGGTGTGGTGTAGTGGTAGTGTGGTGTAGTGGTGTTTTCAGTGTAGTAAATGTGTTGTTGTTCAGTGTTTGTCAGAGTGGCTGGTGCTCTCATGCAGTCCCAGAAAGTTCCTATGAAATATTGATTTCCTGAAACCTTTGATCACAGTTGTTTCAGTGGGCCCTTCAAGGCACCCAGCATTATCACATCCTAAATGTTATCATGACTTTACTGTGATCACACGTGATCAGGTGTCAACCAGGGTCACATGACATTAGAATTTTGTCTGTCCTTTCCAATCACATTTTAATGGTTATTTTTTAACACATTTGTCATTCTTCTCATTGTTAGAGGTCTTCAGAGAGATGTTTCTCTCTAGTGTTAAAGAAAAAAATTTGGTCTGTTAAATTTCACGATAAGATCAAAGACTAGCTTTACTTTCAAGATGTTAACAAATGGCAAAACGCTTAAAAGGTGATACACTCGTCATATATGATGAAAACAGAAGTTTTTATTTAGATATTAATTGGAGATGTTTCAAAAGCACTAAATGTCATTACAACTATAGTAACTTTGATTGGCCTGCTGGCAGTAAGTGTGTCTCCCACTGCTGGCCACGGGCGTCACTGCAGCTGTTTGAGTCAGTGGAACATGTCCTCACATGTTACTGTAGTTTTGCCCAGACATGCAGCAGATCGTTGAGTCACGTCAGGCTTTAAAAGCAGGACACTGTGTCAAAGACAGACAGACAGACATGACTGCACAGAGGAGGAGACAGGTCAGAGCCCAGCACAGCAACACTGTTTATTTATCTTTCTGCTGTGCAACTGTCATTTAGGGGTTTTTTTTGCTGTGATTTTACATTAGTATTTGGATGGTGGACAGGGCTGTGATCTCAATGTGACCAAATTTTGGTATTTTGATCCACCACTGGTGTTAACTGAAACGTGATGCACTCTGTGTCTTTGTCTCTGCAGTGGAAGGTGATGGCAACACACACACGGATCCTACGATCTCTAGGAAATGGGCCAACAAGGCGAAATCTTTTCGGCCCAGTGGATTGCGAGCAGCTTCAAATGGACTATCGCAACGCCTTGCAGAAAGACTTAGAAGAAGCATCGCGCCGCTGGAACTTTGATTTCCTCTCTGAGAAACCGCTGGAGGGTGGAGATTTTCAGTGGGAGGGTGTGTCCGGGGTGCGAGTGCCTGTGCTGTACCGCACCTGCCAGGTGGAGAAGCAGCCGATAACGCAGGGAGATATGCACTCTCTGCCTGGTCCGTCTGCTGCTGGGAAAGAGAATGTCCCCAGAACCCCAGAGCAGTTTGCTTCAGTCCCACAAAATATAGAGAAAACCCCTGAAAAGAAAGACACACTGAAGAGAAAACAGACAAATATCACAGGTAAGTGGGTGGGGCCAGCCTCGGTTACAGGGAGTTTTGCTCTCCGATGTATAATGCGTCAACAACATCTTAGACTTTTATTTCCCCTGAAAGCGGGTATCAGGTTAGTGTTTTAGTACTGCCTGTAATCTTTGCTGATTTCTATCAAATTATTAATAATTATGTAATTCTTAAAGTCACCATTGAGGAATTGAAACAGCAATTCAACATAAATTTAGTAGAAAATTTAGAAAATAAAAAAACTGAAAGAGAAAACCTTGAGCATGTCTGCGGTGAGAGGTTATTGATGTTTTTGTGAGATTCGTGCCTTTATTTATCACTTTATTTTAAACGGTTACTTTGTAATGTTAAAATTGTAAATCGGCTATACTAGTAAATATTTATATATTCTTATTTCTCTTCTGTTTCATCTCATTCAAACAGATTTCTACCAGACGAAGAAGAGACTAGTGGCCACACCCCGAAAATCAGGACAATAACTCTCACACACACTCTCTCAGGAACTCTGTATGTTACATATGCACTTGTATCTTTATTGGAGGAGCACAGTTGTGTGTAAAGACACTATTGATATATAACCCTGTAGCTTCTCACTATAGACCTTCATCTTCCTTCAGTCATTTGTGGCGTTTCGTCCAAGACACAAGAGTTCTTCTGTCTGATCTTTGCTGATGTCAGGGACAGTCTCTGATACACAACTGCTTTTGTTTACGCTGTCTCCTGTTTGGGGATTATTTTGTGTTATTTTCTGTCTTTCATTATGTGCGTTTGGGTCATTTATTCAGTAATTGACCAGGAAATCAGTTATTCCTTTTTGTGCACTTCATGTTTTTATGTTTGTTTGTGGATGGTTAACAGTTAAAGAACATTATGTTGCCTTAAAACATATGTGTTAAAATACCATATTCCACAGGTTTATTGTGCAGTGAGGGTAAAGTTTCTATAAAGGTGTTAAATGTCTGCGAATATTTCAGAATCCGTTTCAGACCCATCACAGAATTCAGTGTATGTGATGGTTCATATTGAGCACTGAGTTTTTTAGTGTACATGTAAAGAAATGTATTGCTTTATTGCACACATGATGTAGCTACTCTAAAAACTAAACAGCCCTAAGTGCCAACTTACTTTATTTAAACCTTTAGTTATTTATGAATCTAACCCTCCATATTAATATTATTATAAACATAAACCTTGATTAAGCTGCCAGCATGTTCTCACACCTGCAATGTTTTAACAACGTAACATTAACATATTACAAACACTGAGCCACCTTTATGAAACTTGGGCAGAACAAATTTTTTTTTTATTCACTTCATTAAACCATTTGTATGTTCTGTTGTATTTGCTTCAATGTGACAATTTAAGCAATGATTGTTTTCCAAACACTTTACACATACATTTGGTCTGCTTGTGTTTCATAAATCTGGCCAAACACAACAGTATTTACAAACCCTCAGTTTTTCTCTTTGTTGTCATGTTAAACAAAGACTCAGAATCGTATTACAAAAAAATATATAAAGTCACAGATAATAACCACGAAGTGTAATTACCATTTCATGAGTTTTGAATTGGAGGAAATGTTCCAGTTTTGTGATGCTTTTATATTCTGATGTTTGTAGATTTCTGTGATCTGTTTGTAAATACACTATGTATCTGGATGATTCTCAGTTAATACTGAATTGCACTTGTGTTATTTTGAGGAGTGTAGCTGACACAGGTCTGTTATTGTTAAAGAGCTTCAAATATGTGCTATATTTATTTCCAGAAACGTATTGTAGATTTACAGGTAATTTTTCATTAAGCGGCATATAAGCGAAACTTTAGCATGTGTGTTTGAATCGTTTATTTATCAAGATCTAAATTAATATTCATGCTGCTGATTAGCACAAAATTAAGTTGACTCATCACGGTTTCTTAAAATGACGAATGTTTTTACAGTAATACACTTAACAGTAGAAGCACACCTAAATTGTGTGTGTGTACAATGTTTGTAGCGTGTATATTATATGTTGTAATATTTATTTGTTGTAATATTTTTTATTGTGACGGGTACTGTTCATTAACATAGTGACCCACTTGTAAAGCATGTTAATAAGTGACGTCAACATTTCCCTTCGGCCTGTGCTGTTCCCATCAGCTACCCCAGAGCATACCCCCCCCCCCACACACACACACATACACACATCAGTCCCTTAAACAGGCACTCTCACATGCACCCACATAATGAAAACACACACATATCTCCTCCACATGTACACACACACAGCAGTACTATAAAACATGTTTATCAGGGTAACATTAAACACATGAACACAATGAAAACATGTCCAGTCTTGCATACACACATCTTGGACAGATTGTAATGTAAATTAGTGTTTGTGTGTGTTGTGTGTGTTTGAGAGTGTGTGTGCGTTTGAGTGTGGTATGTGTTGTGAGTGTGTGTGTATTTGAGTGTGTGTTTAAGTGTGTGTGTATTTGAGTGTGTGTGTATTTGAGTGTGTGTGTGAGTGAGTGTGTGTGTTTGAGTGTGTGTGTTTGAGTGTGTGTGTGTGTTGAGTGTGTGTGTGTTTGAGTGTGTGTGTTTGAGTGTGTGTGTGTTTGAGTGTGAGTGAGTGTGTGTGTTTGAGTGTGTGTGTGTTTGAGTGTGAGTGAGTGTGTGTGTTTGAGTGTGTGTGTGTTTGAGTGTGTGTGTGTGTGTTTGAGTGTGTGTGTGTGTTTGAGTGTGTGTGTGTGTTTGAGTGTGTGTGTGTGTGAGTGTGTGTGTGTTTGAGTGTGTGTGTGTTTGAGTGTGTGTGTGTTTGAGTGTGTGTGTGTTGTTTGAGTGTGTGTGTGTGTGTTTGAGTGTGTGTTTGAGTGTGTGTGTGTTGAGTGTGAGTGAGTGTGTGTGTGTTGTGTTTGAGTGTGTGTGTGTTTGAGTGTGTGTGTGTGTTTGAGTGTGTGTGTTTGAGTGTGAGTGAGTGTGTGTGTTTGAGTGAGTGTGTGTGTGTGTGTGTTTGAGTGTGTTTGTGTGTGTGTGTGTTTGAGTGTGTGTGTGTTTGAGTGTGTGTGTGTGTTTGTAGTGTGTGTGTGTGTGTTTGAGTGTGAGTGAGTGTGTGTGTGTTTGAGTGTGTGTTTGAGTGTGTGTGTGTTTGAGTGTGTGTGTGTTTGAGTGTGTGAGTGAGTGTGTGTGTGTGTGTGTTTGAGTGTGTGTGTTTGAGTGTGTGTGTTTGAGTGTGTGTGTTTGAGTGAGTGTGTGTTTGAGTGTGTGTGTTTGAGTGTGTGTGTGTTTGAGTGTGTGTGAGTGTGTGTGTTTGAGTGTGTGTGTGTTTGAGTGTGTTTGAGTGTGTGTGTTTGAGTGTGTGTGTTTGAGTGTGTGTGTGTTTGAGTGAGTGAGTGTGTGTGTGTGTGTTTGTTTGAGTGTGTGTGTGTTTGAGTGAGTGAGTGTGTGTGTGTGTTTGAGTGTGTGTGTTTGACGCATGCTCCGCTGAGCTCCCTTCCCCCTCCGCTCATTTGTGCTGCAGCCACATCGAGGCGGATAAACACACGGCCAAAGACCAGAAAGAAACGAGCTACAAATGAGACAAAGATGAAAGAAACCAAACTGCAGCTTTACTGTGAACAATGAGAGGTTCGTCTGAGAGAGACACAGACATGCTCCTCCTGCACATCCCTGCAGTGAGATTGCACAGCCTGCACTGAAGAACATGGTAATTTATTACGATTGTTTCTTCATTCGCCTGTTCCTGTTATATCATCCATCCATCAGTCCGCCTGTCTGTCACCATGTGTCTGTCTCTCTCTTGCACTACTGTATGTCTGAGGTCAGTTGCAGATTTGCTCTTATTTAAGTCACTCGTCATCTGACACACTTCCATCTACACTGCAGGTGTGTGTGTGTGTTTGCTGTTCAACACAATTTCAACCTACTTTCTAAACGTGTCCATCTGAGGCCTGTAGATCACACACATGCACATACTGGATGCAGGTAATTCAGACATGCAGTTTCACATGCATTAAAAGATGCGTGTGGACTGCAGTAATCTCTAACAGAGTCCTGCTGTGTGTGTGTGTGTGTGTGTGTGTTTTATTCTGAGAGGTTTCCTATGTTAAACACACACGTTCATATGTGCATGTGTTTCTCTTAAAGTAAACGTGCTACACACATAGCAGATCTCATGGGGGTTAGGGTTCATGTACATGAAACATGGCAGCATCCTGAGCTCATTTCTGATGCATGTATGTGTACAAATGCAGAGTTACTGCAGAACTTTCTGTTCATTTTTCAGTGTGTTTTGAGGGTGAATCGCAACACTGCAGATATGAATGCTTCATCACAGACGTATAATTACTATTGATTTCTTTATAGTGTGCATGACTGATCGTTTAAATATGCGGATATTACGTGTGTTAACAGCCATCTCAGATCTCAGTGTCACTGGTTTGTTGAGATACAAATAAATCCCTTTAGGTTGCGTCTCTGATGTTGTGTATGGAGGAGATATTTTCAGAACAAAAGTGGGTCAGGCGTTCTCTCTCTCTCTCTGAGCGTGTGGTAGTTTCAGTTGAGTGTGTAAACAGCCATCACGGTGTACAAGATTAGACTGCTGTATGACAGAGGTGTTAGAATCAGTGTGTATGGATCAGATGTTAATGTTTACCTGTGTGTATTTCTGTATGTACTGTAGATTGTGATTCTGTTGCATGTTAGTGTAATTGTGTGTTCATGGTTTTGCTGTGTGTGTGCAGTTGGATAAGAGCGAGGTGTCCACACTAGGTCTGCCGCCCTCTGTAAGCCATGGAGGGTCAGACGGGAACATCAGTGTGGAGGCGGGGTCAGATGGGGCAGCCGGTGAGGTCCAGAGAACGAGAGCGGCGCTGGAACACCTGCAGCAGAAGATCCTGAAGATCACAGAGCAGATCCGTGTGGAGCAGGAAGCCCGTGATGATAATGTGGCCGAGTATCTAAAACTGGCTCACAATGCAGACAAACAGCAGGCATCACGCATCAAACAGGTGTTTGAGAAGAAGAACCAGAAGTCTGCACAGACTATTGCACATCTGCACAAGAAACTTGAGCACTATCACAAGAAACTCAAAGAAATTGAGCAGGTAATATCACACATGCATACAATTGCATGCAAAGCCCAGGTCTTTTACTGCATTGTTTAATTTTTCTTTCATTCGCTCTTATCCTCTCACTTGCAGAATGGTCCAGCACGGCAGCCCAAAGACGTGTTGCGGGACATGCAGCAGGGGCTAAAGGATGTAGGTGCTAATGTGCGGGCGGGAATAAGCGGTTTCGGAGGTGGCGTGGTGGAAGGTGTGAAGGGCGGAGTGTCTGCGCTTACTCACACCGCTGTTGTCTCAAAACCACGAGAGTTTGCGAGCCTTATTCGCAACAAGTTTGGCAGCGCAGACAACATTGCCCACATGAAGGACACTCTGGAAGACGGACACACAGAAGAGACGCCTAGAGCTCTGAGTGGCAGCGCCACGCTCGTCTCTAGTCCCAAATATGGCAGTGATGATGAATGCTCCAGCGCAACCTCTGGGTCTGCAGGTGGCAGCAATTCAGGTGGGGTGGGCGGGGCCATGTCAGGGATGGGAGCGACCATGGGCAGCCCGCGACTGGATGGACATCATCACCACCATCATCACCATCACTCATCTTCTTCCTCTTGGGATGCGCTACTGGAAGGCCTGCAGGAGATCAAAGCCAGTCAGGTTCACATGGAGGACGCCATTGAGGACATGAAGGTGCAGCTGCAAAGTGACTACACCTACATGACCCAGTGCTTACAGGAAGAGAGATACAGGTAAAGCAACGCCACCTGCCACCTGTTGATGGAGGGCAGTTCAATGCTGGATTCTCATGTGTCTGTCTCTTCTGTTGCACACAGGTATGAGCGTCTGGAAGAGCAGCTGAATGACCTGACAGAACTTCATCAAAATGAGATGAGCAATCTGAAACAGGAGCTGGCCAGTATGGAGGAGAAGGTTGCGTACCAGTCATACGAAAGAGCACGAGACATACAGGTGCAGTCAAACATAACTCAAATTATCCCTGAAACAGGTCATAGCTGGAACACAGTAGTTGTTTTTTTAGCTGATCCGAGATGGTCTGCCAGCTTGAAACCAGATCCACTTGCATGGATTCCAGTGGATAGGCCATCTTTACCATCTTGGACCAGCTAAAATTTAAACTTAGCTATTATTAGAATGTGAGTTGCATTTTCTTGGTGCTGTTGTAGTTTTGTGGTTCCCAATTGTAAAAATACAGTTTTCAAAAGTTTGGTGTTCTTCAAGTGGTAGTAAGAGTAAACACATATAAACAAAATGAGTACTGTAATACTTCAGCTAGTGTAAACATGTAATTGGTTATAACAAATGCATATTTGGCGTGCTGTCTGAGGGGCAGGCTCTGAGCTCAGAATTTGGTTTAAACTCAGAGTACTATTCTTAACTGAGAGAGATACCAGCCAAGAGTGAGACCATGAGGTGATGAAGGGATGCTGCAAAAACTGTCACAGAACAGAGGTGAAGGACAGCTATATATGCACACCCCTGGATGACTGTGCTCCTCCTGAAAAATAAACTTCATATGTCTAACGTTTGTCTGTGTGTGTGGTAGGAGGCAGTGGAGTCCTGTCTCACCCGCATTACCAAACTGGAGCTGCAGCAGCAGCAGCAGCAGGTGGTTCAGCTGGAAGGGGTGGAGAACGCAAATGCCCGAGCTCTTCTAGGAAAACTTATCAACGTCATTCTGGCTTTGATGGCCGTGCTCCTGGTGTTTGTCTCCACTATGGCCAACTTCATCACGCCACTCATGAAGACACGTGCCCGTGTCGGCACCACCCTGGCCCTGGTGCTCTTCCTGGTCACACTGTGGAAACACTGGGATTGGCTGGAGGTTTTTCTGCTTCCCAGCTGAGAGACCTAACCTCAACACCACACAGAACTACAGATTGTGATTGACACCCCCTATCACAATGGAAGCAAACAAGAGCGTGAAGGATGCAACACCCATCGACATATAGAAACACCCATCCATTGATTCACTCCACCCATCTGGGTGGGTTGTGTGGAATGAATGGTCCTTCTGAGGTGGGGAGGTATTTACTTGAAGATGGCACTGTTTGAATCACAGTCCTGGCTTACACTACCCTTAATTTCCTGACTTTTCTTCTGAATGAAGATTTTTTCTTTTCAGAACATCAAGCTCATTTGCTTTAATGAATGAATGTTTCACTGCTTCTTTGAGCAGACACCAGAGATGAGTTGAGAGAATGACCTTCTGTTGATGCATGGCTTTATACTGACACACAGAGTCACCTCTCAGATCCAGACACCATTACTGAAGGACATGTATACACCTGAACTCTCTCAGAAGATGTTTCATTTTATTTGTCTCTGTGGAGCTCTGTGTCTGTTATATCTGATCTGATGAATTTCTTATGTCAGAGGATGAAACAATGTGAATCATTTTGTTTAGTGTCAATGGCCACATAAAGAACAACCGATTGTACTTCTGTAATGTGTTGTAATTTAGAATGAAACTGGATATTGAAGACAATGTATACGGGAAATGATTTTATCCATAGAGAATTAATTAGGTGTGAAAAACAACAGGACCAAAAAGGAAGGTGAATAAATTTTATATTCTAGTAAAAGAATTCAAAGACGTTTTTTGTTTGGAATAACAAAATGAATCATGCATAATAAAACCAGAATGTGTGTAAAGCAAGTGAATAGAGAATTCATGTTTGACTAGAAGGGATATTTTACATTTTGAACAGACAGAAACATTGTCAGTAGTCAATAATCACATCTGTCATCAGAACATGTTTGTAAACACTGTTATAGTGTAATGTGCTCAATCACAATAGCATGATCATATGTTCTAGCCGTTTACTAAAATCTATAACAACACTATGAAGTATTCTTAATAAATGCATTTGCAAATATGTGAGATCTGCTGTTGTTATTATTTAATGTTATTCCTATGTTAGTCTTGTATCATTTTATGAAGTGTAGTGATGCTGAGGTGATCTGATGCGGTAATCCAGATTCAGTCTTTAATCCAGATCAGATTGGCTAATCCTGGGCTGTATTAAATTGAGACATGAAGCCACTCAGTCTCAGAATGAGATGGCTGTTTAATCGAAGACTTACACCACAAGCCAACAGTTACATTTCAGCAGGTTAATATATATCAGTGTGGCACAAAGTAAAGACTGCATGTCATCAGAAGCGCTTTATGAGGACGTGTCGAGGAGCAGCGCCGCCCCTGCTGCTCATTCTCTCTGATGCGCGGCACCGTGTCGTGAACGTCGTGTGAATGAGACCGTTCCGGTAAAGCAGGACGGAATGACAAGCTCACGTCCACCGGTGAAAACCTTTCATATTTCTACTGCGCCACGTTTACAAACCTCCTCAGACTGCGGAGGACCGGCGGAGTTCACAGCAAAACGTCCTTTAAGACCAAATCAGGCTTGAACACCGTGATCAGCCTGATGAGGTTTGTTGAGCTTCCTCTCTGACAGTTTTTAGCTTGTTTCTCAGTTTTAATGGTAGAAATGGTGAGTAACTGAACTTATGTTGTGCTCGCATGGAAAGCTGCTTCATTTCTCAAGGGTTTCATTCACGGTCGTTTATGGAAACTGATTGTCTGTCAGAAGTTTGCGGTTCTTGGTTATTATTCCAACAACAACATATTTTAGCAACTTTTCACCATAATCAGGTGTAACTTATAATCATAATAATATAATGTCACAATCAGATACCATGGCAACCTTTAAGCAGTTCATATCGGTCTTGTGGTGTAACAAATGAATTTTTAAACCATAAACTTCACATGTAATCTCTCGATCAGTTCGAGGGAAGTATTTATATATATATATATGGTTAGACTTAAAATTTGAAATAGATGATTTGGACCAAATAATGAAAAAAAATGTTGGTTTTAAAAACATGTGCTTGTGATGCTTGAAGAAACTGGGTAATAAAATGTCAAGAAAACGTTTGTAAATATGAGGGTGAGTACACTGAGGATGCCAGAATGTTACCCAGTTTCATTTATTTTAAATGAGTATCTCCCAGCGTGCCACTTGTGTTATTTAATAAAATTAAATAGTTTTTATAAATTTACTGTTTTACAGAAAGGTTTGCATTAGTCGATGAACAGACAACAGATCACTACTTCATTCAAGTTTTTTTATTCACCATCATCAGCAAGATTAATAAAGTTGACAGGTGCGCTCAAAATACAGGACAAAGGTCTAGGGTCAGAGGTCAGCAGTCAAACCCTGCCACACACAACTAAAAGACATTCAGCGTCATGGATTGTTCAGTCATTTACCACTGATGGAAATGAGGCTTTCTCTGTTGTCCTGAATTTCATCCTAGATAGAAAGAGAGTATAAAAGAGTCACGGTATCAAAGGTGAAGAATTCCTGATTCAGTGTGTGTGATGATCATATTGCTGTCACATTTCACTCCAGGATGAGCATCCATCTGTATCTCTCTCGACAGCTTCAGTACTTGAGTTTATCTTTGTGTGTGCGCATGTCCCTGCTGTACCAGACCCTGCAGGTGAGAATAGTTTGGTCCTGAATGCCCAAGATAAAGTGTGACTGTGCCAGCAGAGACAAATGAACATCTCTGAGTCTCACTGCTGATGTCAGGAACAGACCTCCAATGAGAGAGACAGGTAAAGAGAGAGAGTGATAAGACAGAAACACTGATAGAGAGAGACAGGAAGAGAAAGACAGAGGTAGAGAGAGAAGACAGACAGGTGACAGGAGAGGCAGACAGGTCTAAGAAGAGCGCTGCGTGTAGAACAGGATGTAGGCCTGAGTGCTGCACACCTCCTCCACACTGCAGACGTTCATCTCCGAGTCATTACAGTGAACCCAGAAACCTGCAACACAAGCACACATTACCAATTGAACCAATCACAACAAAAAAAAAATATTTCCACAGTCATTACACTGAGGCATATCAATATAACCGTAGGAAATGTTTTCATTTGAAATTTCATGTTGAACATCACAGGCTGTTTACACAGGAAATATGACAACTGCAGTCTGTTCACTGCTGCAGCTTGATAACAGCTGTGAAAACCAAAACACACAATACAAATTCTGGCATCAAACAACCTTGGGTCTACATTAGAGATGTGAAACAGTTACACACCTCCTTCAGTGTTATAACAGTAGGCCGTGTAGTGTCCTGAGCCAAAGCCTTTCCCATGATGCATCACTACAGCAGACAGATCATAGGTGTAGGCCTCTCTCTGTGGTGACGGCGCAGCATCCAAGCAACAGTATGGTTCTATGTTTAGGACCTGATCAAAAGCCACATGAACACCAATCTTCTCCCTGTGGTTCCGACCAGACCACCTGAAAACATGCACAGAATGTTATCAAGAAAGTACCACTATGCAAGAAGATTCAGCAGTAAACGTAAAATATAAACATGTAACAGTGAAGAACAGTGTTGTCCTGACTGACCGGAAGCGTTTGAGGTGTAGCCGCAGCACCTGAGGTAAACGACAGATGAGTAACTGCTTACAGGCCTCGGACAAGGACAGGGGCTTATGGGACGATTTACGTCGCTTTCCTAAGAACACACAAAAAACAGTACGTTTTTAATAAATGTATCAACAATCTGACAAAAGACCAATCCATGGGATCTGTGAAAAGGCACAGGTGAATGCACTGACTGTTGCAGAAATTGCAGGCGTAGATGCAGCCCTCTAAATCTTCTGTCTCTGTGAACTTGGCGAGCATCTCTGACAGGGAGCAGCTCTGTTGACACGTGGCAGTGCTGACCTTCTCCATCCTGTGGTAGCGCTCTGGGAACTCAAGTGACAAATCCCAGAACGGCTCCACTGTGTTTGACTTGCGTTTACAGGACAAACATGTTACCTGCAGGGACAGCGCATTACATTCAGCCCATATAATGCATGTAGTTGCTGTATTCTAGTGTTCCATACATTTACAAAAAGAAACTTTTATATGAAACTGTAGTTCAGTTGTGCATCTCACCTGGCTGAGTAGCTGTCCATGGAAGATAGTGTTGAGCACTTTAAGGACCTGTTTAGAGAGTTTCCGCTGCGTGATGGGGATCAAGAAACGTTTCCTTGGTCCATCTGACTCCAGTTCCTGCTGGACTTTATCCAGGAGCTCGCACAGGAACTCCTGCGCATCCTGCTGGTCGTATCCACGGAATGCTGGTATAAGGTTCCATACAGAGTGCAGCATGGCAAAGGGGGAGACCAGCGACCATCGACCTGACCACATGACCCTGAAAAGAGTGTGTAGCTCATGACACAGGGACATCTGTTTACGAGAAGAGGAACGTGGCTCTTTAGGTTGCACCAGCTCAGCTGCACTCAAGCTGGGTGGGATGTTTTGTTTACTGCCCAGTGACGTGCCGCTGCTTGCCTTCCCCATGCGACCCAGCGCAGTGAGGGCACTGGCTCCACCCACAACACTCTGCGAGTGGTTGGTCTTAGCGAGCAGCTCCTCTGTCTCGCACAGGTCCAGTGTGAGGAAACACTCCCTGAACTTCTGCAGGTGACTCAGCACCTGAAGGATGGAGTTCATGTAACATGTGTTGCCAAGGTTACGCAGTCCTGTGACCCCGGGTGCAAGTTTTCTGCGGCGTGCCGACTGCGAGGTGTGATACCGGTGAAGTCTACCTATGCCATGGTGTGGTTTGCGTGAGAGAGGTTTGTTGGACAACGGAAGTAGGGGCTGTTTAAAGGGAGGCGGAGGTCTTTCTGGAGGATCACGGAACTTCCGTGGGATAAGTGCTACCATTGGACGAGGAGCCTGAGTGAGGAGCCGTGCACTCTTTCTTGGTGGAACATTAGCTAGTTCTCCCATAAGCCTCCGCTTTACTTCCCTGCGTTGTCGTCGCTTCTCCTCTCTTTCTTGCTCCTGTTTCTCCTCACGTTTCCTCTTTTCTTCTTGCTGCCGATCCCTCCAGTGATACAGAGCACCTCGAAGCACAGATTTTCGTCTGTACAACAGTGCTATCTGCATAGTTGGACGTGGCCCTGCACCCTCCCGTGTAACCTCGCATACTCTGAGAGCACCATCGGATGCTGAGGACCTAAGGGAGCGTTGACCAGGGCTGCGGACAGTAGACAGAGCCCCTCTGAGAAGCTTCAGGTCTCCCTCAACATTGTCATTCAATACGTAATCTCCACACGCAAAACAAAAGACATCCAGCTCTCGAACCTCCATGGCCAGCGGGTGTTGGGTTTGCTGGTAATGATTTAGGGAGTGTTCTTCCATGTAGCGTCCGCATGCCACGTGAGAGCATTTCAGACAGGCCCATACTGACTCTGTGGTGTCGCAGTCCACACAGCGCCACTTCTGTGAGTTGAGGATGGAGTGGCCATGGCCCAAGCGAAGCCGCACCACGTGCTTACAGCGATCCATGTCTCCCAGCACGCATGAGCACTCAGAGTCAGGAACCACATGCCATGACCGTGCTCATCCTGAGGGCAACAGAGATAGATGTAACACAGTTTTCTTCATCAGCAGTGTTTGGAATAACAAAAAAGGTTTAGTCAAGGTTTACTTGCAAATATATCCTGGCTAACCAGGTTTGGAGAGTTCACATTTGTAAAACATGGTTAAATGGCCTTCACAAAAGAAAACAGCATTGTTTCATACAGTAAACATTTGCTCTTAATCAACAATGTCTTAACTCAACATTAATAAACGATTTTAAGATGATTTTAATAAACGAGTGTTAAACACAATGTAAAAAACGCTTGAGTTATTTTTAACAGAAATTAAAACAATGGTGCTTCAAAAAGTAGAGGGAAACATGTTGTTTCCAGCAGACTCACTGTGTGAAACGTTGAGGTCCAGCATCAGAGCGGATGTGTTCTGCTGCTGTAGTGTGTGAAGAGCTTCATCATGCAGAACAAACACTGTAAATGACAAACAAACATGTTACAAGCGTGTGCTCAGGCTGGGTCACCAGCACAACAGGCCAGACTGCAAACATTATAAAGTTTGTATTTAGACTTCATTCACAGGCACTCAACAACCAGCTGCTGGAATGTGATGCTTGTTGTATGAAGTAACAGGAGTTACTGATCAATGATATATTGTTTTAGAAGCAGAACCATCAGTCTGACTGCAGAACTGTGTGTGCACTAATGCTTACGTGTGTTATATGACAGTGTTATTGTGGTATGAGTGTTTCGCTGTGCGTGTGTTGTGTATCTGCAGATAATGTACTGTGTGCACTCATGGGAGTGTGTGTCGATGTTTGTTAGACAATGCAGTGTGTGTTTGTGACTGTTCTTTGAACGTGTGTGTGTGTGTTTGCTAACCCGCTAGTGCTACTCACAGAACAAAAGACGCTCCTCCAGGAGACATGCGGAACCCGCGGCAGCGGCGGATCCGGGAGGGTCGGTGATCGCGGTTCTGACGCGCGGTGCTGTGTGCGTTTATACCGGCGCGACAGATCCGTTACTTTAAATGAATTAAACAAAAAACAATACAAGCAGCAGACACGTAATAAAGTCAGACAGAAAACCGGCCGGCTCGCTTTTAAACGGCCCCCGGCTCGCGTCCGTCACGAAACAGCCGGTGCGGCGCGTTCACTGCGGGAAGCGATGAGAAATATTTGCGTGTTTGTTACAGTCGCTGTCGGCTGTTATTTACCGCCATCATCCGCACGCGCGAGCTGTCACCATGTTCGGCTCAAACGAACTCGCCCAGCGCCGACGTCACTGCGCTCTGACTGGCTGGAAAGCGAGCTAGGGCCTGACAACCCAGTTATGATTGGTCGAGAATGCCGTCGGTAGCGTAGTTAAGACGAGATCCTAGTGGTTGAGCTGACGTCAATCAGGTTTTAAAGCTCCAGGGGCGGAGTTAACTTTAATGACATGCTTAGGTTTATTTCCGTTTTGAATGAACGGGTTCATATAAAATTTACTTTTTGAATATGTTTTCTAACTAGTAGGAAATATTAAACATTTAAAAATGAACTCGTTAACCATCACCTTCATTGTTTTGAGTATGTACATACTGATTTATATTATGTATCAAAAGCACTTCGTCAGTAGTGAGTAGTTCATAACAGACATTTAAAATCATAGTCTGATATAACAATCTAGGCACTTGATATAGTTTGTGACTAAAGATAAGTACACTGTTTACATATTGTTTTACATATTAAGTCAAAACATCCAAACTTATTTTCTTATGAATGTACTGGATTGTGTGGCATAAAAACACGCAGACATGCATTTAAATCCCACCTGTAACTTCTATGATATCTGAGCACGTTCGACTGTGTTCAAGATACCATGAATTAGCATGTAGTAATCTCATTCTCATACTCTAAAGAATGATTGCTATTCAAAATGGGATTCAGTGTGTCCTGCTCATGCATATTCAAATAAAATGGTCTTTATTTTCCAGCCATCTGCTGTTTCATCTGTTCCTCATTTGTTAAATGCAAATGTGACATTCCTCTATAAACACAAATGTACTGTATAAGCTTTGATGTACTGACTGTAACTCAGCCACCCA
This sequence comes from Chromobotia macracanthus, assembly GCA_036877525.1. Taxonomy (NCBI): domain Eukaryota; kingdom Metazoa; phylum Chordata; class Actinopteri; order Cypriniformes; family Botiidae; genus Chromobotia; species Chromobotia macracanthus. The sequence continues at coordinate 285,044 of JAZGTH010000033.1, read as the reverse complement.
CAATGATTGATTCTGATAAAACTTTTACAACTCAACCAAAGCAAACATCTATTGTTCAAATAAAAGTGTATAAACAGAAAATAATTCAGTGCCCCAAAACAAACAACCACGGTAAAGTGCTTTGTACATATGATTTAGCTCCAGGTACTGGCTCATGGTATCGATGCAGTCGACAGGTGTATGAAGTTGACCCTCTGGTTTATTTATGGGTAGCTCAGGGGCGTTTGAGCCCAAAAAACTTTGCACAAACTCTTTTATAGGGTTTACACAATCACCAGAGATCACACAAGCGCAGTACTCCACTTGCACACACACAAACATGGACAGTAGTGTTTTCACAAAACTGAACCGAAAAGACGACCACAGCAAATAACATCACAATCTCAGACCTCCATTGAAATGCCTCTGGCACTGGAGCTCATGGTGATGGTGCCCACCTTCACCAGGAAGTCACATTAACCGTAACCTGCCCCGGCTCTCCACCTTATGGTCCTTGGTGTTCTGGAAGTGACTCTTCAGTTTCACCATCAAAGTGTCAAAGTTTGCCTCTGTGGTGAGACACTTTAAATGCCAGATTTCATATTCACAGAGCGAAGTCTAGTAACTCAAGTTATACATATACATATCAATATCATTTTTTATAATTTATGAATAAAACAACCATAAACAGACACATTCATATATTATAAAACACATACAAACACATGTAAAACCCATTCGATAAAATGAGTTTATAGGTTCTGTTTATAATTACATAGTTTTCAAATTTGGTTCTGTGGCTTAGTGCATTCAACATTTTAACAACTATTACAATAATTTTTAAAACACTGACAGGTACAAAACAAACCATTAAACAAAACAAAAATGTATTAGTAATATTAAACAAAGTCCACCGCCCATTTTCCTGCGGCACTTTCCTGGCACCACCATTTACTTCCGGTTCAATCAGGCAATATGAACATTGTGAAAAAAAATTGACTAATAAATGTAATTCAACAAGTCAAAAATAATCTTGAATATCTAAATAATTTAATAAAACTCGTGCAAAGTCAAACGTCAATTCAGAGCGAAACACAAACTGGATGTGGGCGGAGTCGTGAGCGGAAATAAACAGTGACGCAGCGCTGCTCTAAGATCAGTTGTTACTGGTGCAGTAGAAATACTGACATCTGCGGTCATACACTATATCTGATCTCAGGTCATTGTTCAAGAGGCTCAAACACATACAGCGCCATTTGCTTCGGACACACGTGGGTTTTATGCTCAGCTGCGTGCTATGAGTTCAGATGATCGGCGGTATTTATAACATAATATAATTATTAACCATCAGAAAACCGTCGTCATGCCGAAGGTGAAGAAGAGCAAACGTGAACCGAACCGCAGCGCTGCTGGTCTGGCTCTGGCGGATCAGATCCTGCAGGGAGATTCCGTTCGGGTGAGCGGCCGTGTGAAGAACCGCAGCCGAACCCGTGAGGAGGAGCAGGAGTATGTGGACGAGAAACTGTCCAGAAAGATCCTCCAGCAGGCCCGAATCCAGCAGGAGGAACTGCAGACAGAGTTAGGATGCACACCAGAGCCCAAGAGACAACCAGCCAGTCTGCTGGGTGAGAGAGTGATAACGTGCCTAACCAGCAGTTACAGACAGAAACAGATAACTATCATATGTCATATACACAGAGATATGTATTGGACAACAGTAAATAATAAACCGGTCCCATGCATGAGTGAAACGTGGTGAGGTTCGAGATGGTGTGTGTGAATTGATGTTTCAGGTCCCAGCACGCAGGATGAAGAGTCTGATGAAGAGTGGCCTGCGCTGGGTGACGCTGCAGAGGAGACGGCCACAGAGGTGCAGGTGGATCCAGAAGATGAGAAAGCCATTCAAATGTTCATGAACAAGAATCCGCCTGCCAGGTGACTCTCAGCCTCACAACTGTTGTGTGAGACGGATCATCACGGCGTTTTAGCCCACAGCATGAGCTTCTGTGTGATTTAATAGGTTCTCTGTTTTAGCCTGGGTTGATGATCTTGTTTATGTGGTGACAGACGGACTTTAGCTGACATCATCATGGAGAAGATCACAGAGAAGCAGACTGAAGTGGGCACAGTAATGTCAGAGGTGTCTGGGCGACCTGTTCCTCAGCTGGACCCTAGAGTTGTGGAAGTGTACAGAGGCGTCCACAAGGTGTGGATTCAAATCTCAGTGAATGTCTCGCGTTTCTTCTCAAGATTATTACTGCGACTGGAGATCTTTCCACGTTTACCCTTTTCAGGCCTGAAACAGTTTAGTTATACTCTGCTTGATAGTGTTTTTTTGGTTAAACATTGCTCATTGAGCAAATACCCTTTTAATCCACTTTTTTGTTTGTTTTATTACATTAGAAGAGACATTAGAAACTGGCACAAACTGGACTAAACTCGTAGTGATGCACAATAATGGTGCTTAGTCAGATTAAATTCAATCTTTTTCTCCAGGTTTTGTCAAAATATCGGAGTGGGAAACTTCCCAAAGCCTTTAAAATCATACCAGCACTTTCAAACTGGGAGCAGATCCTGTATCTCACAGATCCTGAGACGTGGACCGCAGCTGCCATGTATCAGGCCACCAGGTCTGAAAGAACCGACACACACCCAACGTTGATGACGTGTTAATAACTGGGTTTTTACCACTGTGACACAATAATTTTTTTTATACTGTTTGTGTAGGATTTTCTCATCTAATCTGAAGGAGCGAATGGCTCAGCGCTTCTACAATCTAGTGCTGTTACCCCGAGTTCGTGATGACATCGCTGAGTACAAACGACTGAACTTTCACCTGTACGGCGCGCTGAAGAAAGCGCTCTTCAAACCAGGAGCCTGGTTTAAAGGTGAGCTGCTCTACTCCCACTCACTGCCAGTTAATTAATATATTCTCCAGGTAACAGTTATAAATTAAATATTACTTTTCTGACCATTTAAAATTGATCAACATCATGAAAATGATGGGAAACTCTCATCATGAGAGTTTCCCTTAGAGAGTGTCGTTAGAGTAGTAGTTATTGTTATATTGCAACAGTTCAGAGCAAATACATATATACATAAAATGACACAGGAAATGTAATGTATTACTAAGCTATATAAAATAACAGAGCTATCACCCAACCCTATTCTACAGTGTACAGCATTCAGATGTGTTTCTGGGTGGTTACTTTAGCAGAACACTAGATAACACTAGTAAGCTTAGAAATAATTAGCTCCTGAATAATTATTAATTCATTATCCTGGTTTAATGGTGCGACATTGGTGTCATTGTGTGACATAACGGGTGCTAAATAAAATAAATCTGTCTTTATTCAGACTTTGTTCACAGAGAAGGAACTGACATCACAAACAGCTGCAATATTAAACAGAATGCACATGCTGCAGAGTGTAAGTTAAGCTACATTTGTGTGTTTGTAGGAATTCTGCTCCCACTTTGTGAGTCGGGCACCTGTACACTGAGAGAAGCTATCATCATCGGCAGCATCCTCACCAAATGCTCCATACCTGTGCTGCACTCCAGGTGAAAACACACCACACATCATTCTGATTCAAGAACTGACTTGCTTTTCATCTTTAAGTGCGAGTTGTGTGTAACGGAGGCTTTAATTTGTCCAACACATGTCTTACAACACTGTAACTTGAGTTTTACAGATACAGAGCTACTTTAAGAAAATGTCTTTGCAGTTTGTGGTCTAATTAATCTGAGTTAAACAGCACTCAATAGTTTGGTACTTTATCTATGCAGTGCTGCGATGCTAAAACTGGCCGAGATGGAATATAATGGAGCCAACAGCATTTTCCTGCGTCTGTTGCTGGATAAGAAATATGCCCTGCCCTTCCGTGTGCTCGATGCTGTGGTCGCCCACTTCCTGTCTTTCCGCACAGATAAACGGACTCTGCCAGTACTGTGGCACCAGAGCCTGCTCGCACTGGTGCAGCGTTATAAAGCAGATCTGTCCTCTGAACAGAAGGAGGCTCTGCTGGAACTGCTGAAGGTTCAAACACACCCGCAGGTTTCTGCTGAAGTCAGACGAGAGCTACACAACGCAGAGGCCAGAGATGTAGAGGACGCCACACCAGCCATGACCCTAGACTGACCACCTGCACCAGCGTGTGAATCAGTGCTGCCTGCTGCTTCATTTCATCACTGGAAACGTTGCAGTTTAGGACTGTTGTGATATTTTCTGTGGCCATATTTGCAGTTATGTCATATTCATATTTTTTGATGACACCCAGGAAACACATTGTATTGCTAAATATTAAAACCATATTGTATAAACTTTAAGTCTATTTATTTTTAGGTCTATTATTTAATGTGTTTGTGTGTGAAACTTTATTTTATTAGACAGAATATAGTGCGGGACTTAATTTGAATCATGGGAATTTGATTGGATGGTGAAAGTGTCTTTTTATGAGGTGGCGCAAAACAGGAAGGTTTTATAAAAGATTACAACATTTTTATCTAATAATGTGCTGATAAATTACAGTAAGATCAGAAACATTTACAGGAGTTTTAAGAGTAAATTTAACGTCACCTCGAGAATGACGTGTGAATTTGACGTCACGAGCTGATTTCAGGTTGCAGCGATTGAATTGACCGGACACGAACAGACCCGACACCAGCAGACCCGGACACGAACAGACCCGACACCAGCAGACCCGGACACGAACAGACCCGACACCAGCAGACCCGGACACGAACAGACCCGACACCAGCAGACCCGACACCAGCAGACCCGGACACGAACAGACCCGACACCAGCAGACCCGGACACGAACAGACCCGACACCAGCAGACCCGGACACGAACAGACCCGACACCAGCAGACCCGGACACGAACAGACCCAGCCGCACCCGCGCCGGGTATGAGCGGCCTGGATGCTGCAGGTAAAACAGCGTTCAAATCACACTCATCTGATCTTGGTTGAGGATTCAAATGATATCCAGTAAGTCAAAACGCAGTGATCGGATCTGGTGAATCATACTGATCTGATAATATCTGATGTAAATTTGTACTGCTGTTTAAGTAAATATTATAAACGGATACCTTTCAATACAAGCTATACAGATCATATCATTCAAATTGTGCTAATCTGATCACGTCTGAAAAATCAAATCATGCTGATCTGTGGCCGGTCGCATAAACTCTTCGAAACTGGGTTTAACTTTTTAAATTCATTTACATTAAAAGATAGATTGGTGTAATTTAAATCAGAAAAGACTGATTAGCCCGAACTAATTGCTAGTTGGTCAGTCTAGTCCTTGACACAGTGTTAACTTAGTAGCCATGCTTATGCATTTGCAAATCATCCTATTCACAAGTGAGCTCACATTTCATTTAACTCTGATAATTTAGGTCACTAATCAAAAATCACTGGAACATCCAATATATATATATATATGATCTTCTAACATAAGACTACAGGTGTTCTGTAACAGCTGTGTGAGGATCAGAAGTGGAGCAGGAGGCCGTCAGGGCTGCCCTCTGACTTACTGGAGGTGCTACAGCAGGACCTTCTGCTCAGCCACATGTGTAGTGTAACCAGAGCAAGAGCCACTTAAAATACCAACACATCAGGGAGGTGTGTTTAGAGTTGTTCATGTGTACTAACAGGGGAATATGAGGGTATTGTTCTGATCACGTGTGAAGATCAGCTCATGTTTGCACATCAGCAGGTTTTTCAGTCAGCTGATCCCAGTATTTTTTGTTTGGCTGTTAAGCTACAGGCTCCATTTGACTCACACACACACACTATGATGGGCAGGGTGGAGGATGTCAAGTGTGGGGTTAACATCTGGGGTCGAATTTCTGCATAAATCTGTCTTTGGAATAACAGTGTCTTGCTGATCAGCAATTGTGAGGGTCAGCATTTTTGCTTAATGAGTTTGTTACTGGAGAGACATTTGACAAAAAGAGCTTATCACAATAATTACAAAAGCAGGAGTGTTAGATTAGTATCTTACAGTCTCAGATGGCTGATCATGGAAACAGCAACACTTACAGCAGAGTTTCCATTCAAACAGACGTGGTTTGACAGGACAAAGGTCTGATGGCAATGCAAACATTTACTTTTGTGCAAAACACCTGTTACATCAAAATGACTCCAGACATGAGAAAACGCTTACGACAAATGTGAACTTTACAAACACACCCCACTTCCACATAGGTCACCATGGGCCTCGTATCTGTTTGGGATGGCCCTGCTTTGAACACGTCACAATTGATATGAACACATGACCCTTTCGTTCAAAACATTGCTAACAAAAAAGTCATTTCATGTGTTCTAGTCAACTAATACTGACTATTTGATTTTCAGTAAAGCTGCTTTAATTTTTGTGAAAAGCACACATACAAATGACTTCTGTAGACTGTATCCACGTCTGTGATGTTCCTCACAATCTGCAGGAGAGCATCTGTGATGAAGGTCAGTAGAGATGAACTCATAATGGCTATTATAGAGAGAGAGAGCAAGATGGTCCACATGAGATATACTTTATATGGTTTCACACATTTAAATGAGAGCAAATGACATACAATGACTTATATGTATAGTATAAAAGATGCATATATACTGTCAATGTTGAGTTAGATGTATAGGTTAAGCAGCAGGATGTATAGGCTGTGTGTTCGTTTCTTCATCTTCATATACACTAGCCTCATGTGTGACCACAGCTGTTACACTACTGTACAAATTTTGGGAAACTATTGACCTCCAAGATAAAATGTGCTAATTCTTACATATTTTGATTAGATGAATTAGAAAACAGGTGATAAAGGTGCTGGTTGGCTAAAGTATTCGAGATAAAGATTTATAATTATCAACACACAGGCATCAACACACACATTTGTCTACAAGGGAGGGGGTGTCTGATGATTATAATGACTTATAACTTCTCAACAAAATACAGTAGAACAATGAAAATGGAACCTTTATGAAAAGTTTATGGAAAATGTATAAATGTATCTTTACTTTGAGACTAAAGGTTATTACCTAACTATAATTTATTGGTCTTCTCTTGCAGAGTTGTGGAAGTGGGGTGTGTTTGTAAGGTTCACATTTGTCGTAAGCGTCTTCTCATGTCTGGAGTCATTTTGATGTAACAGGTGTTTTGCACAAAAGTAAATGTTTGCATTGCCATCAGACCTTTGTCCTGTCAAACCACGTCTGTTTGAATGGAAACTCTGCTGTAAGTGTTGCTGTTTCCATGATCAGCCATCTGAGACTGTAAGATACTAATCTAACAGCTTTGTTAGATTAATTAAATCAGCTTTTGTGATTAATTTAATTTACTTTTGAAAATTAATGTTACTGATAGAGATCACCAATCTTAAAGTATAGATGAGGATGGTTAATTATTTGTGTTTGTTTACTGGATCCAGATTATATTTCATCTAAAAAAAAGAAATAATATTTTATATGATTTAGGATAAACTTAATTGTAATCCTGCATACTACTGTATATAGTATGGATGCTTTGCAAATTGGGGTGCAGAATAAGATTTATTTAGCATTAATCTAAGAATCTTTTGGGTATTACAACAGACTATAAACTACAATGGTGATTGTGACACAAATGCAAGAATAAACAGACAGGCACATTCTTCATTTTCCTGCTGTTTATTGGGCCACTGATTTACAGACACATGAAAATCAGTGCAGATTATTTAGGCACTTTGGCAAATAAACATACAGAAATTTAAACATATATGATACCAGACTGATAAAACACACCTCATTTCCTCTGTTAAAACAAAGCACCCAACCCCAGAGAGGCTCACCTACAACACAGCTGAACCCACCACACGTACTTTAATGATACTGCTCTTACTGGTGGAATGAGCTCCCAGACCCCACCTGATCTGCCGAGACCATCACAACTTTCATAAAACAATTAAAAACATATCTGTTTCACAGACACCTGCCTAGTTCCTAAAGCCATGACCAGATAATGGTTGATTGTATTTGTTGCGTCTGAGTAGTTAATACTATGCCATAAAGGTCAAATTTGTCAAAAGCACTGTCGTAAACCAGCATTATCAGTATCTGTGTACTGTGAAAACACTTGTGTGTTGTTCTGTTTTCTTCTCTCTGGTATCGTTAGGTGACCTACTTTTCTCTGCCTGCAGGTTTGCTGTTAAACCTTGTGTGTACATTTGTGTAACTTGAGGTTTGATCTTTGTCTTTAAAACATACAGATGAACTAAATTTACAATAAGTTCTGAACTTCATCAGGATTTACCTTTGGTATCTTTTCAATGAGCCAACACCCTAAACAACAGTTTAAAAATGACAACCTTCAAATGTTTGACGTATCAAATCAGTTCATCAGTTGACAAAATAAAATGGTACTTTTCTAAAATCAAGTAAACATCAAGTAAACAGTGTAGCACTGTAGCACAAACTGCTTTCCCTCAGAATTAACTGCATCCCCATAAATTGGTCTGCAGACCTGAACTCATCCTCACAGGACTTCCTGTCCCCAAAGATGGTCTGTTTTCCACCTGGCCTAAAATTGTTCCTTCACCAGTCATTGGTATTGCTCCAGATCGTCTTTAAAAAAAATGCATCAATGGCTCCTAATAACCAACCTGAGAGCTGTCTGCACTTTTTAAGCGCAACTAGCTAACGTTGCATCATCTCTGCAGAGATTCAGCACCTCATAGTAGCCAAGCACTTTAACTTGCAGCTGCTCTGAGGACATGTTTGTAAGCCTGAGTTACATTCTCACAGTCAGCGACTGAAAACACACTTCCAGACATTCGTGCACGGTAGCAGGCGGTGTCCATTTCCCAGTGTCCCTGCCTTTGTGAAGGTCTGTCTTCCCTCAAGTCCAGAAGGTTATCTGCAGACACATATCCTCGCATCTGGCTGCCCGTCGATGGACGCTCTATTGGGGCTACTGGAATCTCACGGTCAGGTAAGTCAAGTCTGTCAAAGGACTCTGAGGAGAGGATGCTGTCCTCGCTGATGGCTCCACTGGGTCGGGTTCGGTTGCTCCCTGTGGGTAAAGTGGCTGCAAGCTGATCGAGTGAGCCAAACTCTTGCAGGCCTCCGGAAAACTTGCCATGGCGTTTGAGGATACCCTTGCGGTGTTGCACAGATGAGGGGCACAAACGTGTCTGGGTAGAGTTACCGCTTTCCAGGGAAGAGGAATAATAGCCTGAATCACTTTCAGACGGCTTCTTCAAGATGCCTTTGGGGGGCGCAGGAAGCACAATTGATTCTGCAGCACTGGGGGTAAATTTAAAAATGTTTGAGCTCTTCTCCTCCAGGGGTGTGGCCTGGGTATCAGTGGGTGGTTTTTGCTTCAGACTGCCCCTTTTCTTCAAAATGCCTTTATATGGGCGAGGGTTGGAGCCTTCCTGCATAGTCTGAGAGACATTGTTTTCTTTGCGTGACCTGCGTATGGAGGGCTGATGTTGGACTGGTTCTCCTCCAGCCCCACCTGACCGCAACAAACAGCGCATCTTTGAACCGCTCTCTAGAAGAGGACGAGAGGTGCGACGTAACCAGTCCACAATGCGGGTTGGGCCACCTGTTTGACACGGTGTAGCCACATGTCCTTGTCCCTGATGGACAGCTACACTGTCGTTCTGAGCCAGTAGGGGGAGCTGATAGCCCCAGTTGAGCCACCAGTGTCCAGCAATCTCCTCCAGTGTAGCTCTACGCTCAGGGTTCACCATCAACATCCAGCGGATCAAACCACATGCATCTGTGGGGTGACAGTGTGGATTGGTGGTGACAAAGTGACCAGAATGACCACAATGTGATGTTTACTAACAGAATGACATTCACCTCCTGTCTCCGAAAGGTGCATTAGTTTTCACAAGTGACGGCCGTGGTCTACACATTGCAAGCAATTCAAAACTTTGCAGTACATGCTAGAAATAGACAAGTTTTACCTGTAAAGCAGCTAGTTAACGCAGATAAAGTATATACAATATGGGGGATGTTAAATTTACTTTTAAAGATATTGTGCACCCTTGACAAGCCCTTGAGTAAATTTTTAATTGTGGGGCATCTTTTAAAAACTACTCAGAGAAGGTCACTTCAATTTTTGTTGCCTCCTCATCTCATACTGTTTCTCACCAGAAGGTTTGGTTGGTTTGCGGTAGTCCCCACTGCTGATCTGCCGGACCAAGTTCTTGTAGTCTTGTCCATCAAAAGGCATGGCTCCGTGCACCAACGTGTAGAGCAAAACACCCAAAGACCAGCAGTCCACCTCTGGACCTCTGTATGGCCGCCCGTTCACGATCTCTGGGGAAGCGTATAGAGGACTCCCACAGTATGTCTGCAGGAATCTATCACCCTGGAACAGGTTGGACAGTCCAAAATCAGCAATCTGAAAAATAAGAATTGACTCAATCAGTACTGCTCAGGAAGCACCTTTTTGCCTCTTATATAACAAGAGCTATAACAACAGACTGGCACCCTGAAAGTTACAATATATTATAGTTATATTTATAATATTGTTTACTGCTTAATAACACCACAGAAAAAAGAACAGCATCTCATTCATAAAACACAAAAATTCATTTCTGTGTAAATCATTTTGATATTTATGATATAATGTGAACATTTATTTGAAGATTATTATTCAGATGTTTAACAGATAATTTACACAAAAATTTGTTATGCTCGTGTTTCATGAGACCAAATTAGACATTAATTTTCTCACGTTAACTTCACTGGCAAATAATTTTTAGATTTAAATCATTTAGTTCTGTGAGAACTCACTTTGATATTTCCATTGCTGTCCAGCAAGATGTTCTCCAACTTCAGGTCACGATGAACAATCCCGTTCTATAAGAGAGAACAGAAATATTTACAAACTACATATCTTCAACTCTTCCTACTTGTAAACCTATCTTTGTAGACTATGCCTATTGTTAGGTCCTGAGGTAAACTCTCCCTCCCTCATTTTGGTTTAAAAGCATCTGCTAAATGGTTAAATGTATATGTACATGTTTATAGCAGTTGGAGGGGTTAAGGCACATGCATGGATTATTGCTTTATTAAATAATACAACACTTGATTGCAATGCTAAACATTGCCGGTGCTGGAAGGAACAGTAGAGAAATTCCTGACCAACAGAAACAATTTACTAACAGTTTCATTATTAAACCCAATCAAAAACCCAACCATTCCTCACAGAAATGTGGTTTCGAGTTTCTACGTCAGAACTGCAGCAAAACAATCTCTCAACAGAGGCAGAACTGCAGTTTTCTTAAGCAGGTTCAGTGTCATGACCTGTTTAATTGAAAGGGCTGAATAAGGACACAGATGTAGCAGGAGCATTTGGGTCACAGTAGACTTACAACACAACTGAATGGGCGAGCTGTGTGTGGAATGTCAGTTATGCATGATTGTGTTTCCCTGTAGGAGGGCAAAACAGTCTGTCCGAAGTCTTCCTTTACCTCATTTAGCACTGCAACCAAAACCATTTCACACCCCAGCAAACCAATAACAGACAAATTCTTTCTATTTACAGATCCTACAAATAAGAAAATCTACATACTTTTGAGTATAATAAACATTCTGTTGAACTGAAAGTTAACCAGCCTCCTCAAGAATGTTTGGGTGTGTTTTTCACAGTCTTTCAGAACTTATTAAATATTGTGTGAGGTGTTATGCAAGTCAGGGCTGTTTAGAAGACTATGCTGCATGTTCTTGTTCTCTCATTACTGTATGCATGCATGCATGCATTAAGAGCAGTTAGTGTGTGTGTGTGGCCTTTGGCCCTGATTCTGTCTGTCTCTCTGGGCTCTTTGACGTGTATTCAGCCATGTGAAATGTAATGCGTGTTACGCAACCCTTCATTCTGCACTTTTAGTGTGTCACAGAGATGTTGTGGTGGGTTTCTATTGTCTGGGATCTCATCAGGGCACAAGAGACTTCTGAGTAGTTTCAGAGACTGTATAAGGGATATTCCCATAACATTTGACTAATAATTAGTCTTATATTTAGTTTTGAAATTGACAGAATGTTTTATTTCTGTGTGTGAGTGACCTGCACAGGTCATACTGTGTGCAGATTAAGGGTTTATTTCTTGTGGGTTAGAGGCTTGTTCACATGACCATCACATGACTATCAACAACAGTAATAAGACAGCATGTGTGTGTGTGTGGTGTGTGTGTGTTCTCACCCTGTGGCAGTAGTGGACAGCAGAGACGATCTGTCTGAACAGATGTCTGGTCTCCATCTCAGAGATGTTCTGCTTCTCACTGATGTAGTCATACAGATCTCCTCCACTTGCATACTCCATCACAATCACTATCTTATCCTTATTCTCAAACACTGACACACACACACACGTCATACTGAACCTCAGAGTCAAAAGAAAATTAGATTTTACATGAAAAATTTAACTGCTATTTTTATTACAATTAAGCACATTCCTGAAATAAAAAGATCTCAAATGTAATTAAATTGAAGTTAGAATAAATTTTGGGACAACAAATACAACTGTGGCATTTTAATACTATGTTATTTAAATAATATATTAGTTTATTTTCTGAATTATTTTGATAATAAGAGATGTTTCACATCACGGTGATGATAATCTTGATTATATAATCAAAGCAAAGATTTGCGTGACAGGAAAGCAGTCGTTATTTAGCGTGAATAATCACAGTTATCTGGTTACGTGATGTCAGGACACTTTCTCTTGACATAATGCAGCACAACAATCGTGGTGTGTAATTTCAGACCTTCATATATGGTGATGATGTGCGGGTGGCTGAGTGACGACATGATCTCGATCTCACGCCGAATGTGGATCAGATCCTGTTCGTCTTTGATCTTCTCCTTGCGGATGGATTTTATAGCCACCTGAGAAACAAACACAAACACTGAATCCAAACGAAAAACCTAATGAAGAACATCCAGATCACACCATAATAAAAATAAGACAGATTATAAAGATTATAATTAAGTACATTTGTAAAGAACAATTGTAAGTATTCTTTATACCAAGAACTGTTAGGATCATTTTCAACAGAGAATGAACTTATAACAATATAATGTATGATTTTATTCACTGTGGAAAGAAAATCGTCCCAGAGGTTCTTGTGAGATTCACCTAAATGTTATTTTCTAAGCATAGTTCCTACAGTTACTGTTACTTCAGTAAAACAGTGGTAACTCAGTATTATCAGTCAGTCCTCACATTCATTTGTTCTGATTTTACACTAGTAAAAAAAAAATCAGCCAAAAACACAGAAATTTTGGCTGAAACTAAGATTCATGTGTGAATGTTCGTGACACGGATGTCAATGGGGTGCAGCTAAAGACTCAACAGAAACACAATCCCTACTGATGGCCTTGCTGTGATTGTGCTGGGCTTGTTTACAGTCGTCTGAAGATGATGTCAATGGAACACAAAATCTGCCCTCATGTGAGTGTGAGAGACACTTTGCATGTGGAAGGATGTGTTTGCTATTGTCTTTGTGTCTTTTGACTCTGTTGTCTCCAAGTGTGAGGCCTTTTGTGTGTCTGTATGCGAATATCAATTGTGTGTATCGTCAGGCATAAATGTTTCAGATTCCACAGTGTATTTGTGTGTTTGTTGCAGACGGTCTATTGAGGGTCAGTAGTGACCCAACAGTTGGACAAACAGACCTGGACTTGTTCAGCCCTGCAGATCTCAGGTCTCAGTCCAGAGGAATTTCACACTGCTGGTCTCAATGTCCAGCCAGGCTGAATTCATCACCCCAACAAGACAAATAATAATGGCAATACAAACACAAAAAGACATGCTTGTTTCAATGCATACCTACATATAAAGGCTTAATGTTTCTTCTGGTCTCAACTGACAGGAAATGCCTGGAACGCAATTTTTCCAAATTGCCTAAACATCTAAAAATAACCTACTGGACGTGTTGCTAATTTGGTTATCAAAATAATCGACCGTGTCTTTCCTGAAAAAGATGTTTTTAGATGTGCTAGTGGGATCACAGCAATTCAGTCTTTCTAATCTCAGCGGAAGAGAACTACAGACGATAATTACGAAGACATGTCCTAACTCGTTCAAAATAAATCATGAGCATTCGCTCTCTTTCCTGTGAAGAATAAAACAAACTACTTCCTAAAAAATAAGTTAACAAACCTGGTTCATATTTAAACATGTCTGCACAGATGGCAACGCAACATAATAACCACAAAACTACAATGTATTATTCATAACAGTGAGAGTTTACACTAGTAAAAGAGAAATGTGTGGTTTTATGACAGTGTTTGCCGTATGAGAACTGGACAGTATGGAAGGAAAACCCCTTGCTTCTATTTCTTTGACTTTTAAGGAGGGGAAATGGTTTCTGAAGGTCAGTTCATCAACTTACTTCCCGGTATGAAGGTTCAGATATTAAGAAACATGATTAATTAGTAACCAGCTCAATTTGTTATGAAATGGAAAATATGAAACCAGCAATATCCACACAAACAAGTTCAATGTACTGTGGTTATCATACTTTGAGATATAGGGTTATATATATATTTGACTGTCTCATCCTGCCCTTCACCTGAGCCCCCTGCCCCACATTCCTAGCACCTATGGGCTGATCTTTCCACGAGTCAGTGCCAGTAATATTTGTGCATATTTGTTCCCTGGAGTTAACTTACAGGGCCATTTTTCTATGTTAACTGTAAAGTCAGATCAAATAAATGTGTCTTCATATTCGGTGTTTTCATGGCTGATCAGGCTGACGGTCTCATGTTCATCTGATCAACAGCTGTCCTTAGAGCTCAGGTGAGATACTGCACAGCAATTAGTGAATGTTGACTTTCTCTTTGCTAACAAACTCTTTGTGTTGCAGGGACAAGGGAGTGCTTGTTGATGCACATCTCCTTTCTTGTGTTTCACATCAACACATGCGACTTATGTAACACAACCCCGTGTTCGGAAAACAGGCCCATTCCTGACAGTGCTTGGGTAAGCCACCTGAATATTCCTGCAGGTCTTTCACCTGATCAGACCTGTTCCACACACGCCGAGACGCTTCTTGACCTCCACAGGGTCAAACAGACATGACACACCATCACACGTCATAAACACACATACAGCCTGTGGACAACTAATCTAGTCAGTCAAAAGAAAAAGAATCGGAAATTATATTTTGCATAAACAAAATTAGGCCAGTGGTTATTGAAAAACACATTTTCCCCAACTCAACCCAATTGTAAGTTGAAAATATAATGCAGATTTTTAATCACAGGACAAATAAATATATTACAACAAATAATGTGTAAATATTTAAATTATTATTAATTTTACACCACAGTAACAAGAATTTACATAAAGGCTAGGTTTAGAATCAATATTTTATTTTCTTCAAGCAAACATAACAATGTTTAATTTGAAATATAAGCTGGACACAAAACTGAATTATTATACAATGTGATAGAAATATGCGTGCGAGTGACTAAGCCATAACAAAACACGTGGTCAGAGGCTGAATGCACCTGCGGGTTATTTGAAGGTTTTTCCTGGGCAGGGCAGAACCGGTTCTGTGTTTGCTTGATCTTTACAGGAAACAGATTCTATAGACAACTGACTGACTGAGTCTGGTCTGTTAAACAGAAGGTCACACACTCTTCTGCTGCACATTTCATCACCTCTCATAGACTTAAATTAAGATTATTCTGTTTCTCATGCCCTGTTTTCCACAAATGTGTTTGCCACAGAAATCATTTGGCACTGATATCACTAATGCAGACTGCCGATTTAAACAGGTTTCACACTGTTTGTGAGGACACGCTCACAAAAGTCTGGATTAATCTCTGAGAAACCAAATGTCCCTCGAGGAAACAACTTCAGAAATGTAATACATAATATCTTCACGAAACAAGTGTCTTCATTGATTAGCTGTAGGGTTGCAAATCTAATAAACTAACGTAAATACAGTACAATGTCTCCACTTAAACAGAAAAAAGTGCTTTAAAACCTGCTGGAAAACTACATAATGTCATTCAAGTTATTTAAAAACAAACTGTAACTGTGATGAATGGTGACACATTTTCTTTATGATTGTCTTTAACTCTAAACTGTAACTGTGATGAATGGTGATGCATTTTTCTTTATGATTGTCTTTAACTCTAAACTGTAACTGTGATGAATAGTGATGCATTTTTCTTTATGATTGTCTTTAACTCTAAACTGTAACTGTGATGAATGGTGATGCATTTTTCTTTATGATTGTCTTTAACTCTGAACTGTAACTGTGATGGATGGTCATTTTTCTTTATGATTGTCTTTAACTCTAAACTGTAACTGTGATGAATGGTGATGCATTTTTCTTTATGATTGTCTTTAACTCTGAACTGTAACTGTGATGGATGGTCATTTTTCTTTATGATTGTCTTTAACTCTGAACTGTAACTGTGATGGATGGTCATTTTTCTTTATGATTGTCTTTAACTCTAAACTGTAACTGTGATGAATGGTGATGCATTTTTCTTTATGATTGTCTTTAACTCTAAACTGTAACTGTGATGAATAGTGATGCATTTTTCTTTATGATTGTCTTTAACTCTAAACTGTAACTGTGATGAATGGTGATGCATTTTTCTTTATGATTGTCTTTAACTCTGAACTGTAACTGTGATGGATGGTCATTTTTCTTTATGATTGTCTTTAACTCTAAACTGTAACTGTGATGAATGGTGATGCATTTTTCTTTATGATTGTCTTTAACTCTAAACTGTAACTGTGATGAATGGTGATGCATTTTTCTTTATGATTGTCTTTAACTCTGAACTGTAACTGTGATGGATGGTCATTTTTCTTTATGATTGTCTTTAACTCTGAACTGTAACTGTGATGGATGGTCATTTTTCTTTATGATTGTCTTTAACTCTAAACTGTAACTGTGATGAATGGTGATGCATTTTTCTTTATGATTGTCTTTAACTCTAAACTGTAACTGTGATGGATGGTCATTTTTCTTTATGATTGTCTTTAACTCTAAACTGTAACTGTGATGAATGGTGATGCATTTTTCTTTATGATTGTCTTTAACTCTAAACTGTAACTGTGATGGATGGTCATTTTTCTTTATGATTGTCTTTAACTCTAAACTGTAACTGTGATGAATGGTGATGCATTTTTCTTTATGATTGTCTTTAACTCTAAACTGTAACTGTGATGAATGGCGACGCATTTTTCTTTATGATTGTCTTTAACTCTAAACTGTAACTGTGATGAATGGTGATGCATTTTTCTTTATGATTGTCTTTAACTCTAAACTGTAACTGTGATGGATGGTCATTTTTCTTTATGATTGTCTTTAACTCTAAACTGTAACTGTGATGAATGGTGATGCATTTTTCTTTATGATTGTCTTTAACTCTAAACTGTAACTGTGATGAATGGTGATGCATTTTTCTTTATGATTGTCTTTAACTCTAAACTGTAACTGTGATGGATGGCGACGCATTTTTCTTTATGATTGTCTTTAACTCTGAACTGTAACTGTGATGAATGGTGATGCATTTTTCTTTATGATTGTCTTTAACTCTGAACTGTAACTGTGATGGATGGTCATTTTTCTTTATGATTGTCTTTAACTCTAAACTGTAACTGTGATGGATGGTCATTTTTCTTTATGATTGTCTTTAACTCTAAACTGTAACTGTGATGGATGGTCATTTTTCTTTATGATTGTCTTTAACTCTGAACTGTAACTGTGATGGATGGTCATTTTTCTTTATGATTGTCTTTAACTCTGAACTGTAACTGTGATGGATGGTCATTTTTCTTTATGATTGTCTTTAACTCTAAACTGTAACTGTGATGGATGGTCATTTTTCTTTATGATTGTCTTTAACTCTGAACTGTAACTGTGATGGATGGTCATTTTTCTTTATGATTGTCTTTAACTCTGAACTGTAACTGTGATGGATGGTCATTTTTCTTTATGATTGTCTTTAACTCTGAACTGTAACTTTGATGGATGGTCATTTTTCTTTATGATTGTCTTTAACTCTGAACTGTAACTGTGATGGATGGTCATTTTTCTTTATGATTGTCTTTAACTCTAAACTGTAACTGTGATGAATGGTGATGCATTTTTCTTTATGATTGTCTTTAACTCTGAACTGTAACTGTGATGGATGGTCATTTTTCTTTATGATTGTCTTTAACTCTGAACTGTAACTGTGATGGATGGTCATTTTTCTTTATGATTGTCTTTAACTCTAAACTGTAACTGTGATGGATGGTCATTTTTCTTTATGATTGTCTTTAACTCTAAACTGTAACTGTGATGGATGGTATCATTTTTCGTTATGATTGTCTTTAACTCTGAACTGTAACTGTGATGGATGGTCATTTTTCGTTATGATTGTCTTTAACTCTGAACTGTAACTGTGATGGATGGTCATTTTTCTTTATGATTGTCTTTAACTCTAAACTGTAACTGTGATGGATGGTCATTTTTCTTTATGATTGTCTTTAACTCTAAACTGTAACTGTGATGGATGGTCATTTTTCGTTATGATTGTCTTTACCTCTGAACTGTAACTGTGATGGATGGTCATTTTTTCTTTATGATTGTCTTTAACTCTAAACTGTAACTGTGATGGATGGTCATTTTTCTTTATGATTGTCTTTAACTCTGAACTGTAACTGTGATGGATGGTCATTTTTCTTTATGATTGTCTTTACCTCTGAACTGTAACTGTGATGGATGGTCATTTTTCTTTATGATTGTCTTTACCTCTAAACTGTAACTGTGATGGATGGTCATTTTTCTTTATGATTGTCTTTACCTCTGAACTGTAACTGTGATGGATGGTCATTTTTCTTTATGATTGTCTTTACCTCTGAACTGTAACTGTGATGGATGGTCATTTTTCTTTATGATTGTCTTTACCTCTGAACTGTAACTGTGATGGATGGTCATTTTTCTTTATGATTGTCTTTACCTCTGAACTGTAACTGTGATGGATGGTCATTTTTCTTTATGATTGTCTTTAACTCTGAACTGTAACTGTGATGGATGGTCATTTTTCTTTATGATTGTCTTTAACTCTAAACTGTAACTGTGATGGATGGTCATTTGTCGTTATGATTGTCTTTACCTCTGAACTGTAACTGTGATGGATGGTCATTTTTCTTTATGATTGTCTTTACCTCTGAACTGTAACTGTGATGGATGGTCATTTTTCTTTATGATTGTCTTTAACTCTGAACTGTAACTGTGATGGATGGTCATTTTTCTTTATGATTGTCTTTAACTCTGAACTGTAACTGTGATGGATGGTCATTTTTCTTTATGATTGTCTTTACCTCTAAACTGTAACTGTGATGGATGGTCATTTTTCTTTATGATTGTCTTTACCTCTGAACTGTAACTGTGATGGATGGTCATTTTTCTTTATGATTGTCTTTACCTCTGAACTGTAACTGTGATGGATGGTCATTTTTCTTTATGATTGTCTTTACCTCTAAACTGTAACTGTGATGGATGGTCATTTGTCGTTATGATTGTCTTTAACTCTGAACTGTAACTGTGATGGATGGTCATTTTTCTTTATGATTGTCTTTACCTCTGAACTGTAACTGTGATGGATGGTCATTTTTCTTTATGATTGTCTTTACCTCTAAACTGTAACTGTGATGGATGGTCATTTTTCTTTATGATTGTCTTTAACTCTGAACTGTAACTGTGATGGATGGTCATTTTTCTTTATGATTGTCTTTAACTCTGAACTGTAACTGTGATGGATGGTCATTTTTCTTTATGATTGTCTTTACCTCTAAACTGTAACTGTGATGGATGGTCATTTTTCTTTATGATTGTCTTTAACTCTGAACTGTAACTTTGATGGATGGTCATTTTTCTTTATGATTGTCTTTAACTCTAAACTGTAACTGTGATGGATGGTCATTTTTCTTTATGATTGTCTTTAACTCTAAACTGTAACTGTGATGGATGGTCATTTTTCTTTATGATTGTCTTTAACTCTGAACTGTAACTGTGATGGATGGTCATTTTTCTTTATGATTGTCTTTAACTCTGAA
>JAZGTH010000033.1:210000-257500 GCA_036877525.1 Chromobotia macracanthus | reverse complement strand
GTGCTCACACGTGTCCTGTTGTTCGGTGTTCTAGCCATGGAAACTGTTTGAATGTCCTGTAAGATGTTTGATTATAACATTATAATGAAACTGCATGATCATGCAGCTGACAAAGATTTAATCAGGTACATAAGATTCAGGGTCTGTTCCAAAGTAATAATGATGGCTAACACTGCAAAGTCGCCACTGTTTTGTTAAACTGAACAAAAATGTTGTCTGTCATGAACATCCAGTTTTATAATATTTGAGTTTAATCATTATTGTCCTGAACGTTGCTATAGTTGCTGCAAACGTACAGTTCAGTTATGAACTAGATCTGTTGTTTCATCCTGTATGTGAAGTATGTTAGTGTTAGTGTAAGTTGTGTGGCTTCAGCTCAGCAGCCTCACTGCTGACACATCAGATCTGTGTGTGATCTGATCTAAAGCCTGTTCAAGTTTAATGATGGCAGTATTAACAGACAGTGTGTGATCTGATCTGAAGCCTGTTCAAGTTTAATGATGGCAGTATTAACAGACAGTGTGTGATCTGATCTAAAGCCTGTTCAAGTTTAATGATGGCAGTATTAACAGACAGTGTGTCTCAAAGGTCATCGTGTGAGCTCATCAAGACAAGCAGAGGCAGATCTCAGGTCAGCGGTCTCCGCTTACACAACAGCGTACGCTGTGATTACAATACACCAGTCGGTTTTCAGATATTTGTTTGTATTATTAAGTGTAGCTGTAATAATGTCTTTAACTTGTGTTTATTGTTCTGATCGCTGATTGTTTCGTCCAGTGGGCGGACGTTATTGGAAACTCTTATTAGGTTTTGTTTGCTGAATGATTTGATTTGCTGAGTGGTTGCAATAATCCAGGAGTGATGGTCTTTGTTTATATTGATGTTACATTAAATATAGCATCTGCCTAGACTGATGGAGTCACATGATGTCTGTGCTGTAATCCGTGAAATGATATTTATTCTTCAGACAGCTGCTCTTGTTCCCTCCATCTGCAGTTCGAAAGATCCTGTGATCAGATGAACATCAAGACAACATCAGGAACGCGGTCAGAGAGTGTGTTGAGGACATGCTGGGTTTATCTGATAGATTATCAGTTATTCTGAGATTGATAATGCTGCTAATGTAAACTTTTGTCCTGATGAATGTCATTTTTGCATGTAAAATGTGTGAATTAGAAAAGATGACAGTATTATGTTGTCTGTATTGCTCAGCCTCTCGCATGTCATCGCTGAAATATGATGCTCTGCTCACAGAAATGTGCTGCAGACAGGGCAGCGGCTGTGCATCAGGACTGAGATTACAGCAGGAATCTGTGTGTGTGGTTGTATAACAGAGTGACTCAGCAGCACTGAGGATTATGAACACTTCCTAATAATATCCAGAGTGACTTACGGCTCTGTGTGTTTTTGAGCAGTGTGTATGTGTGTGTGAATCATGAGATTGAGGCCTCAGGACACATGGGCCCAGAACTGCTGGAGAACAGTGTTTTTCTCAGCACTGAAACTGTGTGTTATAATCTGAACCTTCACTCTTGTTTGTGTTGATAACATTTCACAAACAGTTCAGTCACAGATTTGAAATGGCTTATGAATTAAGTTGCTTTCTGTGGCAGATAAATGTAATTATTTGTTAAGTTATGCATTATTTTATTTAGCAACAATAAAAATGTATAATAATACACACTTAAGAATTATTTTTAACATCACCCATTTATCGGTTATTGGATAATAATAATATAATAATAAAATGTTCATAATAATGAAAATAGTTGAAATTATTGGTTTAACATCGAAGGAGACTTTCAGAATTGGTCTTTATTTCTTTCTTTGTCTCTCTTCATCTCAGGTCAGCTCAGCTGTATCTCGTTGCCACGCAATGAGGAGGAATATCTACAGAGTGTTGTCGGCAGCGCCACCTATATTCTGATCCTGGGTCAGGAATGTGCGGCCCGATACAAACTTCTAAACTGCCTGCTGGGAGAGAGACTCCTTCCACTCGGACCTGAGGCAGGTGGGACATGTGGGCCTGAAGGTGGAACCTGCAGGAGGAGGAAGTTGTGTTTCACGCACGGGCGTCAGACGCGGTTGAGTCTGGCGTTGCCGGGTCAGTACGAGCTGGTGCATCAGTTGGCAGCTCACTGCAGCCGCTGGGATACAGTGCCACGTGAGGACCTGGAGATCCAGGAGTGTGAAGATCCTGCGCAGCGATTGGCTGAGCTGGAGATCACGCTTCATCATGCGCTGCTGCAGGTCAGAGGCTTATGGAAAATGTAGTTCTCAGGTTTAAAAAATCCCAATATATCACAGAATGATTTACTGTCTTAGTAAATATATTTAACTCATGCCATCTCAGAATATAAACAGCATCATCGGGAACATCAGCCAGTTTCTCCTCTCTTCTCAATTTGGTCTCTTATAATCTCATTCTCTGATGTTTGTGTAACTGAGTTCTTTGGGTCTGCTGCGCTTCACATGACCACAGGAGAAAAAAAATGTTCTAGTTGCTGCTATGGCGGTGTCTCCATGGTGATGGGAAAACTGTCCTGGCACTCTCCTGTAAATACTTTGTAAATTTGGTCATGACTGAATGTTTTTATTTCAGTAGTTTGTTTATGTTCCTGAAGCTCAGCTGGTGGATCATGACACCAGCAAAGTTAAAGTCATGATTCGTAATCTCAGAAAATAGAATACTAAATGAGCCTCGGACAAACCCCAAACACAAACCAGAGCTCATCTCTGATCAGTCCTGGATCAGTCTCAGATCACTGTCAGGCTTAGGCTCAAGTTAGTCTCAGTTCAGACTCAGATGAATGTTTCCCTCAACGCAGATTCTCTCCTATGGTTAATACGTCACATGTAGATCTGTGTGTTGATCTTGTGTGTGTGATGTTTTCTATCACACACATATGCTACAGTCACATCTTCTCTCGAATGAAGCTGCTCTGTTTCTGGACAGCACACACACTTTAGCACTGAGATGTTAATTAACGTCTGACCCCACCAGCACTGGGCAGCATACAGATGACCTGTGAGCAGATTCTTAGCATTCCTACACACACACTCACACAGACGCACACACGTTGAGAGGTGTGTTTTCTGCAGTGGATGAAGCGTGTGTGTTTGATGTGGTTTGGGTCTGATCAGCCTGCAGGTTCGACGCTCAGACAGACTCTGAAATCCACCGTCAGATGCTGTTTATGAGCAGCTGTGCTTTAAGACCATCTTTGTTCTAGAGAGACTTCGGCCTTCTATTGCTCTTCTGTATACGAGACAGCGCTGACTGACTCTTTTGTCTTACTGAACTAGTGCTGTGTCTTTCTGTTTCTCTCTATTTCTCTGTCTCTCTCTCTATCTGTCTTTCTCTACTGTTGTAGATTTGGACTCACAGCAGCTCTCTGTCTAAACTTTCTTGAACTTTTTTCTACACAAACACACACTTGTTACCAGTTTTAGGCTAAAACACACAAGAATGGGAATGCAAACACTAGTTTGGCACAGATGTTTGGAGGAGGCTTGTGTGCCCCCCTGAAATTTGTTACTGCCACAGTAATGAAGAACACATGCTCTAATGCAGGATGTGATGTCATATGTGTCGTATGTGTACAGGAAGTGAAGATCATGGTTCTTCCATGTCGTAACGTCCAGCCTCTTGACAATGCCTTGGAAAGCTGTAAACACGGCATCCTTCCCATAATCCTCTATGCTGTCAGTCAGGACACCTTGAGCCCGGAGCAGGTGAATGACCTGCAGAAGGTGCGCGAGATACTTTCCTTCCCCGTTTGCTTCATACGGATCCCGAGTGACTCGACGGAATCTGCATTCCCAGAACCAACCCGAGAGATGGACCGCAGTGCGCTATACAAGCAGCTGGTGTCTCTGGAGCTCATCAGCAGTTCAGCAGGAAACTGTGCCTGTGGGGCTCCAGCACAGATGGCTGGAGGAAATGGCAAGATGCAAAGCACTCTGGGAGAGAGTTTGGATCGTCTTCACCGTGTGCTGGTGCCTTTCACAAGACAAGTGCTGCAGGACCAGCAGGTGGAGGCAGCAAACTTGCTCAACAGGGTACACTGTCACAGCCTGGACCTCTTCATTAACCAGGTGAGAACTTCATCAAAAACCCATCAATGTCTTGTGTCAAAACTCTTACTATATTGTGTAGCATGACTGTACCGCTGTATTGACCAATCAGCACCCAGATCTGCCCATTTTTATATTATAGACTTTTTTATAAACCCCTTTAAAATATATAGTGCAATATGAGGTTAAAGAGGAGCAGGAATAAGTTTTATTGTAATTTGTTCTCAGGCGTTTGACATGCAGCGAGATCTTCAGATAACTCCTCGGCGTCTGGAGTACACGCGTGAGAAGGAAGGAGAACTCTTCTGCTCACTTATGGCCATCGCCAATCGTAAGCAGGAGGAGATGAAGGAGATGATCGTGGAGACACTCACCAGCATGAAGGAGCAGTTACTGGAGGATGCCGCCAACCTGGAGTTCACAGGTCAAAGATCAAACTTCTCTGTCTGTAGAAGGCAATCAGTCAGATGTTTCACACTCAGTTTAAAGTCTTCCTGTGCAATTCCTGTTACCACAAACACCAAACGGCAGAGTTTACGCACTGCAGCTAGTACATTGTTTTGTGATGATGTAATAGGGTGTGTTTAGCTGTTGGGTGGTGTTTGTGTAATAGGAGTGTAACAATATACAACAGTGTCACATGTCACAGTTCGTTTCGTATCATCGTTTTGGAGCCACGGTTCGGCTGAGTTCTGTTTGCTGTGTGTTCATGACACCAGCAATGCTAAAGAACACTACATTCACTTTAACTTCATCATAATAATACTTGAAGACAGCTTTAGTATAACTTTAGTATACGGGGGAATTCCTCCATCAGAAGCTCATATGGGGGGTTGATGAACTTTGATGGATATATATACAGTATATTAAAGACAGACAACATGTATAAAGTAGGAATATGTAAATAAATGTGACAGATGTGCTATAAGGTGGTGATCAGGGAGTCTGATTTAAGTCAGTCTTATGAATAGTGTTGCTGTATTATGAGCGAGTGGTCATCACTCCCGCGCCGCATGTTTCATTAATTTTGAATGCGACTGGTCATCTTGTCTTAACTCGTTTAAAGTGCAAAAAAGCAGCTTTTTAGTAGCGATCTACTTTCAGAAATAAACAAGAACGCACTCTCACACACTGATTATGAAATTGCAGACTGAAAGACAAAGTATTTATTTGATTTGTTGATCTGTGGGGTTTAATTGACAAGTTCATAAATGTTTGTTCATTTAGTTTTGTGACAAGATAAAGTGAGGTCAACCTCAGCACTGGGTCAGGGCTGGCTTGGGTCAGCAGGAGCCATTCAGTACATACCGTGAGAGTACCGCAGTATGTTTGTACTGTGGTGTACTGTGGTTTTTGGGTTCGGTTTTGAATATTGTTACAACCCTAATGTTGTATGGTGTAAAATCATTGTAGCATTCATTGATTTGGTTTGTACAAACAAACATGTCTGTGTGTGATGTTATTATTTTGTAATCTTGACACGCAAATCTTAAAACCCAGAAATCTGGACTTCCCCTTCTGCACATGCTGCATGTGTGTGTGCGTGTGGGGGGGAAATCCATTGACGGCTGTGTTGATACTGTGTGTGTGTTAAGGAATGTCATTAGTTTCAATTGGAAGCATGTCTCTGTAGTCAAACATATCTGTCCTGTTACTATAGCAACAACTGAAGCTGTGAGAGATGGAGTTAAAAAATCCCACAAAGAACAAAAACAAAAGTGAAAGAGAGGAACTCCTACAGTATTAGTGCTCTTTCTCTCTCTCTGTTGGTGAGGGTGCTACATCCTGTACTCTGTACTTTTTCATTTGTTTTTTGGGTACAATTGTTTTCATGTATGAGCATTCTCTCTCTATCTCTCTCTCTCTCTTTCTTTCTCTCTTACACACACACACAAACTCTCTTTCTCTCTCTCTCTTTCTCTCTTACACACACACAGATGGCCTAAACTGCTGTCTATGTAGCCAGCTCAATAGGGTTTTGGAACAGGGTTACAGTTTGTTCTCAGCTGGATCTGTTGTAATGTGTGTGTGTGTTTGTGTTTGTAGACATCATCATGACCTCTAACGGAGAGCCTGTGAGCTCTAAAGACATCAAGGTGTGTATTAATCAGATTCAGGATCTGATTGTGGCCAGACTCAATACAGCCGTGGCCAATAAACTCACTAGTTCAGTGGACTACCTGAGAGAGAGCTGTGTGGGAACTCTGGAGAGATGCCTCGCCAGTCTGGAAAAATCCACCCCAGAGTCATGTGTGCATAATGTCACATCTAATCATCTCAAACAGGTGCTAATACATACACTATAACACACACACACCACAATAACACACACTATAACACACACACCACAATAACACAGTTGTGTGTGTGTGTGTGTCAGATTCTGAATGCGGCATATCATGTTGAGGTGACATTTCATTCGGGTTCCTCTGTCACGCGACAGTTCTGGGAACAGATCAAACAGGTATGGTGACAAACACCCATAATGCAACTGTCCTGCTCCTATGAGTTAGACTAGCAGTGTTTAAGTGTTTTTTATGTATTATTTATTAAGGTTACATGGGTCGGAAGTAACGAAAACAATAACTAGGTCTATTTTATTTAATTTATTTTTGTAGTGGGGCCACTGAAAATTTTGGCTGGGCAAGTAAAAGGCTATTTGAGAAATCTCACACTAACATGCATCAGACAATCCCTGAACATTCAAGTATAACCACAAAACAAATCTGTGTGTAGATTATTCACAGGATAACGTGGGTGAATCCTCCCTCTATAACTCCAGAGTGGAAGCGTAAAGTCGCTCAGGACGCAATAGAGAGTCTCAGCGCAGCCAAACTTGCCAAGAGCATCTGCTCACAGTTCAGAACACGACTCAATAGCTCACACGACGCATTCGCTGCGTCACTCAGACAGGTAACACTCAGACACGAACATGGACTCACATTTACAGTTAAACTTACCATGATGTATGTGGGAACATCCAAAAATATCCCATAATGGCATCAGAAAAACACTGTGTGTGTGTTTGGTTTCTGTATTTGACCACTAAAATTTATTCCTGTCTGTCTGTGTGTGTCTTATGTGTTCAGCTTGAGGAGGGTCACACCGGGCGTCTGGAGCGAACTGAAGATCTCTGGTTGCGGGTGAGGAAGGATCACGCACCACGACTCGCCCGACTCTCACTGGAGAGCCGATCACTCAGAGACATCGTACTACACGGTCAGAAATACAACATACTGTATATATTACACATTTATTCTTTTACATTAAAATCTGGAATTTAAAATTCAATTAAGTGTTACACTTTTGTGAAAAGAATAAGAAATTTCAATCAAATTTCTGTCATTAACTACTGAAAATACACCAAAAGACACTGAACATTTTGCATTAGATTACATTAGAAGTGCAAAACGAAAGCATTTGTAACAGTTCTCAGTGTTTTTCAGCCACACACACAAACCACAAAAACTTTCACAGCTCACACCCACGTGTCAGAAACAATCTTCTTACCTAATAAAACCGTGTCTAGAAGTTCTGATTCATTCCCCAGCCTCTGATTTCACTTGCTCTTTCTGTGTGTCAGTGAATAATCAGCAAATGTTTGACTGTGTGTTCAGGGAAGCCTAAGCTGGGTCGTGAGCTGGGTCGGGGTCAGTACGGGGTGGTGTATATGTGTGACAGCTGGGGTGGACGTCACCCCTGTGCTCTCAAATCTGTTGTTCCCCCGGATGACAAACACTGGAACGACCTGGCACTGGAGTTCCACTATACACGGTAACATCGCTGCTGCCCCCTACTGAGGGAACTACAGATAGTGCTGATGTTTACTTAAATTCCACAGACACTAGACATTATGAACCCATGAGGTACCTCACTGCCTACACAGACAGCTGCCTTTCAATATTTAAAATAAAACAAAATAAAGGAAAAGACAATTATATTTTGCCTACAGAATATGTAATACATTTTAGGATGAAAATAATTGCATTATAGAATCACAATGTAAACATCTTAAAATATAAACATATTTATGTGACTTTTTCAACCCTCAGAAATTATCCATTGTAGGGTATTGTGGGATTGTTTTTTTTTTATTTGCAGGTGTTTAGATCTTTACTGTCTGATGGAGAAAATATTGTCTCATGATTGTCTCTGTGTCTCAGATCTCTCCCTAAACACGAGCGATTAGTGAATCTTCACGGCTCAGTTATTGATCACTCTTATGGAGACGGGTCCAGTATTGCGGTTCTGTTGATTATGGAGCGGTTACACAGAGATCTCTACACAGGACTGAAGGTTCGGCTGTAGTGTCTGACTGAACTGCTGTCTGTCTGAGATCAGACAGAGTCTGGTAGTTGTGTGTTTATGTGTCTTTCAGGCTGGTCTGTCTCTGAAGGAGAGGTTACAGATCGCTCTGGACGTGGTGGAAGGGATTCGATTTCTGCATGGTCAGGGTCTCCTGCACCGAGACATCAAACTCAAGAACGTTCTGGTGAAGAACTTTTCTTAACCGTCTGTCTCTCTATCAGTGTATTCAATGAAAGTGCCTTTAACAGAGAGTTTGTGTTCTTGTGTAGCTGGATAAACAGAACCGGGCCAAAATTACTGACCTGGGTTTCTGTAAACCAGAAGCCATGATGTCAGGCAGTATAGTGGGAACCCCCATCCACATGGCACCAGAACTCTTCACAGGTCAGAACCACAGAAAACAAACACACAGAGGGTTTGAATATAAATCCAATAAAAACAATAATGAAATAACAGAAGTGTGTGCGTGTGTGCGCGTGTGCGTGCTTTCAGGAAGGTATGATAATTCAGTGGACGTGTACGCATTTGGGATTCTCTTCTGGTATCTCTGCTCTGGCTCAGTCAAACTCCCAGAAGCTTTTGAGAAATGTTCCAGTAAAGACCAACTGTGGACCAACGTCAAGAAAGGTAAACAAAAACATTACTACTAAATGATAAAACATGACTTGTGATTACTTGTGTAAGTGTGTGTGTGTGTGTGTGTTAGTAAAGCACTAAGCCAATCAGGATGGGTCTTGCATTACTGTGGTCTTGTGCGGCATGTTTACTTGCTAAACTGAAAAAAGCAACATGAGTAAAACTTAAAAGCTAAATAGTCAAATTTATTCAAATAAATTGAGAGTACACTATTTTGTCCTCAAATACAGTGTAGTCAAACTGTTTGGCGTTTCAACAGCAACTTTAGCTCATCCAGTCAGAATTCGGTTCATAAGTTTCATGTGTTTGTGAATTAATTCTTCAATTCCTGGTTTTCTTTTCAACATTCACCTGTGAACATGTTTGTGATGTTTCTGTGCTTCAGGCTCGCGGCCGGAGCGTTTGCCAGCGTTTGATGAGGAATGCTGGCAGCTGATGGAAGCGTGCTGGAATGGAGACCCTTCACAAAGACCCCTGCTGGGAATTGTGGAGCCCAGCCTGCAAAGCATTATGGGCCGTTTGTGTGACAGTTCTGACCAAAAGAGCGGAAACCTTGAGGACTCCAACTGAACAACATGCACACATTCCCAAAGAGTAAAACCGCTGTGGTCACAAAAAACCTGTTATGTTTGTACAAAAAATGGACGTACAAGATGTTTTCCAGTGAACAACAAAAAAAATCATGAGTGTCATTTACAAGCAGCAACATGGATGAGTTGCACGTCTGATAATTGCTGCTTCATAGGAAACCTAGAGATATTTTACATGTAGTCAAGTTTGTGTGTTACATATGAATTGCAATCTTAATTTTTAGATGGTTTAAACTGGTTTACAGTTATCGTGAGACATTTTTTAATAAATAATTTGTTTCAACTCACCGCTGTCCTAGACTTATTTGGGCTGATGGATCTAAAATATTACAAATATACAACATGGAAGGTGAATACTGTAGCTCATTTCAATTTTTTTTTACTTTTGTCTGTATTGTCTTTTAAATGGCAGGTCATGCCCTCACGACTGTGAAATCGTCCGCTTCAATTCATGTCAAAACGAATCTATTCAGTCTTTAAAAGCGTTCAGTCAGTAAATGTGCTTTAAAAACGGTGTTCACGAACAAGATAAATGCTTGACTTCATATTCGTCAGATTCACGTAGTTCTGAATATGTGGCTGTCACATTTCACAAGATTTGTGTTAATTTGAAGGAAATATTAAATATTAACACAGTAAGTTTCGCTGTTGCCGCCGTACAGAAATGGCGCCTTTACGTCACGACAAACTTTCGCTGTTTTATGAAAATATCAGCAACAAAACATGAGAAAATTAAATACATGCAAGAAGAGCGGGTTTCGTCGACATAAATCAAGTATTATATTAACAATAGTGTAAATGTTTTGAAGAGCCCTAAAGCAGAAACCACATCATTACTGTAATCTGCACACAGTTAAAGTAACACGGGTCTGTATAGCCACAAGATAAACAAGAGATCAATTTACCGAACCTGCCTGCACGTCTTTGCCTTTTTATAGACTTACAGGGTTTGTTTAAATCAGTGTAAACAATCGTGGTTTAAACGCCACAAAAAGACTAACTATTAAAACAGAAAACGTCAGTGGCATTTTACAAAGCGTTTCTCCTCACAGAGCTGTCGATCTGTGTCCTGTTGATATCCTACGTATATGAACAGACACAAATACAGCCACAAACTACAGGAAACAATACAGCCACAAACTACAGGAAACAATACAGCCACAAACTACAGGAAACAATACAGCCACAAACTACAGGAAACAATACAGCCACAAACTACAGGAAACAAAACAGCCACAAACTACAGGAAACAAAACAGCCACAAACTACAGGAAACAATACAGCCACAAACTACAGGAAACAAAACAGCCAGAAACTACAGGAAACAAAACAGCCAGAAACGACAAGAAACAATACAGCCACAAACTACAGGAAACAATACAGCCAGAAACTACAGGAAACAATACAGCCAGAAACGACAAGAAACAATACAGCCACAAACTACAGGAAACAATACAGCCACAAACTACAGGAAACAATACAGCCAGAAACGACAAGAAACAATACAGCCACAAACTACAGGAAACAATACAGCCACAAACTACAGGAAACAATACAGCCAGAAACGACAAGAAACAATACAGCCACAAACTACAGGAAACAATACAGCCACAAACTACAGGAAACAATACAGCCAGAAACGACAAGAAACAATACAGCCACAAACTACAGGAAACAATACAGCCAGAAACGACAAGAAACAATACAGCCACAAACTACAGGAAACAATACAGCCACAAACTACAGGTCTGAATGAACTACATTCTGACATGTTAATCAAACCCGACAAGAAAGACTCAAAGGCACATTTCAATCTACTGTCATGTTTATTACAATTTCTGTAGTCTGCTATACGTTTTTTTCACTTGCTTTGTGCAGAATACATGTTATAGTTGTAAATTTTGGCCAAAACAAGGTTTCTTAACAGAAAGCATAATTTTGTCCTACTTGTTTGAAGTCTGCGTCACATTTACATTTATTCATTTAGATGCATGTTTACGCTCATTATTTTGTCTAAACAAGAAGCTCAGTGATTTTAGAACAGAGCAAATACAACAGGAGAATGTTAAGTCACAAACACTGGGCATCTGTTGATTTCCCACACAGACCAACATGTCATTTTACAATGAAAAAAACAAAAACGTGCTTGTGATGTAATGAAACTCCATCACTTGAAACGCTGATCTACTCGCACACCCTCATTTTGTTTTGTATGACATTTTAAAGATCTGTACAACACTGCAATACAACCTCCGGAGATTTAAAAGTACAAACCAGCATTATTTCTAAGCTATTAAAAGGTTTGCTTTCAGTCAAAATGTTTAAACTTTAAAATCTGTATAAAACTGTCCCCAAAATTTACAAAATGCGAGAAGTGTGTGAAGTGTTTTGTTCTCCTCTGTAGTGTGACGGAAGGCCGGCTGGCGGAGGCATCACAGCTCACGGTGAGTTGTGACAGCAATGAAAGGTTTGAGATTCCGGTTTCAGTTACTTCATCTGTGTCTTCATTTATCCGTCACACTGAGTCTGTTCAGCAGTGTCTCACTCCAGCAGGATTTTAGCTTCATGTAGGAAATTCCCTGATATTTTTTACTCCTTGAAAACATTAAAAAAAGCATTTACAAAAAGTCTGTCTGTGCTGGTTTGGTGCAGCAGGAGAACTATCGCCCCCTTCCGGACAAACTAAATCATACAAAAGTGCTTCCCTTCATGTAAGCAAAAACTAACAAAAAACAGATTCTCTTGAGCATTGACAGGAGAATCCAATGAAGATCAGCTGTCATGTGAAATGTTAAAAGTCCAACGGTGCGACAGAAACAAGCCGATTGTTCTTCGCCTCTGACACCCTCTTCCTCCTCTCATCACCATGGTAGTGCATCAGCACCTGCACAGACACACTCTCTGGTCATATGATGACATATGAACATCACTGATATGACAGAATGACACTGAACAAGCCATGTGACACAGCGCTATGATTACCCCCAGTTCTCTGAGACTTCTAACAGTTCTCTTTTTAATGCTAGAGAAATGAAAGAGTTCAGAAACGTTTTAATCTCTGTTTGTTGATTTTTTGACTCACTCAGATTCTGATGAGTCACTGTGGAGTGTTTTGGTCGCTATGCTGACAGATGCCCCATTCAGATGATCTGGGACCCCACAACCCTCACTGGAGGGGCCACGTGAGGAGGCAGAGTGTGGTGAGCTGACAGACAGCTGGTTGTGTATGCCGTTAAAGACATTTCTCTCAGCGATGGGCGACAACTGCTTCTTCTTCAGAATTCCTGCATGTCAAACATTAACATGTTGTTAAAATCTGTACTGATTGATTTTCATTCGTTCAGACAGTCGTTTCACACCTCTATACAACTGTGTGCTGGTGTTTGGTAAACTGGGCAGCAGCAGATTTTCTGTCCTGTGATTCTCTGCTCTGTCTGTCTCCACCTTCAGATGCTCAACAGCAACTCCTGTCTCACCCTCCCACAGTCCCTCATCTGACAGACAGACAGGCAGGCAGACAAACAGACACAGGCAGACAGGTCAAACATCTGAGAGACACACTTGCGGGAATCAATCATCTGACTTTGGTTCAGGGATGTCCTACCGTGAGGTTTCTTGTTGCCATTGGCAGCAAGATTTTCCCAGCATTCCTCTTGTGGGAAGTCTTCCTCGTCTTCCTCACTGTCAGATGAGTGTGTGGAAGCGAACGAGCCACTCTGATCATCCTCCAGCTGAGAGAGATCGCTGTCTGAGTCTGAATCTTCATCTGAACACATTTACAAAATACTGGCAGTTATTTTCATCCATGATGTCACAAATCATAACTTCTTGTTTTGTGTATAAACACATGAAAAACTGTTTTTTTATTAATATATCTACAAATCACATTGTAAATCAAAACATGCATGTGTTGTCCATAGAACAAAAAATCCTTTCAATCAGACAGAAAATCTCTGGATTGGGTGTGTTTACCGTTATCCTGCTCTTTGTTGTCCTGGAAGAGTGTGTTGTGTTCATTTAGACTCAAGTGACTGTTGTTTAATTCATCTCCTCTAAAACCAAAACACACAAACACACGATCAGACTGTGTGTGTGTTTGTGAACGTGTTCCTGTTTCTGTGTGACTTCATGTGATTGTTTGTATTTGTGTCTGTGAGTGTGTGAGTTTTGAGAGTGTGTGTTTGTGTGTGATCAGCCTGTATGTGTGAGTGTGTGTGTATGATCAGACCGGTGTGTGTGTACCGGAGACTGAAGGGCATGTAGTTTTGAACACTTTTGCCTCTCTGAGTTCTGTTCAGTGAGACGCTGGATTCAGCAAACGGCAGATGATACAAATGTCCGTCCAGATAGTTACTGTTACAGACAAATGCCTGGCAAGCAAACAAAACAACAGCGTCAGTTCGCCATTATCAAAACTACGAAAATGACCACTGAATAAAACAATAAAAAACTGAAGCTTCATTCAAAAGAATGAAAACTCTTAATCTGAATGAGTTTGTGAGAGCCTCACTGATGGTTTGGATTTGATCATGTGATTCGGTCTCTTCCTGCCGCAGCAGTAACTCATTGCATCTTGAGCTTCTTTATTAAACACCACACGAAAGAAGAAGATGAAGAGACCCTAAAAAAACACACACACATCAACACATGCTCAGTCTGCTGCACTGCTGCACAAGTGATGACATCACACACACATCAGATGTGCTCAGGTTGCTGCACAACTGATGAAATCATACACACATCAGATGTGCAAGGGCTGCACAAATGATGACATCACAGCTGCTATACCTGAATGCAGCTGAATCCAGCGAACAGATAATGAAAGAGAATCACATCGCTGTTGACCGACAGCAGCGCCAGGACACACGTTACCGTCACCAGGAACAACACAGCACATGCTGTCTGCAGCCCTGCCCTGCACAGACACACACGCATCAACGCACTGCAGTGCATTACTGTCACAAACTTCAGAGTAAGCGAAGGACACTCACGCGGGTATCTCTCTCTTCTCACAACTCTTCTGCTTGAGCAAACACGATGCTCTTGATGCGGTGATGTACAGGAACATGTTCATCTGCAAGACAAAACACGTTACACACATACAACACACACACTTCAATCAGAGACACAACAATGTATTGTAACTACTTCTGTTGTGCTTCAGGTTTCCCATCACTGTATTAAAATGTGCAGCAGAAGTGACTGAATTAAAAAACAGACTGTAAACACTCACAGACACAACAAAGGCGACGGGACCTGCAAAACTCCAGATGAGCGTGTCGTAGAGAGAGAGCCAGCAGAAGTCTGGATTACCATAACCCTCAGGATCCAGCCCAACCGCAAGACCTTGTTTCAGACCAGAGACACACAGATCTTTAACACATCCAGCCCTTCGACCACACCTCCAGCTGACTCACACCATGTGCTGGGTTTGTACCTGTCACAAATGCTGGCACGCCCCAGCCAATCAGATAGTAGAATCTCATGGGGCCGTAGTTGATGTCTCTGAGTTCACTCAACATACGGTAGACGTGAAGCCCCTCCAGAAAGAGCCAGGAGAACACACACAGCCAGAAGAAATGGAGGAGGATGGCTATCAGCGTACACACAAACTACACACACACCCGGGAAACAAATTAAAAGAGCATCACGCATTTAACAGGCTTGTGTGAAGAGAGCCAGACAGGAAGTGTGTGTTACCGGGTTGTCAGCCTGGTTGATGCCGAGAATGAAGATGAGGTTGGAGATGAAGAGAGCGCCCGCACTGTTGGTGACAATGCTGGTCTTGTTGCTGCTTATTGGGCGCAGACAGGTAAGGAAGACAATGGTGAGAAAGAGGAAGCCCAGCATTACTCCAACTAAACTCCACGTAATCGTCTTCACTGGCAGAATCTCTCCGTTCTAAAGACAAAAATCATCAGATCCAGAGCATGCGTGCGTGTGTGTGTGTGTGAGTGTGAGACTCACCTCTCTGTGTGACATGTCCATCAGCACAGCAAAGCTGGTCATGTGGTAACACTGACAGCTGATGTGTGTGTTGTTCCTGAAGACGACCTCACAACCTTTAGAAGACCAGCCACCCTGACCACCAGCACTGCACACACACACGATAACATGGTCACACACACGTGTGTGTGTATATTCTATATATTCATTGTGTGTGGTTGTGTGTGTACTCACACTATAGAATGGTTCCAGAACACACAGATGGGTTTGGATCGCTCCTCACTGCTCACCAGGCGGAACTGAACTGTGATTGGTTTATCCAGTGTGTGCTGCAGTAACTCCTCATTATCATGAACCGTTATACTGACCACAGGTGTGTTAATGACTGGACGCTTGGGAACTCTACACACACACAAACGTACAAACACACACAAACACACAGAACTTGTTACAATTATTCACAGTTTTGACTGAAATGTTTCTCTGGTCTAGTCTGGTCTCACCTAAGGCTCCTCTTGTCCGTGTCGTATCTCTCTGGTAACAGTGCAGCCAGACTGTGGAATATAATCACGCTGGCGATGGCATCTGACTCACTGTCATCTGGGTGACGCCTCTTTCTGCTGGCCGTGTGGTTTCTGATGGACTCATTGGCATTGCTGATTGGCTCATTGTGGTGGCGATGACCTTTGCCCTCAGGGGCAGGAATGAAGACAGAGTCAGGAAGAGTGACAGCCGTCTCCAGATCGAGTGGGCGTGGCCCACGCAGAGACTGATATCGCGGCAGTTTTGCGCCAGCAAAATTCATCTTCTCCAAACGATCAATAGAGATGACTACACACACACAAACATGTACATACACAAACAAACACACACAAACATCACCATCAGACACAGTGTGAACAGCAGGGTTAATTTTGAAACAAGTGATCTAGTTTTTCATGTGTGTTTGCTTGTACATGTGTGTGTGTGTGTGTGTGTGTATGAGTGTGTCTATGTATTTGGCAGTGTGTGTGTGAGTATCTGGGTGTCCTCACCGATGTTAGGCGTGACAATAGTGAAGGGGTTCAGGTAGGTCTTCCTCATGTTCTGGGCGAGGGTGTTGGTGTACTCCTCAAACTGTCTGAGCAGTATGGCTGTGCCGTCCTCAGTCTGCTGGATCAGCTCCCAGTGCCCATGCGTGTCTTCTGACAGGATGGCGCTGCCCACATGCATCAGGTGCTGTGGGAGCCACCAATCAGAGTGAGAGTAAACATCAATGTCTATACATGCCATGTTTAAAAAGCATGTTGAGTGTTTGTACCTCATTAAACAGGACGTCCTGCGTGGCACTGAGCTCGAACCCATACTGGCTGCTTTCATGTTGCAGGATAGAGCGCATCAGCTGATATGAGATTTTCACGTCACTTCCGTAAAACTCTCTGGTGTTCTGTGTTGCATTGAACAGGAGAGCTGTGGCCAGCTGAACGTTACTAGAGTCCATGAATGATGCGTTACGTGCCATGCGCTCCACCTGCACAAAGAGATGCTCATGAGAACACAGACAGACAGAGCTGAAGATCCTCAGAGCTTCATGAGCTGTAAGGTTCTAACCAGGGTTCTGAGTTTGCTGAAGCTCACAGACGTGCAGTTGAAGAGGTTTGGTGACAACCAGCCCTTGTGTTCGTCACAGTGACGAATTGCAGTACCTGTGTGCAAACCAGGTTTAGTTAAAGTGCTGTTACCAAACTAACACCACACAAACCCTTCAAAATATTCAACAATCTCATCCTGTTCATACCAAAAGATCCTTTAGGACACGAGATGGCAGCTGGCAGACCAAATTTAGTCCTGGGCCACCAGATCCCTGCTTTAATGGCCTGAGGACAGCTGTCATAGATCACTACAGCACAGAAGCAGAGAGACGCTGGTGAGACCTTGTCAAGACACTCGGTCATTAATCAGGTGTGTGTTACGAGTCTAACCTTCACAGCCACTGGACGAGACCTCAGCAAACGGATTATCACATTGGTCACACTGGCGGCCGATGACCCCTGGCTTACATGGACACAGACCGCTCTCACGATCACAGGCGCGAGAAAACGAGCCCACGGGGTAACAGTCACACAGCAGACACACATCGCTGCCTGCCGGGCGGAAGTGATTGTCCTAAACACACATAACAAATCATTAACATTACACTTAAATATCTTGTGTTAAGTATTACTTCTACATTTCAGTCACTTTAGTACTGTGTCAGATCAACACATCTTCTGCTTTCCACACACCAGTGACAGTCTGATGCAGTAATATGACGCATGTTACCTTGCAGCGACATTCTCCAGTTGTCTTGTTACAGTCAGAGTCGAATCCTTTAGCAGTCTTGCAGTTACATGGACCACATGACTTCTCACCCCACCAGCTGCGGGGACACGGCTGGTCCGTCCTGACACACACACACACACACACACACACACACACACACACACACGTTAGCACATTCATCATCTCAGCAGGAGAAATTCTCAAACTCACCAGAAAGGTGTTTTTACTTTTTCTCGCAGTACTGGCCGAAGTAGTTGCTAGGACAATTGCACACATATCCATGGGTGGAGCTTGGTGCCCTGCTGCAAGCTGATTGGTGCTCACAAGGGTTAAGAGCGCAGATGTCTGTACAGTTGTTTCCATAGTAACCTATTAATCAACAGACGGAAAGCAACGCATGTGGAGATGATGCATAGACTGCATTTCTACATAAATAACACATCTCACACACACACACTGACCCGTATGGCAGGTGCAGGAATATGCATCCCAGTCATTGCTGCAGTAGCTGTGTGGTGGACACGGGTTCGAGATGCAGGGGTCCGGTAGACTGCAGCCTAACTTAATATTGACAACATGAGCCTGAGGCATGCTGGGAAATATAGGACTGGAGGTGGACTCACCCAAACGCAAACCCTGTGGACAGCATGCATACAGTGTTTCTGTGTCTGTGTGTTTCCCTTGATATACTTTCATTAGAATTACAATAACATAGTATTATGATTACATGAACTGTAAGTCAAATGTAAACAGAATTGACAGGTACAGTAAATAATGGTTTTAGGGGTTGAGTAAGTCATTATAGTAATGTTTATCTAAAACAAGAATACAAAAGAATTATAATATAAAATAAGATCTATATGAAGTCTATAATAATAAACTGTATCCTCACTATACAGTATGAGTGTGTGTTTGTGTATGTGATGTGTGTATGTGAGTGTGTTAATCACCTGAACACATCCTCTGAATCCACTGATCACGTTATTCTTTCCATCTATGAGTCCGCCGACAGTGAGACTTTTTAATTTCACTCCCTTTATTTTAGAATCCAGCTCCATAGATGACTGCAGAGAAAAACTGCAGTCATTATTTCTGCTCTTCAGTGGACAGAAATAACACTTTACATAAACTCACTTTGTAGAGTCCGTGATCCAGCATCAGGTGGGCCGCAACTGAACCCGCTGCCGCTCCTCTTAGCTCTAACAGCACGTGATGCCATTGGCCATCATGAACCGTGACATCATCAACACGAGACACAGTGGAGTCTTCTCCATGCTGAAGGGACATGACGACACGACCCTCCCGCAGCTGAACACACATAGACACACAACAATAAATACACACACAGATAAAACAACAGATACACACAGACAAACCAACAACTTTCAGAATATCTCAGAAAAACACACACAGCTTCAGGGAAAACAGGCAGGGAATACATTCACACCTATTCAGACGGTATAAGTTTAACATGGTGAGGTGGGGTAATTTAATTATTTCCAGAACTTCTCAGTGATTTTCTTCCCATCTGAATGTGCCATCTCAGGAACCATTACAACAACATCAGTGAAAATTACAGTGACTTTTACCTTCTGTGAAAACGTCCAGAAAAATTACCTCAGGTAATGCTAATCCTGTGCCAATAGACCAGATGTAAATATGTTCACAAGTTGTATGTTATTTCCTGTTAAAAGTAGTTTTGCACAGTTTTTTTATGTATGGAGGTGCTTAAAAAAGCTTTCACTTGTGTTCTAGGTGGTGAGACAAGTCTGTGGCAAACCTCAAGTGTTTTCACAGATCAAATAATGATTCAGATCCATAAGAAAGTCAAAAGTCTCCTTTAAAGCACAGAAGTGCCTATTACCAACAGAATCCAGTCAGAATTTATTTCATTAAATTACCTGTTTTTAGATTTAATTAACTGTTTTATATATTATTACATATAAAACAGTGAAGATGACGGTGGTATGTAAAATCGAGTTACCGCTCCCATTTTTGGTAGTTAAGATTTCTTATCCTGTGTGAACTGGCCATTAATATTACATTAACTTTGTAAAACGAATCCTGTCTGAATAGGGCTTCATATGTCCTGAACTGTGTGAATGTGGTGGCAGTGTGATACCACATGCGGCCAGTGGATGGCGCAGCAGAGTCACACAAACACTAGAGTTTAGAGTTGGTGCACCTGCAGATGAATCTGGTCAATACGTTTGAGCGTGTGTATCGTGAGTGTGTATAGCACCTGTATCGTGAGGTTGTGATGTTGTCCAGAACTGATGTGCAGGATTATTGAGCTCATCTGTCGTGTCCGAAACATGAACTCCAGGTGACAGGGAACTGTTACCACAGCAGTCATATTACTCCACGACAACAAACTGTTGCCCTGGAAGCGCAATGGGTTTGGCATTGCTGCATCACAGACAGACAGACACACACAGATGATGGTTTGTTTGTGATGTGAGTCTCTTGATCTCAGCTGGTCTCGTCAAACTTTCCGCAGGTCTCAGATGTGTCTCTCACCTTTCTCACAGTTGCGTCCTCCAAAGCCCAGCAGACACTCGCAGCTATAGGAGCCCCACAGGTTCACACAGGTTCCTCCATTCACACACGGGTTATTACTGCAGATGTGATGTTTGGCTGAACATCCTAACAGAAGATGGACATTAGTCACTGACTCCTTCACACTCAATAATCTGCTGTGTCTTTTCTTACCTGCCAATGTTCCATTATTAGCGATAAATCCCGCCATGTCAATTTGTCGGCTGTCGATGCGCAGGTCCTTCATGCAGCCAATGAACTGCCGGTTCTGAACAGGAAACTCCTCTGGGAGTTTGGGAACTCCACCCAGCAGCAGAGGCCCAGTCAGATCCAGAGACCTGCACAGAAAACAAACACTCAGTATGTAAACAAAATCATATCAATAAAGTACTTTGAATTGAAATTAAACATTCATGCAATTTTACGTGCAGTGACATCATAGACATGTGACATTACTTCTTGGATCCTGATTGGCTGCCCTGGGCAGAGCATGAGTAATTTCCGACCACATGACCAAATCGTAGGGCAACAGACGTGTCACAATTGTCCACTGTTACCACAGCAACCTTCTGATCGGAGGGGCCGTGGGGAAGACCAGCACGGTTCAGGGTGGGCTGAGAAAGAAAGAGAGAGAGTTAGTTAAACTCATTTCTCACTCACGGCTCACAGAAATCTCCAGGTTGACCTGCTGACATCCCCTAATACTCTGCTGCTGTTTTGCCCTGATTTTTTAATAAAACAGACTGTCAGGAGGCCAAATTATAAATGTGTCTGTATTCATTCATAAGAATAATGTCACCACACAGATTGTCCAGCCTCCCAAGGTGTGTGTGTGTCTCTGTGTGAGTGTGTGTCTCTGTGTGAGTGTGTGTCTCTGTGTGAGTGTGTGTCTGTGTTTAATTTGTCTCTTTGTGCAGGTGTGTTTCTGTGTGAGTGAGTGAGTCTGTGTGTGTGTGTCTGTGTGAGTATATGTGTCTCTATGTGAGTGTGTGTCTCTGTGTAAGAGCGTGTGTGTCTGTGTGAGTGTGTGTCTGTGTAAGCATCTCTGTGTGAGTGTGTGTGTTTAATTTGTCTCTGTGTGAGTGAGTGAGTGAGTGAGTGAGTGAGTGAGTGAGTGAGTGTGTGTCTGTGTGTCTGTGTAAGTGTGTGTGTCTGTGTAAACATCTCTGTGTGAGTGTGTGTGTGTTTAATTTGTCTCTTTGTGCGGGTGTGTTTCTGTGTGAGTGAGTGAGTGAGTCTGTGTGTGTGTGTCTGTGTGAGTATATGTGTCTCTATGTGAGTGTGTGTCTCTGTGTAAGAGCGTGTGTGTCTGTGTGAGTGTGTGTCTGTGTAAGCATCTCTGCGTGAGTGTGTGTGTTTAATTTGTCTCTGTGTGAGTGAGTGAGTGAGTGTGTGTCTGTGTAAGTGTGTGTGTGTGTGTCTGTGTAAACATCTCTGTGTGAGTGTGTGTGTGTTTAATTTGTCTCTGTGTGAGTGAGTGTGTGTCTGTGTGAGTGTCTCTGTGTGAGTGAGCGTGTGTGTGTCTCTGTGTAAGTGTGTGTGTGTGTCTCTGTGTAAGCATCTCTGTGTGAGTGAGTGTGTGTCTGTGTTAGTGTGTGTCCAGATGGCTCTAGAAGATGAGTCGATATTTACACTGTTGGTGGACAGACAGAGAATAATAAATCTATGAAGTTTAAAAATAAATACATCACACCTGACAGATATGCAGTAAACATCTAGTGTTGAGATCATACCAGATTTTATCTATATTTAAAAAGTTTATTTCATTGTCTTATGGACAGTCAGTGAATGAACCTACACCTACACCCCCGAAGAGAGATCTCATACTGATGAGTTATGACCCTTTTTGCACACAGGACACACAGAACATTGGGTTTGAAAAATAGAGTCCAAAGAGACCACCATATGAGTAGTTTCACAAATGGATTCACACACTTTGAATACAAGGGGGCAGTTGTAGACTACTGGTAAGTGAGTCGGGCTTGTGATCAGAAGGTTGCTCCCCGGGTGCAGTAGTGTGCTACCCACGGCTCCAGGTTTGGGTGTTCACTCCTCACCAGTGATGAGTTAAATGCAGAGGTCACATTTCGGGTATGAGTTGCCATATTTGACAAATATGTCTTTGTGTGTGAAACCTTTCACAACTCCAAAGACACACACATAAAGAAGAATATTAACACACAGCAGATGCAAACTGACTTGATGTGATGTCACATCCTGTGTGTGTGAGGACAGTGATTTGTACAGTGACCTTTATCTTTGTGTTAATTATCAAAGTAGCTTCATTAATAAGGACTCTTATCAAACACTCAGAAGCCATGGGCTAATTGGGTCACATGACACATTCCTGTACGTTGCACACACACTATACATGACATACACATTACACACACAGTCTCATAAATTACACACTTACCTTGTTATAATAGTGCACATGAGTTGTGTGCCACTGGCCATCACTGACTCCACCTGGGATGAACGGTGACACGGTTGTCTTGGTTTCACCTGCAGGGTGTCAAAGGACATTAGCAGATTCTTAATGTGACTTAAAGAATGTAAATAATTCTGTACAGTGAGCATAAATTTTCACTGGGGCCAGATGTTATAGTTATCTGTAGGCCATTTCACACTGCTCGTGTTTGACCAGGGGCTAGAGTTAACCCGGGGTATTCATGATCTGATGTGTCACGTTGTACATTTATAAACCTTTGTAATTGCATTGTCAACAGTCATGACTGGGTGTCTGTTGCTAAGCAACCAGTCATGACATTCTAACCCTGCTTCGCTTCATACTGCACACAGCACCGTGATGTGGGGTTAACCCTGGAAAAGTGGTGTTAATGCTGCTTCTAAACCGTTAAATGTTCCTCCACCCGCGGTCAAGCTCCGTTTGATTTATTTGTTTATATTTGTTATATTTTAGCAACGTGATGATGACGAACAGCAACGTGATAAATCTGATTTTAGACTCTCAGCTGATCTGGAGATGTACGTGGTTCTAGATTCACCTGCAGAGAAGGTCAGCTGAATCTGCTGGTTGATGATCTCTAGAGTGATAAAGTCATGCTTCTCATTAAAACGGCCATTATACAGCAGAAGTCCGTTTGGCTCGTGAGTCGCAAACCTGCAGGAGAAAAAAATTAGAGAATTAGGACGGATTACAAGATAAGATCAGACGAGAACATCAGGACAGAGTTAAAATGATGCAGGACTATTGAAATTCCTGGGCTGTACACACGGTATGTGTGTGTTGGAGGGGTTGTGGGGGGTGGATATGGTGACGAGGGTGTTGCTAGGCAGTTACTGAGGTTTCTGTGTAGTTTTTAGAATATTGCTCTATGGAAGGTGGTTGCTATGTGGTTGCTAGGGTGATATGGGTGGTTGCTTATTGACCCAGTTTTCCAGGTAACAGTGTGAGTGATTATAAAAGTAACATCACATCAGTTCTAAACAAGAACATGATGTGAAGATCATTCATGTCTACGGCATAGAATTAAAC
Source organism: Chromobotia macracanthus (assembly GCA_036877525.1). Taxonomy (NCBI): domain Eukaryota; kingdom Metazoa; phylum Chordata; class Actinopteri; order Cypriniformes; family Botiidae; genus Chromobotia; species Chromobotia macracanthus. The sequence goes on along the minus strand of JAZGTH010000033.1, from coordinate 233,605 downwards.
ACAGACTTTATGAGAAACAGAAACAGTGACAAACAACAGATCAAAATACAGGGAAACAAAAATACATCACAGAAAGAGAGAGACTTTCACAGGTGTCTCATCTATAAAGTTAAAGTAGGTCAGTCTCAACATCTCACAGCCAGTACAAACAGACAGAATCAAACAAACATCCACAAAACTGCAACTGAGGAAATCCAGATTTTACTTTTACGTAATTCATTTATTGTATTTGGTTATTATTATTATTACAAGTGCAACAATATTATCTCACTTTTCTCTGTAACTGTGTAAGTGTGTGAGTGATGGTCTGGCAGGACTAACACAGGATTTGTCATCTGATGGAGTATTTGTGCAGTATTACTGTCTTGCTGAGGGGTTCAGAACGGTTGACCTGGTTACTGAAGAGAATGATCACATCTCCAGAAAACCACACGCACACACACGCACGCACACACGCATGCACACACGCACGCACACACACACACACACGCACACGCGCACACGCACACACATGCACACACACGAACACACACGAACACACACGAACACACATTGAACACATACACGCACACATTGAACACATACACGCACACACACACATACACTGAACATGATCTCTGTACGCGTCCTTCAGCAGCTCTGATTTAACATATTTAGTTAACTGAATCATCTCACACATTCCCTCATAAATAATTATAAATTAACAAATACATATAAAATAATAAATAATTTTATAAAGATCATTCCCCTGTTGTGATTGGCTAGATGCTCTTTTTGGACTGTTATCAGTTCAGAATGCTTTTTTGAAAATAAAGATTTTATCTGAAAAGATCCAGGAAAACATTTCTAGGAAGCAGATTCACTTTAAACTGAAGGATCAGAGCAGAAGTTTTCAGTTTCCCAACCCCTCGTCTAAAACACACACGCTAAAGAGATTACTGACAGAGCATTCATCAGCAAACAGCCGTGAGAGAACGAGAGAAAGAAAAGAGCAAAGCAGAGACCGAGCGGAGAAAAGGAAACACCAGGCCATGAATCTGTTTTCTCTTCAACACAAGAGTAGAGTGACAGACCAACACAACCTCATTCTTGCTCTCCTGTCAGAGCAGATAAAACAAGTGTTCTCTGCCTTCAGTGGAAATATTTCACACAAATAATGTTCAGATGTTTCTCCTGCTGTCTGCAGACACAAAAACATCACAGAACAAGCACATAAACACCCTGCAGACGCAGAACAAACATTCAGAAAGAACTGAGCTTTATTAAGAACTGACAGAATCATCAGCTAATATCATCTGAAGGCAGGTTTAAATAAAAATGTGTCCTCATTTACACAGATGAATAAACATGAGTGTGATACTTACGAGAGCGTCAGCGTGAAGTGAAATCTCTGACGAAGACCTTTGAAGGTTATGAAAGACTGTGGCGGGAAGTTCCTGGAGCTCATGGAGCAGAAGGGCTTCTCAAAGCCTCCAGCAGGACAGTCACACTTAAAACCTCCAACCAGAAGATTGAGACACGTCCCTCCATTCCTACACACACCATCAGCACAGCGGCCAGAGCGAGAGGAAATCTCACACCTCTCACCTGCATACACAGAAAGAGAGAGACAAATAGACACACAGACAGACAGACACACATTGTGTGTGAGTAAGGGTGTGTGTGTGTTTTTGTCACTGTTAGATGCACAAAAGATGATTTGCTCACTGATCATAACAGAATCATTTGTCTATGTGCCAATCAAACAATGCTAGTCTTCCTGTTTACACACATATCACACATACACACACATCAGCTCTGTTGTAGTGCATCAGAATATGTGTGTGTGATGAAATATTGATGTGTTGTGTGTTGGATCTCTCCTGCTCTCTGAAAAAGTCTTTGAAGGAAATGAGGTCAGAGTTTTTAAAATGGGCTTCAAACAGCATCAGCTCGCTGCTCATACATATTCATACAGCATGCTCTACACACCTCTCACAAACTCAGTGTGAATACACAAGAAACCCCTTCATTAAACCTCCACACAGGTGAAACAAACACAGATTGACAGATTCACTTTTTTACACTGACTCACCTGATTCACCCACATCAGTCTTCATCTAATTTATACTCACATTTCAGTGATGAATGACTAAACAGACACATTTAAGGACTTTGTTCAATTTTAAAGAGACAGAAATGATTTCATGTTTTTCAACATGAAAACATGAAACATAGTTCGAAACACAGTCACAAAACACTCTTAGCTGTTGTCATTAAACGCCTTTGATTTAGCTGCTAGTAAGATTTCAGAAGGCTGAATAACTGTGAATAAACTGTGTTAGAACAGAATCTTTAATATAATGCATGTTGACTACATTTGCTTTATATTTGCATTATTGCTTTATACAATTAAAAAAAACTTGTTTACTATATTTTATAGTGTTTTTACAAAAGAGGACATACCCAGGTTTTGCTCACTTTTGGGTACAAAAATATTGGGTCCACATATTTGGTTAAGTGACCCCCCACACGTGAGCTGAAGAGTATGAATGATTCATCTTATCAAAATGAACAGATCTCATGAGAGATGAGACTGTTTCTAACACACATGTATCACACACTCCTACACAACATGTTAAACCACACAACAGCCTGCAGGAGTGGAACAGGCACTTTATACCGTTTTTAATACACTTTATTCTTTTCATCATACACACACATAATTCATGTAGCTCCCACACACCTGAACACCTACACAACACCTCTGTGTCACAAACCCACCTACACACACACACACACACACTACAGATCTTATGTAATGATTAAATGTGGGCAGTATGACAAAAAATAGGAACACCAACTTCATCTGTAGAATTACATTCTGTTAGAATAAAGCCACGTTTTAACATAACATTAAACTCAAAAACTCAACAATGACATCTGGTGTTCAGAAGAACATGTTCCTTCACTGAAACACAACTACTGTCTCTATTTTACCTCTTCATATTGCAAAACATTTCACCTTGCCTAATCACATCTGATCTTACCTCGCTACGCCTGATAATCATCCTATCTTTGACCACAACAACCATTATCATCTCAGATCATCTCACCCCATCTCACCTCACCTCGCCACATCTTTTACAATCTATTATTCCCCATGATTACAATATACCTCAAACTATACCTCAAACCCTTAGCAGGGTGTATTGTCTGGAATATAAAACAATTTCTTCACAACGTTTTAAGCCCTAAAGCAATTAAAACACACCTGCAGGGCACCAGAAAGAGAGAGAGAGAGAGAGAGGTTCTGACCTGGCCTATAAATATTCCATAGATATGATCCTTTTTTATTGAGGTCCTGTGAAAATAATTTTCATATAAATATTTCATAGTTCAGAGTTTAGATCAGAATTTGAAAACACACATCTTAATGTATATGTATGTGTGAGGAGGCTTTTCCCCATCTCACCTGTGTAGTCATGGAGACATTCGCAGGTGAAGCCCCCCTCATGACTGTGGCAGATGCCGTGAGCACCGCAGGGTTTGGAGTAGCACAGGTCAATTTCCATCTCGCAGTAATCACCCGTAAACCCGAGCGGACAGCGACACCTCAGACCTGTGATCGGGTGGATGGGCCGGAACAAGATGGTGTCAGATGCCACGAACGGTGCCAGACTGTCGAACTTCAACACGGACACACACTTCATGTAATTCTCGCATGGCTCCCGCAAGCAGATGTTGTCATCAAATGGGAGTACTTCCTGTGAGGAGATCTGTGCCAGCAGACTTCGGTTCAGATACAAGCGTTCCTGTAACTCCTCTGACCCAAAGAACTCCACCTTGCCTTCGCCACTGCGACCCAACTGAGCAGGACTGACTCCATGACCCCGCAATCTCTCATCCGGCAGCACCACAGACAGACTGACATTCAGAATTCCAGCATTGACGTCTGTGTCATCCTGGATGTTGAAGACCACCACATCCTCACGGGACACAGACAGCACACGGGCCACACCCTCCAGGAACTGAGCCAATAAGAGTGAAAGGAACTGCTCCTGTGACGTGTTGGCCAATCGTAGTGTGATGCTGTTAGACAGCATTTCATCTGTGATGATAGTGACCTGCAGCAGACACTGGGCTGATACTGAGTGAACTCCATCTGAAAAACAATCACAAATAATCACAACCACTGCAATCACTGTAAGCATGAATTACAATTTAATCACAATCACTGTTAGCATGAATCACCACTTAATAATCACAATCAAATAAGATGATAAGATTTGTTGTGATCATTTACACTAATGTTAGCAGACTCTAATCAGTTAACCGTAATTACTAATATGTAACGTTTTGCTTAAAGAAACACAGCAGATAAAATGCTTTGTGAAGTCACACCTCATTCCAGCTCGTAATATAAATATCAACTCAATAACTGAAAGTCCTGTCTAACAGATGAGATGTAAATCTTGTTTCAGCAATCAGCATTAACCACGGAGGCGGGGCTCAGAGGAGGGTCAGCTCGAGTATAAGGAGGCCGTGAGGTTCACTGACTTCCTGTTCTGGCCCGAACAAGCAGCATTTCCTTCAGAACAATCTACCAGTGATCAGTAATTGACCAAACACGGATCCAGTGCATCAGAATGCAAATAAACATCATTAATCTGCCTCTGTGAGCCGCCAGCCAGTTACCATTACATTCTTGTCCAGGACAGAATTCCAAACACATAGAGAGGAATCCTGGGAACTGACACACACACAAACAAAATACACTTAATCAAATTAAACCCGTCCTCAAACAAGCATTACTGCCAACATAGACAACAGCCACACATACACACACAGTCAATGAAAAGAGAAAGAAGACTACACACACATAATAACACGCAGAAACAAACATTATTTCGAAATCATTTGCAACATTTATTTCAAATACACAATTGCCAACAGACCTCAACAGGGTCTGAATTTCATGTCTGAAATGTAGGAGGATTCAGGCAGATCACATACAGATGATAGTGAATTCATGTTCCTGTAGAATCTGTGGAAATGATTCAAATGATGTTCAATATCTGCGGTCCGCAATACCGGTGATTTTCAAGCCCTGTTCACATAACTTGAGTGAAAAACTTTCACTCTTCCAGTCCACTAAACACATTAATACAGCAGTTACCCCAACCTAACTAACTGTACAACTCAAGCAAACCAACTCTATAGCTAAAACTAACTAAATATATACAAGTCTACCCCTTCCTTGTTTTGCATAATAATCCAAAAACATACTTTTTACATTTATATGGGCAGTGCACATTTCCACAATTCATAAATCTGTTCTTAAAATATGAATCAGAATGAATCAGAAAGTCTAGAGCTCTGAAGATTCGAGACCTTTCTTTCACTTTTTTACATCCTGATTAACATCCTGAACTAAAATTAAGTCTTCATTATAATAACAGCCTGTTTAAACTAATCACACACATCAGCCAGACATCAACACAAGTGTGTGTCATCCTGAAGTGTCATTAGTAGATTTAAGACAAAGATAAAAGAATCATTCTTTAAATACATCAAATGAACAGAAGTTTTAACGTTTCACAAACACTCAAACTCAAAGTTTCAAGCTGAAAATCCACATAAATCTCAAATATGTGTGTGTGCAGAAGAGTGCACGACACACACACAAACACACACTCACGCACACACACACACATCCCCTGTCATTTTCCATCTTTATTTGTAATATTCTGCTCATCTGGCAATTGGGGCAGTTCTGACCTACTGGTAAGTGAGTCTGGCTTGTAAATAGAAGGTTTGATTCCAGCACTGGCAGATAGCCACTGAAAAGTGCCCTTGAGCAAAGCACCTAACCCCCAATTGCTCCCCGGGTGCAGTAGTGTGCTGCCCACTGCTCCAGATGTGTGTGTGTGTGTTCACGACTTGCAGTGTGTGTTCACTCCTCACCAGTGATGGTTAAATGCAGAGGTCACATTTTGATAATTGAAATGGTCTATTGTACATGAATTCTTCTGTGAGCATTTGAAGAACACAGTGATGTTGGATTATTATTCAGTCTTTAGTGCTACAGGAGCTTTTAACTACTGCACACACTCCTACCAGACTGTGTGTCAGAATCAGAACTAACATACCAGCTACAGATTTACCCACAATGCACCACAGCATCAGAACCCTGTAATCAAGCCACCAGGAGTCTAATCACAGCACTATGAGTGTGTGTGTGTTTGTGTGTGTCTCTAGGTGTCTATAGATATCAGTGAGTGAGTGTTTGTGAACACACACAAGTGTGTTTCATGATATTTATTTTTGCTGGAACCCACATACAGTTTGTGTATTAAATGATCATGTTGGAGATAATCCAGTGAATGAATTAACTTACAGATGAAAGCTACATCATCACCTCTGATTGTGGAGTCACGTCACATTGTGTCGAATGAACTGCTCTTGTTTTTTGTTGTCTGCATTGTGTTTGATTTGACTCTCATTACTTCATGTTTCTCTAATGCTGCAAATAACATAAATCAGTTATAAATTAATAAATGAAATGATCTACAGAGAAATCCTCACTGCTGTATGATATAAACAGTTTGTGTGAAGAGAAACAGTCACACATTCACTTCAGAGTGAATCTCCTCAGACAAGCAGAACTCTGAACTTCCACATGAAGATTTCAAAGAGAATTCTTGATGAACTTCATCCACACCCACAATCTGTGACCTACATACTGACAGAGAGAAAGAAAGAGAGAGACAGACAGACAGAAAGACACACAGACAGAGAGAGAGACTGACAGAGATACTGACAGAGAGAGAGAAACAGACAGAGAGAGAGAGAGACAGAAAGACACACAGACAGAGAGAGAGACTGACAGAGATACTGACAGAGAGAAAGAAAGAGAGAGACAGACAGACAGAAAGACACACAGACAGAGAGAGTGAGAAACAGACAGAGAGAGAGAGACAGAAAGACACACAGACAGAGAGAGTGAGAGACAGACAGAGAGAGAGAGACAGAAAGACACACAGACAGAGAGACAGACTGACAGACACAGAGAGACAGACAGACGCAGAAAGACACACAGAATTTCTAGACACTTCAGACATGAGCTGCATAGGCGTTTAGATTTTCTTTTTGGTATTTAGAGATCAGGGTCAGGGTCAAAAAATAAGATACTGAACTGTGATAATAAGAGCTCTGAAAATACACATTTTTGTTTTTAAAGCCCAATGATTCAGTGCTAAGGATGCGAAAATCAGACCAGCAGCACAACAACTCAGACCTGGAGGAAAACTGGAGAAAAATTTAAAACAAAACTTTTTAAAAAAAGTTTCTACAGTTCACAGAGGAAGAAGCAGTAAGTACAAATAAAACTGCAGTGATCAATCACTATTTTTTATAGAGAAAATTAACCAAAGGAGCTGCTGCAATCACCCCACTGCCATATGCAGAAGATCCCCCTCCACACGCACTGTCTCATACTGTTTCTCTCTGAGGTCAAAACTAAGTCTGCAGGGGAAACATAAAAGCAGAAACTTCTTAAAGAAAATCTAGAAATTCTGTTCTCAGATCTGTGTAAAACCAGAGAAATCTGCAACCACTGATCATTATGTATCATATTGCCATGATCAATCATTAACCTTCTGTAATGAAAGAGGCCTAGCTTAGACTCATTACAGCAGCCCCTGCCAAGTGCCCCAGCACAGTAGTGCCAACACTCACCTGACAGCAGCACAGCACCCACCAGCACAGAGTAACATAAAATAGCCCTGCTTATTTATTAAAATGGGCTGCCTCAGCCACATCAAATCCATACAGGCACCAATGACCCGTGGAGCCAACAGGACAGAGTGTCTGTCTCTTACAGAGCTGTTGTGCAAAAAGTGACACATTGTCCCCAACTCAAAAACCATGCTCTTCTGAGGAAAGGTTTTCATCGCAACACAATCAATAAAATAAATTCCAGCATTAAATTGGCCCATCACCCAGACCTGGGCACTGACTGCCTGTATGATCACGTCCACATAAATCAAAACCTAATACATGCTCTGGCAATGAGACTCAAAGATGTTGCTCTAAACAGGATCAAACAAGCCCCAAGCAGAACAGAACCAACCCTAACCCAACCAACCTAATAAGACACTGTAAGAAACAACATCCCACCCAACACCTCATCTAGAGCCCCTCACAACCATTCAGCCAATTTATAAACACACAGAAAAAGAAACACAACAGCCACTATACCTTTAAAAAACATACTAAAATGTTATCTGGCACTAAATTTGAGAGTACACTGTGAGCTACCTGAGTTCAGCGACTGATGTGAAGTGTCATATCTAAACACTGATTAGACTTATCTTGTTGCTATGGTAACTATAGTGCAGCTCTCCCAGTGCTCTTTGAGCAACACCCCCTCTGGAGCGATCACATGCTCTCAGACACACCTACTATACTTAAACCTCCTGCATATTCATGAGTATTTAGAGCTACAGCCAATCACAGCAGCTGGTGTGTGTCCCAGAGGAAGCTCTGTTGCCGTGGGTGTCTGGTGTCATGGAAACCAAATGAGCATTTCCTCCACCTGAGCTCAGAACGCAGCAATGTGCTCAGCATGGGGCGGGGCTAATCCAGCCAATCAGAGCACAGGAACCCTCCCTAATCAAGTGACAAAATCAGACAATCTCTGCAGCTCTAGAATCATTCTGTAAAAATCGGTGTGAGTTTAACACACATAACGAAACTGATGATGAGATGATATGCACATACTGTCTGATTTAAAGTGTTTCCAGGTTAAAGGTCAACCCTGTTATCATATATATATACACACACACACACACACACTGTAACCTACAGTCACCCCTAACCTACGGTCTAACCCTAAGAGAAAACGTTCTGCATTTTTATTCTTATAAAAACCCTTTGTTTTGTGACATTATTAGTTTTAAAGCACAGCATCATGTGATTCTGTTATAAAATGTCATGTGAGGATTTTTCAAGCATTTGGCTCTTTTAAGTGTAAATCTGTCATTCACACACCTCCTACGCAACACATTTCCTTACACAGACTGAAGTTTCTCATCTTAAACAACAACAAATCAAACATGACTTCAGTTTTACAAAAGAGCCAGTTAACAATGTGTGCGTGTGTGTGTTGTAATTTGTATGTTCTGAAGAAACGAGCACACGTACACACACACACACACAGACGCTTACACTCACATGATGTTTCTGGGTCATGTGTGTGTATTTGTTGCCACTCACCAGCCTCTTTCTCTCACACACGCACGCATTTGTTTTCTATGCCTTGTGGAGATACATATACACAAGTATTCTATACTGTACAAACTGTATATTCTGTCCCTCTACATTATCCATTAACCCCTCACCGAAACTGTTTTGCATTTTTACATTTTTAAATGATATTAAAAAAAACATAATTTAGCATGTTTATTATACTGGCTGGTTCCCTCAGAGTATGTGTGTTTGACTTTTACCATCCTTGTGGGGACATTTGGGCCCCACAATGGAAGAAAAATAAGAACACACACACACATTCCTCTCATTGCTCTTCATTATGGAAGTTGTCCAGGAGGTCTGAGACTTCTCAGACCATTAGCATGTTAAAAGCCCTGTGGCCCGTCACACATACACACACACAATGGCAGGCAGAGTTTGCTCCTCAGTGGGAGTGTGATACGACAGCGAGTGAGAAACTATAAGCATAATTCAAGGATGATATGAGCACAACTGCATACATACACACCTCAAAAGACACACCACAATGCCACAGTGTAAAACACACCACAGTCCTCACACAGTAAACACACTCTAAGGTGAATTAACATAACATGGGTTCATTCAGTATAAACTGTTTTTCACCTGTAGAATCTCAAATGATCAACAAACACACACACGTATAGAACATCTTTAATGTGATTGGCTGCTTTATTTTCAGGAGTCAGTGTGCAAAGGTTTTTACCAGTCTAACAGGAAACAAAATCATGTGACCTCTGTCACACTCTTCTGGCCACTGACCAGAACACACACACACACACACACACACACACACTGACAACAAAGAACAGGAAGTCGCCCACTAAACACACACAGCATTAGTGACACGCACACTTTACACACACGTTTACACAGACATTTACACAAGAAGGTTTACTCCGATTTACTATGGTGTCAAAGTCTCAAACATCATCATCTCTCCCAGTGTGACGTGTGTTCATGAAGAAAGTGGAATGAGAACACATTCACACACAATCTGAAGCACAATCTGGATTCCTAAATCTGAAGGTCACATGACTGGCTGATGCTTCTACCAGAAACCCGAGTGTGTGTGTGTGAGTGTGTGTATGTGAGTGTGTGTGTATGTGAGTGTGTGTATGTGAGTGTGTGTGTGTGTGTGTGAGTGTGTGTATGTGAATGTGTGTGTGTTGGAGGTGCCAGCTCTCTCCTGAGTTCCCTGCAGTTCTTTACAACACAACACACACACACAGTGACCCTCTCCGCCCAGCAGACATTTCTCAGGCTCTGCTAAGGTCGTCATGACGACTCACTGCTTAACAAAAGCATTTCTCAACGGCATTATTCACACACAAGAAAGAAGAAAGAAAAGAGGGAGGAGGGGAAGAGAGAGACATTTATAGCCAGATGCTAGAGGGTGTTCCCTGTGGTTGTTAGGTCATTGCTGGGTGGTTGCTATGTTGTTGCTATGGTTGGTTGTCCTTCAATGCAAGTCTAAAGTTTTTTCACCTGTTTAATTTTCTGATAGACAACATGAGTTAAAAATATTTGACAACACTTAAAATACCATCCTCTGATATATTTCACTTTAACCCATATCTAACCCTATCAGAAAACTTTTATAAACATCTTCTTTACTATATTTTAGTGTTTTTACAAACAGGATGGTCCCCAAAATGTTTTGCTCAGATTTGTCAGGTTTTGTTGATTTTGGGTAAAGATTTGTCCCCAGTAAAGAAACCCAACACACACACACATCTCTACGGCGACACACACTGTTCCAGTGTATTAATCAACTCTTCTCTTCCTGTTCTGAGTCTCTCAGCACGAGCGCTGACACACGCCTCAGCAGGTGTGATGCAAGCGGTGAATCCTGCTCTCTGATTGGTTGCCACAAAGCACCAGCTGTTACACAGGTTTGAATCAATCTATAATGCACACATGCAGGCCATGTGCCACTAGGGGTTCAAAACACTAGAGACTCCACTGTAAAAAACCGAAATCATCAGGGGTCAGGGTAACAAACAATAAAGAGCTGTTCTTGTTCAATATACATACACACACACACAACACAAAACAGCTGAAGCAGAAGTAAACCTGCACATACACTGTAAACTGTAAATACACTAACATATGTTTGACAGGAATGAAGCTCACTGAGTTTCTGTCAGAAAGTCCACAGAAGATCAGTCACAGATTTCTGAGCTCTCATCTTTGTCTCATATTAATCATGCATCTTTCTGTCAGAATGAACAAAAATCACACAAATGCAGCCAAGCTTGTTTCCCAGGAGACACAACCATACATTTATGACTAAACCTTCATCTGCTTTACAGCATTCTTCATCTGTTTCAGTAACTAATAACCTGAAGGAAGATCTACCAAAGCAACACTTCTGTCCCCCAGAGACACGATAAGAACATTTTCTGCTCATCTATTAATACTGAAACTCTCTCTGTTGGAGCAAAGGTCATGTATAATACATCACTCTGGTGACACAATCAGCTGCTAAATGCATGTATGTCACGCAAGCATTTACTGCTTCTTCGCTGCAAAGAGAAGGATGGCATCTTCGTTCAATCTGAGGGCACAAACGTTCTCACCTGACACTGAGATCCTCATGGACGCCTCCAGCGGCCGGTTGTTATCAAGGGCTTGGCTGAGTCGGATCTCACCGGTGCTCTGGTTCAGAATCACCAGGTTCAGTTCATTTCCAGCCTCAAAACTGTAGTGAAGATGGTCCGATATGTCTGGGTCATTGGCTGGGATCCGCCCAATGACCCCTGAGGGGAAGCTGTTCATTTTATCAGTCACATAGTTATTAAAAATAATCTGGAAGTTCTTGAGAATTGGGGGGTTATCATTCTTATCTGTAAGTTTAATGTGGACTGTGGCTCTGCTGACGAGAGGGGCAGACGTCGCCTGAACCACAATGATGTACTCTGATCGCATCTCATAGTCAAGGTCAGTAAGAGCTGTGAGTTCTCCTGAGAAAATGTCCAGTTGGAAAACTTCAGGCATGTTGCCCTCTACAATCTGGTACATGATCTGGGCATTACTGCCTTCATCTGGGTCTGATGCAGAGACATAGGCCACCACAAGCCCGATGGGGCTGTTCTCTTCCACAAAGATATCAAACTCATCCTTCTCAAATACAGGCGGGTTGTCATTTACATCTAAAATAGTCACTTGCATGTCTATTGGGGTCTTGAGTGCTGGAATGCCTTTATCAACTGCAAAGGCTTGGAGATTATAGATAGGTGTGTTTTCTCGATCCAGACGTCGTAGCGTTCGCACAATCCCTGACGTGGACTCAATAATAAAGTCGCCATCACCATCTTCTCCACCCTGAAATGTGTAGAACACTCGTCCATTGAGTCCTGAATCTCGGTCAGTTGCTGACACCTGCAAGACGCTGGTGAACACAGGTATGTCCTCCATGACAGATCCTAAGTAGCGATCTCGAACGAACACTGGTGAGTTATCGTTCACATCATTAACCAGGATCTCCAGATAGGTGGTGTCTGATTTCTGCGGGATGCCATTGTCTCGGGCTGTGATGGCCAGTGTGTAGGAAACTTGATCCTCGTAGTCCAACTCCATCTGGGTGGTCACAGCGCCGCTGTCCGGGTCAATATTAAACTGTGGAATGTTGTCGTCCATGAAGTAGGTAATCCGAGCGTTCTCACCTGTGTCCTCATCTGTGGCGCTGATCATGACTACAGTAGTGCCAACCGGCCGGTCCTCATTAACGTTAACGGTGTAATGGGAGCTTTGGAATACAGGCCTGTGTGTGTTGGCGTCCGTGACATTGATGTAAACTTTGGCCGTGTCAAAACGCATACCATCAGATGCCGTGACCATGAGGACATACTGTCTTTCCAGTTTGTAGTCCAGTGGCAGAGCGAGTGTTATCAGACCTCCGCCACTCTGACTGGTGATGGAGAAACGGTTTCTTGTATTTCCACTGGAGATTTGATATGTCACCACACTGTTAATATCTTGATCGACAGCAGACACTGTGACAACACTCGTCCCTACAGTTGCATCCTCATTTAGACGCTTGTAATAGGCCTTCTGTGTGAACTCGGGGTTGTTGTCATTGACATCTATGATAGTCATGCTAATGCTAGCAGACGAGGACATGGCTGGCGTCCCCTGGTCTCGAGCTTCCACACCAAAGTTATAAAAATCTACGCTCTCTCTGTCCAGTTCTGATGCTACTACGATCCAGCCTGTGCTGTTATTGATAGTAAAAGGGAAGTTGGTCGTGGTCTCTATGAGACGGTATTCCAGACGCGAGTTATCTCCAGTGTCAGCATCCACAGCCTGAATATGAATGACGGAATATCCCACAGGAACGTTCTCCAACACCGTTGCCTGGAACGGTGTGCTGACGAAAATGGGGGCGTTATCGTTGACGTCCAGCACCTGCACTGTGACAAGGCCGCTGATGTTGGACAGAGGTGGACGTCCACCATCTTGCGCTCGAATGCGAAGTGTGTACTCTTTATTAATCTCATAGTCCAGCTGACTCACCAGATCCAATTTACCAGTCTGAGCATCGATGTAGAAATGGCCTCGGGTGTTACCGCTCATGATGCTAAAATGGACCACAGCGTTGTTCCCACGGTCCTGGTCTGTGGCCGTCACCTGCAAGATTTCAGTGTTGGGTGTGAGGTCTTCAGGAACCTGAACCACATAGCGCTTCTCACTGAACTGCGGTGCATTGTCGTTATCGTCCTCCACCACAATGTGCACGGTCGCTGTCGCGCTGCGGGGGGCGGGGTCACGACCTTGGTCATTTGCTTCAACTAGCAGCAAGTAAGCGTCAACCGTTTCACGGTCAACCAGACCTCGTGTCCGTATGACGCCAGACCGAGAATCAATCTCAAATACACCATTGGTCCCGTTATTGTTTAGCAAATGATAAAGGATGTTTCCGTTAACGTGGCCGTCTCCATCTGTGGCACGTACAGTCAGAACCTCATAACCAATCTCCAGGTTTTCTCTTACACTCTCTTTATAGTCCTGTTGCTCAAACACTGGGTCATGATCATTTGTATCGCTCACCATTACAGTAAGAGTGGCCATCGCAGTGCGCCGTGGTGTCCCATAATCCACTGCTGTCACCCTAAACACATGTGTGTCCTTTGTTTCTCTGTCTAGTGTCTCAGTGGTGGAAACGACTCCAGTGACTGAGTCAACAGCAAAAAGGTTATTGGACCGACTATCAAAAAGAGCTTCCAAGAAATATTCCAGACGACCGGCCTCCCCTTCATCCGGGTCAACTGCTTTTAAAACAACAACAAAAGTCCCGGCTGGTTGATTCTCTGGCACAGACACCTGATACATGGGGGGCTGAAACTGAGGGTTATTGTTGACGTTTCTCCTCCGCCTGCTCAGCAGACCCGCGTCTGAGAGTGCGGCCCGTTTCAGTAACTTAACAAGCTGAGCTGGAGTAAACGGGCCGCCACCCGCCACCCAATGCGCATGCGTGACGCGCGTGCGAACGCTTCTGTCGAGTCCCACGCAGCGCAGGTGAAACTTCAGCAGCGCGTCGCGGGTGAAGCAGAGCGCCGCGGACGCGAACAGCTGACCGTCTGAGAAGTGAAGCGCTGAAGTCCCGGTTACGTTACAGGTCCTGTGCGACGGGTTACCCGGCAATACACCTGACACCCGGAAAACAGCGGAGCCCGCCTCCCGGCACACTGAGCCCTCGAATAAACTTATAATTTCCATGTCCACCTTTTCCTTCCGTTTGCGTTTGATTGCGCAGTTCTTGCCGTGGACATGCACATCGTATTGGCTGGTCAAAAGGTGTCTAAAGCCGGACGCATCGTCCGCGCAGTCCACGACGGCAAATACGGTAAACGGGTTCGACAGAAGCGACCCACAGTTTACTGAGCGCGAGAGGGTGAGCACACCCGCTTCAGGGCGCAGAAAATACTCCGTGGATCTGGGCAGGATGAGCTGGTCCAGCGCGCAAGACGCGCCGCTCTCCAGCGCGGCGATCGCGGTTCCCGGTCTCGCATCTTCACTCACATGAACAACAAAACAATCCGCGACCCACGGGAGTTTAAACCACCCGAAAACAAAGAACAACAGATCCCACTTTGTGCCGATCATCGCGCCTCTGTGCTGCTCTTCCACGGTCAGTGAATTACATCCAGTTTTCTGCCTGAAACTTTGCGTGTGGAGTCCCCATGCTGATCCACGCACTGCAGTCACGCACACACCTCCAGAGAGTCTGGGGAGGGGGTCATTTACATAAACCTGATTCAGAGCGTCGGAAAAGAAAGAGAGGGGGTGGCGAGGGGTATCCTATGGATAGGGGCAAATCTTAAAGGGGCAACTGCAACGACCTGCACGACCTCAAGACATCAGGATACTTTGCCAACGGTGGAGATTAATATAATGAAACGCTGCACTGAGAATTCAATGAAATAATTAAAGAGGATGTGGATTAAGTTTGTTTTTATTGAATAAGAATGAGGGATACAATTAACAAATACACAAAGCAGTCAAGTTTCAGAGATACAGATTATCAAACAGAAACGTGTATCGTTTTAAAGAAACATTTGTCTCTTACGTTCTGAATGAAAAATCATCTCAGTCCAGGAAATCATGAATTAATAAAAACATTCTTTCAAATCGTTATGAAGTTTGGTTATTTGTTCTGTTCAGTGATGCAGAAAATATGTTTTATAAATGCACTAGGAAAAAAATAAACCCACAGACAGATACTTCTCCTGTGGGGAAAGACATTTAATAGAACCAAATGAGTGACTTATTATAAAACACGATTCCTTCAGTAATAACTAAAGCACTTTGTCCATTAGATTACAGAGAATCTGTTTACAATGTAAGTTTGTGGAGCTTTTATGATTTGAATCTTCATGTAGCGTTTCAATTATCTGTGGACTCGTTACTCTGACGCCGCCTGCTGTCAGGAGTGAGTCAGTGCAGCTCATATTTTGTCTTCACTACCGTACGCTGATCTGAGGACGTCCCCGAACAGCAGATAGACAAACACGTTTACAAAATCTACTAAAACCGGGCTTTAAATCTCAGGCCAAATATAATCTGCTCGAATGTTTCCTCAGGTGAAATTCTGGCAAGATTTGAGACACTTTCTACAACAAGGTCAAATTGAAATTGATTTTGTTTGCATGCCAGTCAGTGTGACGGACTGATGATTGCGCGGGTCCGTTTGACTCATCGTGACTGTAGTACAGTGTCACAACTGTCGTACAGTGTCACGACTGTCGTACTGTGTCACTTTAAAGACAGCAGAGGTCCCCTAATTAAAACAGCATCGTTCAAATCTGTTAAATAGTTTAGGCTGCCATAGCAACGGGCTCCCACCAGGACACTTTGTAAATTGTGTTTAAAATGAAAACCCTGAAAAGAAAATATATTTCGGATGCAAACTTCAAGTATTTTATGCATAGTCTTTCACTAAAAACATGCTAATGAACAATAAAAACTGAACCAGAGCTGGTTAATAAAGCCCCAGCCTTCAACTATTGCCTCAATGAACTGAGAAATAAAACAAACACACCGTGAGTCTTAAGTGATTTTATTGTAGCTGGAGACCCTAATACAACAAACTGTAAAGCTTTAACAAAAAACAAAACAGACAAAGGAAAATGAACTTGACAAATGAAAACTACCCAAAAGAAACAACCAAACAATCAGATGCTCTCAGATCAACACACAATGACAAATATGTTTGCTGTTTTTGCATGTAACACAAATTCACAACACACTCTCACACATAAACTCACTTGTGTGGATTCAAACAGAAAGTTTAATATCAACAGCAGAAACATTAAATGATAATACATGTGTATATTTATATTTATATAATCACCCGCCTTTCTAGGGCTCCTTGTCATTTCTTACGCATGTACACATGATGGGTGGCATTTAAAATTTAACAAAAAACTTGTTCTTTTCTTTTGAAGAGCAGAGAGAAGCTCCGCCCTTATTGTGATGTCACTGAGAGCCAATCAGACAGAAACAACCGGTACTCTCTTAATACTACATGATTACAGAGCAACGAAACAGACGGGCAGAGAGTGAGAGCTAAGTTTCAGCTGCACTGAAACTTAAGCTGAAAAAACAAAAATCATCTTTTCCCTACTGATGAACAGACAGATGTGAGGTGAAGAGTGAGACAGACAGAAGACAGAGAGAGACAGGTAGGTTTCTAGCTTTGCTGTTTGCGGAGGATAAGTGCATTCCTGAGATCATTCTTCAGAGCCTCCTGCTTGGATTTATCAGCCAGAGTCTGAACACTCCTGAAACACAGCAGAACAGAGATATGAGATGCGCACGTACACACACGCACGCACGCACACAAAGAAAAGCGTGCACACAGACAGACCCGCACACACTGATTCTTGTCAGTGTAGATAAACAGATGAGATTCATCCTCTAGCAGGTTCAGATCAAAGGTGAGAACAGTTCAGATGCAGGCCTCGAACCAACAACCTTCTGCTAACAGTCCGTCACACTGTTAACACACACTGATCATTTCAAACACTTCTGATACTAACCAGTACCTTCACAAGGTTAGTCTGATGCAGTATGCACACATACACATGCGGTTCTGTACCTCCAACCCTAGTCAATGTAGATCTGACGCTGGGTCAGAACCTGAGACAGCTCTCGCTGTAACTGACGGTACTTTTGATTATCAGGGAGAGACTCAATAGATCTGCAGCCAAACAATCAAAGAAAGAAAGACAAACAAGCAAAACGAAAGAGGAAAGAAGGTCAAACAAATAATGAGAGTGAAGTGTGTAAACAGCAGAGAGAGAGAGAGAGAGAGACACAGAGAGAGAGAGAGAAAGACAGAGAGAGAGAGAGAGAGAGAGAGAGAGAGAGAGAGCAGAGAGAGAATAAGAGACAACACTAAAGATGGAATCAGATATAATTCAGTGATTCTGGAACTGAAACAATGTTTAAGTCACTTTGAGTCTGAATAAGACAAAAGACAGTAACTTTTCTCACTTCGATTTGTCAGTCTGTTCACATGCCGTCAGACTTGAATCAGTTTGATCAATATACAGATTTTAAAGCATGTGTAAAGACAAATCTTCAGCATTAGTGTCTTAAACTGCATTAAGTCACTGAGCAGCATTAAATATAATCATACTGTAAACAACTGTGACATACTGTAACATATGAGTGATTCATTGTCATTGAGTTGTGTGATGGTGAACTGCACCCCCTCACGCGCACAAACCTCACTCGCGCACGCACACAAACAAACCTCACTCGCGCACGCACACAAACAAACCTCACTCGCGCACGCACACACACACACAAACATGATGTACCTCAGGCCGTTGACAATGTCCTTAGTCTTGCCAAAGTAAATCTCATTCAGGGTGGATCGGATCTTATTTTCCATATCCTGAGACACACACACAGACAGACACACAGTCAGATGACTCTATAATGAGGAACATGTATAAACACTCTTGTCTCTTGATTTCTTGCCTCCTGCAGAGTTATGATCAGCTCAGCCTATATAGTGTGTGTGTGTGTATGAGAAATACCTCCACCAGGCGTCCTATGTTAGCAATGTGAGGAGAAGATTCCCCAACAGTCTCATCTTTCTCCATCTAAAGGAGAGAGAGAAAGTAAATGTAGACTGTGTGGTCACATGACCTCTCTGCTGTGTCGGCTGCTGATGCTGCTTTAAGTAGGTGGAGTTTCTCTCTGCCTTCAGTACAGCTGTGTCATTATCTTCAGAGTTAAACAACATACACAAACACTCCTGTCACACCACAACACCTGTCAACTCCTGTCTCACTGCATGACCTGTCTGCCTCTCCGAGGCCTCACCTGTCTGCCTCTCCGAGGCCTCACCTGTCTGCCTCTCCGAGGCCTCACCTGTCTGCCTCTCCGAGGCCTCACCTGTCTGCCTCTCCGTGGTCTCACCTGTCTGCCTCTCCGTGGTCTCACCTGTCTTGTGAGGCTGCCGCCAAGGTTCATTGTTCCAGAGCCGGTTTTGGTGGTCTGCAGCCACAACATGACAGTGGATGTGAGTTTGTAATGAGCCGTGCGGCCACTGGATTTCTCCTGAAACAAAGGAATATTTTCATACGAGAACAGAGTGACATTAAATCACAGAGTGACATTAAATCACAGAGTGACATTAAATCACAGAGTGACATTAAATCACAGAGTGACATTAAATCACAGAGTGACATGAGGGTGTCAGACACACACAGTCCTGTGAAGGTTTGTTCTTTGTTACCTGCACCTCCACCACATGAATGGAGTCCCAGCAACCTTTGATCTTTTTGGAACCATCACCCGCCTTCTTTATGAGGATAACACCGGCAAACCCGTGATCTAAATCCCACAGGTAGACAGAGGAAACCCCACCCTCAAAATACCTGACCAGAGAAGAACATGTCATGGGCGGCTGACTAATCACAGCGCTTGCAGAAAAAAACACCTTCTGTTTATGTGTGTACTCACAGGTCTCTGTATTGGTCGAAAGCATTGTTGGCTTCCACCTCCAGCTTGCGGAGGCGAGCAGATGGCATGGCGCCGTCGTCTATCGGAGGCTCATATTTGTTACTCCAGGGGGACCTAAGAGATGCGCGCGCGCACACGCGCGCACACACGCGCACACACGCGCACACACGCGCACACACGCGCACACACACGCACACACACGCACACACACACAGAGTTATACAGTAACCTGGACAACAACTCTGATATTCACTCATACTACCTACATCTGAGATTTAGAGAAAGATTTTCTGTGAATAACAACTGAAACTGAATCAGAGAATGTTGAAATCAGAGAATGTTCATTCTGACTGAACGTTTCTGACAGAGTTTCAGTTCTGATTCTGACCTGTAGGAGTCACCATCACGGTTATAGTCACAGAGCAGATAGTCTTTCCCCACGACTTTATCACGAGCGATTTTCAGAGGCTGATCCACTGACGACAGCAGATCTTCACACAGGCTGGGCACCTACACACACACACCAACAGTTATGACCATCACACAGTAAAGCCATTTCATCTCCATAAAATGTGAGAGGAAGAAAAATCACACACTGACTGTCCACAGCAGACCAGAAAGAGCACAGAGAATCCACTGCCCTGCTGCGTGACAGACACACACAGTAATGACCACTAACAACTACCCCGGACACAGAGAGACAGACAGGTGGAGGAGGCGGAGCTGCTCAGATGGTGAGAGTTTAACACCACTGTGGAAATGAAGGAAAGTCACTAACGATTAGTTTACGAGGCAACTGTCTGGATCTTACAGAACGCTGTGGAGAAACAAACATTCTAATCTAGAACTGAAGAGCTCTGCAAAGACTCTTCAAATACACACATATAAAGCACACACACAATGCAGAGACACCGGCTCCAGAAATACATTTACATTCCTCTTCATCATTTCAAAAGGTTCTTCAGTAAACAACAAACAAATCAGATCAATCACATCATCACAAACTCTGATATGAAAGAAACACAGAACCAGTACTTGACGCAAACAACTACTGGCCCGATCAACTTTTTACTTGCCCAGCCAAAATTTTCAATGGGGCGCTACCACAAAAAGTAATAAAATAGAACAGGCCTAGTAATTGTTTTTGTTGCTTTTGACCCATGTTAAAATTCGGTGTTTAAATGAAATGTAAAATAACACTGCACAGTGTTCACTGTGTAAATGAAATGTAAAATAACACTGCACAGTGTTTTATTCACTGCACAAGATTTTTCTTTGGTCTTTGTTGTTTGATATAAACAGACTGCAGTAGGTTTATTAGACTGCTGTCACTACAATACAGAATTCATTGATCCAATATTCTGTTACACGTGAGTGTTTTTCAACTGTTTACCTTCAGACATAACAGACTAGATTTACAAGAATACTCATCAAATCCGTTCAAGCACAGACAACATAAAATTCAGTATCCACAGGTGTATTCTGGGTAAACTTCTCAAACAGCATGTAAGTACTGAATTCTCTCAAGTCTTGTACTTGCAAACGAAGCTTCAAAACATGCACAAGATAAAACGTGGTGACGACACAGCACTGGCCCGATCACAAAAGTGACAGTTTGTTGGGACCAGTGGCATCATCGGCAGTATTTACTGTCGAGCCCTGCAGAGCTGTTGGTTGATCTGTCTTAAAAATTTCAACAAAATATCAACGACTTAACTAAAGCCAAGTGTCATCTACAGCATAATGTCACACACACACACACACGTGACTGACCAGGTCGATGAGGTCACTAAGGTTCTTCTCGATCTGCTGAGGAGGCAAGCGCCTCATAAGGTCCAGAGCACAATCCAACTGCTGGTCATTCTGCAGAGACAGAAGAACATGATGAGGAACATCACATGCCACACATTCATCATAATGAAGCACAAATCTCTTAACTGACATCAGCAGTTATTTAGAATAATTATGAATATGTCTCAATTAATGAGTTAAGTGCTGGTGTTGATCTCAGATGAGCAGAACCTCATGAAAAAACACACAACAAACCTTAGAGAAACCAAATTAAATAGCATTTTAAACACACTAACATCAGACAGACTGACAAACCATGAAAACAGACTCACAGCTCAGGGGCCCGTCCACTGTTTGGACTGGAGTGATAGATCCTCCCAAACACAATCAGTCCAGCCTCAACAACACCTTCTGCCTCAGTGTACATATGTGTGTGTGGGGTCAAAGGTGAGAGGAGGAGGGGCCCTGAGAGTGAGACCACCTGAGTCTGAACGCAGCTTGTTACAGGCTCTGTGCTGTCACATCTGCAGTGTGTGTACAGATGTTTCAGAGTAGAAGATCTAAATATTAGGGGTTGCTGATGGATACAAAACAGAAACTGAGTTTTTACTCAATAACTTGCTGTTAAAGCACAAATCCCTTTATAAATATTTGGTTTTATAAAGAGCAGTAGAGATAGAGTTTAAAAGTTCTATTACACGTTGAGACACAGGCAGGATTTTCACTAGAAAATAAACAATGAAACACGCAGGACACACATGAAGCTCAAAGAGGAGAAATAACTGCTGTTTTTTATTGTTTGATTTTAATCTTGTTTTATCCAAACTCAAACATTCAATCCGTCAAATATTAAAAATCATTAAATGCAACAAACAGCTGTAAAGCAGTGCCAGAGTCACTGTATGTGGACCGAATGTTTTTTTCTGTTAAGAGCCCAGACAGCTCCTTCAGCTTATAGCTTACAACTTCAATCGAATGCGGTTTAATTCTTACTGGTGTAAAACTGAAGAGAGCAAATTAAAGGACTTGTTTCACTGGCAAGAGTGATTTATCTTAAATAAGTCTAAATTAAATCTACAACTTCACGTTTAAACTAAACCAGGCTTAAATAATGTAAAAAAGCTGCTTCTGAAACAAACTTACCTCAAATACAAACTGAACCCTGAAATCCCCTCAAACACTTAAAACACCCAAAACCTTCTCACAGTTACCCGACAACACATTAAACTCCCTGATCCAATCTAAACACCAAACCCCAAAACCTTCTCACAGTTACCCGACAACACATTAAACTCCCTGATCCAATCTCAACACCAAACCCCAAAACCTTCTCACAGTTACCCGACAACACATTAAACTCTCTGATCCAATCTCAACACCAAACCCCAAAACCTTCTCACAGTTACCCGACAACACATTAAACTCCCTGATCCAATCTCAACACCAAACCCCAAAACCTTCTCACAGTTACCCGACAACACATTAAACTCCCTGATCCAATCTCAACACCAAACCCCAAAACCTTCTCACAGTTACCCGACAACACATTAAACTCCCTGATCCAATCTCAACACCAAACCCCAAAACCTTCTCACAGTTACCCGACAACACATTAAACTCCCTGATCCAATCTCAACACCAAACCCCAAAACCTTCTCACAGTTACCCGACAACACATTAAACTCTCTGATCCAATCTCAACACCAAACCCCAAAACCTTCTCACAGTTACCCGACAACACATTAAACTCTCTGATCCAATCTCAACACCAAACCCCAAAACCTTCTCACAGTTACCCGACAACACATTAAACTCTCTGATCCAATCTCAACACCAAACCCCAAAACCTTCTCACAGTTACCCGACAACACATTAAACTCCCTGATCCAATCTCAACACCAAACCCCAAAACCTTCTCACAGTTACCCGACAACACATTAAACTCCCTGATCCAATCTCAACACCAAACCCCAAAACCTTCTCACAGTTACCCGACAACACATTAAACTCCCTGATCCAATCTCAACACAAAACCCCAAAACCTTCTCACAGTTACCCGACA
>JAZGTH010000033.1:150000-205000 GCA_036877525.1 Chromobotia macracanthus | reverse complement strand
AAAGCAAAAGTGAAGGTGAAAACTGAAAGTGAAGTAATTATCTGATTAACTGTCCTCACTCATTATATTGAGAGAAAGATTATAACTTTATATCATTCTAAATTAAACATGATGTGATTATGTGACAAAGTGTTGCATACTCAGAATGTTTATCACAGTGTACAGTATATATCACTGCATGCAATATATCTCACAGCATACAGTATATATACATAGCAGAATATATGTGAGTACATATGGCCACATATATATATATATATATATATACATACATACATATAACTGCATACAGTATATATCACAGGGTCCAGTATATATCACAGTGTACAGTATAACAGTATATTTATAACAGGGTACAGCATATATCACAGGGTGCAGTAAATTTATAACATGGTACAGCATATATCACAGGGTGCAGTATATTTATAACAGGGTGCAGCATATTTATAACAGGGTACAGCATATATCACAGGGTGCAGTATATTTATAACAGGATACAGCATATATCACAGGGTACAGTATATTTATAACAGGGTACAGCATATATCACAGGGTACAGTATATTTATAACAGGGTACAGCATATTTATAACAGGGTACAGCATATATCACAGGGTACAGTATATTTATAACAGGGTACAGCATATATCACAGGGTGCAGTACATGTATAACAGGGTACAGCATATATCACAGGGTACAGTATATTTATAACAGGGTACAGCATATATCACAGGGTGCAGTACATGTATAACAGGGTACAGCATATATCCCGCTGTACAGTAAGCAGTAATGATCCACACACAGCAGCGCTGAGGGGCGGGGCTGTTGGATTTCTGGCGTTTGTTCTCAGTAATAAGGACGTGGCGGGATGTTGTCTTGTGGTTTTGTTTGACATGTGTATGTTGTGTAATAGCTGCAGCAGTGGGACGGCTGGTGTCCTCATGTTTCATGGGTGGAGATCTTCTATGAAAGATCCTGATTCTGACTCCTGCACTCAACACTGACCACTGAACATGATAACACCCTTCTGCAGGAGAACAATGACATGCCGTCAGCTTTACCATACACTGTAAATTCACTGTCTGATTAACTACTGCCTAAAACACTTTTTAATACTTTTTTGAACAACCCCCCAAGAAGTGTCTGGCCGACAGATGCTGACTTCACAGGTTTACAGGTCAGAGGTTGCTGTAAGACACTCCACCTCCCCATCTCATCAGAACATGTTTGCAGATGTGTGTGTGTGTGCAGTGAGTAAAGAGTCTTTTTCTTGATTATGTGTGATTACAAGTCTTTAATGTTTATACTCAGTGCTCTGTGTGTTGGAGCTGCACTGTCAGTTCTTTTCAGACATGAGTTTAATCATCTGTATAATAACACTTATATAGAATCTGTTGATGAAGGATTTATTAGTGTGTCTGTGGCCTGTGCTGTTGTGCTCTGGAATGGGTCTCGGGATGGAGTGTTCAAACTGCCAACATGAGCAGAGATCTCCACACCTGCTCCTGTACCTCCATATCAGGGTTACAGGGTTGAATCATCAACACAGGGGTGAGTGACCTTAAATCTCTCTCTCTCTCTCTCTCTCTCTCTCTCTCTCTCTCAGCATCAGTAGAGGAGTCTCGTCATTGCTGCTGGTTCTTCTGTTCATCATTTCCATCTGCAGCAGTTTTATTCAGTAAATGCTCAGGAGTTGAACAGAAGAACAGTCCTTGTTTCTAAATGCTGAGAGCCGTGATGAAATGCTCTGTGAATGTGTGTGAGTGAGTGAGTGTATGAGCACTAATGAGTGGGTGAGTTGGACTCCTGCTGGTCTGGAATAGAAGCCAGATTTAGCACCTGCAGGGGAGAGGGACAGTGAGAGAGACAGAGAGAGAGACAGTTCTGATGGAGAGATTTGAGAAATCAAAGAGAGAAATCTCAGCATTACTGAAAGATATTAATAATCATGTAGGCCAAACACACCACAGTGAAGTGTGGTGTGTGTGTGCTTGCTTGAGGCTTTGATAATCTGGCCGTAATTATACATCTGTGTTAAGATCTGTCACTGCTGCAGTGTGTATGTATATGAGGTGTTTGTGTTTGAGTGTGTGTTAGGTCAATGTGTGAGTGTGTATATTTGAGTATGTGTTGGATGTGTGTGTGTTAGGTGTGTGTTTGAATGTGTGTTAGGTCAATGTGTGTGTGTTAGGTGTGTGAAGTGTGTTAGGTGTGTATGTGCAGCCCCCTGGTGCAGCAGAATGTGAAGAATGTTCTTGAATGCCAGCTGCAGTCAGCGGTTCAGAACTTTATGATTAACAGGTGAGTATCTAACTGCACACGAACCATTTGCTGATGTCAAATCCAGCTGATCTTTACCTGTGAGTGACTGCACACCTGCAGAAAGACAGACAGCTAGAGAGAGAGACAGAGAGAGAGACAGACCAACATGTTTCTACCTGATAAATTCTGCCAAACACACACACACGCATGCACGCACACACACACACACACACACAGGCCAGGATTTCAGAGTGTCATGCTTCACAGCAGAGTTTAAGACACTTTCACTTGTTAGGTTGCTGCTTTGATTCTTAAAGCAACAGTGTCATACATCTCTCAGAGAGTGACTGTGAATTACAGATGAGATGTTGAGCACAAACATGTCTCTGTTTAAGTTATGCACTGACAATCTTTTCTGGAGTTACACGATTATGCTGCTCAACATCATCTGTTGTGTTCCACAGAAGAAAGTCTTTCTTGTTGTCAGAATCAGGCAGAACATTCATTTTTGGTGATCTTTGATGTTGTAGGAAAGAATCATTAATGTCTCTTCTATGAATGTGTTTATGAAGTTTATGAAGTACAGTGAGGGTATCAGCAGGAAAAACTGTTTTTTCTTGTTGGTGGAGGATCAGATCTGAGAGTTTGAGTTTGTCCTGGATGCTGGTGAGGATCAGATCAGATTGCAGAAGATTCTGACCTGCCAAATCCACCAACATCATCTTCTGCCCGCCTACACACACATAAACACCTCATCTCTTACCCGCCCCCAGTACACACACACACACACACTTTATCTCTGACCCGCCCCCAGCACACACACACATACACACAGCTCATCTCTGACCCGCCCCCAGCACACACACAAACACACGCACTGAACGTTGGGCAGCAGCGTTTGCAGCTCACGGCTTCACTGACTGTTTAAGATCACAGACAGACAGACAGATTGTGTTTCTCTCATGTATGTGTGTTTGTGTGTGTTGGTGATGTAATTGTTTAACTTCAGCTGCTCGTAACAGGGCGATTGGTCTGTTAATCACCATCTGAGATCCAGCAGGACAGATCAGACGCAGAGACGCTTACGAGATCCGTGAGTTCAGCTTCGATCTCTTCACTTCTGTCTGTTATACAGCTGTGGCTGTTTGATTCATGTGTTTGTGGTTAGGGTCATTAGTTCGGCTGAATGATCTGTAGGACAGTTTAATTAGTCAGTGACCGATCGGTTTTCACTTTCCTTTCACTGTTTGTAAAGTGTAACTGGAGCATTTTGGAAGGTCTTGGAATCTATTTGTGCTGAAATTTTTATGATCTTTTAGATGTTTGAAGCTCTTTTAATGTCACATAACTACATAAAACCCTGATACTTCTCTCTCCCTTTCTCTTGCCTACACTCTCTCTTGAGTTCTTCTGCATTATTGCATCTGGAATGTTATTTATGAAAACCAGGCATTTTGGGTTTTTTTTGTGTGGACGTGCTCTTTTAACAGCGTTCAGCTTGACTTAAAAGAGAGAAGGTATTTAAAACTTCTGCTTTATTAGAGTCAGGTGGTTTCAGAGCCTGTTTCTCTCTCTCTTTGTTTCTCTCTCTCTCTCTGTCTCTCTCTTCGCTGTTCAAATGCGAGTGAACTACATTGTTCTCTCTGTCTCATTCTGTGATTGTGAGCCAGTTTCTGGCCATGTGAAGACTTGATTATTCTCCATCGGAGCGAAACCGGCCAGAGAGAGTCCAAGAATTTCTCCACTGAAACTTACAAATGAGCTTTAGGCAGATGGAAGAAACTTCAAATTCATGAGGCTCATGAATTTTAGATTTCAAAGACTGAACAAACACATGATATTAGAAGACATTAACTGAAGAACTTAGATGCTGAACATTACTGTGATCACACAAACTGTGGTGTGTTTTCAGGTCATCGGGATGTTTCTGCATGTTCTGCTTGTGTGTCTGCTGACTGCGTTCAGCTGCGCAGCTCCGCACGCTCATATCAACCGTCTCGCTCTCTTTCCGGACAAAAGTGCCTGGTGTGAAGCCAAAAACATCACGCAGATCGTGGGACATACAGGCTGCACGCCGCAGTCCATCCAGAACAGGTTACACACACAATACTGATTGAACATTACAGATTAAAAGATGAATTATTGTATTATTATTATGTTCTAACGGTGTTTGTGTTGTTCTGTGTTTCAGGGCTTGTCTGGGTCAGTGTTTCAGCTACAGTGTCCCAAACACTTTCCCACAATCCACAGAGTCTCTGGTCCACTGCGACTCCTGCATGCCTGCTCAGACACAGTGGGAGGTGGTGAGTTTGTCACACTTGCAGCGTGAATTACAAACACACACACGTTTATGAGCAAAACTTTACCGTATAAATAACATAATGGCATGTTCATGTCATGTACATATTATTGTAATAATACTGTACAAATTCCCATAAATGAAACGGGGTGGAAAACTGTACATGGCACAACAACAAAACTGAGAACCGTGCAGATTCAAATCATCACACTTTTGAAATTAATATTGGAATAACAGTGAACATTTACTGCAGTGTGTTTCTGTAAAGAAACTATTGTAAGTATTCAGAGCTTTGCAGTAATTCACTGCAGTGTGATGCAAAGTGATTTTGTTGAAGAGTTTTCTCATGACGATAAATGAATCATTAAAATGTGTTGACGTGTTGGAGAATGTTGCATGCAGAAACTCTTTCAACTCAAGTAAGAAATATGTCTCGCCGCATGTCGTGTTGTGTGCTGTGCTGTAACAACTGTGAACTGTTAGCAAACCGCAACACTGTTGAACTTTGGAAGTGATGATTGATGGAGTTGTGGGGAAGGTTGACTGACTCTTTCTGAGGCGTGTTGAAGGACAACAAACACGCTCATCTGTCTTAGGCAGAGAACACGCTGCACGTTTAAACTGTCACGCGTGAGTGTGAGAAGTTTTTGTGTATTTACAGTATTTTGTGGTTTTAGCTGACTGTTGGACTGCCCTCTAGTGCTGGAGTTTATTTTGCTTTGACTGGCAAAAGATGGCGAATATTTGACCATCAACGACTTCACAGGCAGAACATGAGAAACAGTGTGTGTGTGTTTCTTTCTGTGTGTGTGTTTATTTCTGTGCGTATGTATTTCTTTCTGTGTCTGTGTGTTTCTTTCTGTGTGTGTGTGTGTGTTTATTTCTGTGTGTGTTTCTTTCTGTGTGTATGTGTGTTTCTTTCTGTGTGTGTGTGTTTATTTCTGTGTGTATGTATTTCTTTCTGTGTCTGTGTGTTTCTTTCTGTGTGTGTGTGTGTGTGTGTGTGTGTTTATTTCTGTGTGTATGTATTTCTTTCTGTGTCTGTGTGTTTCTTTCTGTGTGTGTGTGTGTGTGTTTATTTCTGTGTGTGTGTATGTGTTTCTGTGTGTGTTTCTTTCTGTGTGTATGTGTGTTTCTTTCTGTGTGTGTGTGTGTGTGTTTATTTCTGTGTGTATGTATTTCTTTCTGTGTCTGTGTGTTTCTTTCTGTGTGTGTGTGTGTTTCTTTCTGTGTGTGTGTTAAGGTATCAGCATATGAGAATAATTGTGTTCTGTTTGTCCTCAGTCTCACTGTTGAGATCTGAGACTCGTTGTATTGACATTAACGCAATATAGTGACGCACAAGAAATGTTGAGGTTCAGTTTGACATGAAAAGATTTTGCTACAGTTAGACTCAAACGTCACATTCTGTTTGTAATTTTCTGTTAGTGAACGTTAGTTGACTCACAGTGACGGCGATCTCTGCTCCTGATTACGTCCTCTTATACAATCTGCCCTTAATCCAAAGCAGTTCACATTTGGTAAATAAAACTGATTCTTTGTGCTGAGAAAAACCAGCAGTAATGTGACAGTAACCTGATCTGACCTGCAGTACCAAAACTCACTTACTGTAGAAAAACATTATACTAACATCACACAGCATCCAAACCTGTTGCACAACTTTCACAGGAGCACACCTTCTGTGTCCCAGCAGAAGAAAGACTGAACCACAATCATAACATGTTTAAAGCTGCAGTCTGTAACTTTTGCCTCTCTATTGCCATCTCTGTTTGATACATAAAACTGCAGGTTACTTTACATAGTTTTCTTTTTGTGTTGGTCAAATAAGGCGGTGTGTGTGTATGTTTGTTTCCGTGTGTGTGTGTGCAGGTGACTCTGGATTGCTCTGGCAGTGATGGAGCTCCTCGTGTGGATAAGTTAGTGGAACACATTCTTCACTGCAGCTGTCAGTCATGCAGTAAAGAGAGCGGTCAGGAGGGGGCGCTGCTGCAGCTGTACCCGTCAGATGGGGCGCTGGACACCCCATCAACCTCAGACGCACAGACACACACAGACATACACATGCAGCGGGTTCACACACGCTCAGATGCTCTACATTCAGACACACACACGTCAGAGGCAGGGTGATGCACACACACACATTATACATCATACACACACATCTCATACTTCACCCTGTCTATCTGTCTCTCTGTCTATATCTATATCTGTCTATCTGTGTGATTCTGTTGTATTAAAGCACTTTTCATGTTGAGCTGAGCTCAAGACAGACATCACACAAGCAGTAGAACGTCTGGTCCACACTGCAGCTACAGGGTTCCTCAGAGTCCTTGCTTAGACAACCTCTTTGTTTGTGGTGACACAACTTTGTTTCCAGGTAAAAGGATTAAAAAAAGTTTTAATTTCATAAAGACATTAAGATTGGAGCTTTTCACTCATAACATCACTCTTGCTGTTTAATGCCTCAAAACAACTAAAATCTTTCATACATTCAGAGAATAAAAGTGCACACACACACACAACAAACACACACCCTCACAACAAACACACACACACCCTCTGCTCTATATTATCTGACACATCCATAAACACAAATTTATTCTTACAAACATGCACACACAGAAATTATCTTATATATGTACGTATGTTGTTGTCACAAACGCGTTTATTTTTCTCTGTCATACACACACTATGACTGTAACATTGTTTAATCACAATAAAGGTTAGAATTATTCTAATGTTTGAATATTCATTATTTCATCAATTAACTCAAAAATATAAAAAATCATTGTCACTAACTGTCACGAATTTTCACTAATTGTAACCAATTGTCACTTGTTGTATTGTTAAACTGTATATATTTGTATCAGTGTATATGTTAGATGCTGTTACAAATTTCCTTTTCACTTTTAAGAGCATTTTTGGATTAATTTGAAATGTTCCTGTGGTGTGACAATAAAAATCTGCAGATTTGTTTTATTTAAAATGGCTAAAGAATTAAAACGATTTAAAGAAATCAATTCATCATTACAGGCAGAAGTTTTCTAGCTGAATGTGAATCATCTTCACCATGGTTACCTGTCTTATATGACCCAGACTAACACCTGTCTGTCTGTTTCTCTGTCTGTATGTCTCTCTGTTTATCTGTACAGTGATTTTCAGATTTAAAGGCCATAAAGTGTTCAGTCATTGTGTTTTTGGCATGGTAACCACCAGAGGCAACCTGTGATTAGTCAGGCAGCATCACTGTGGACTGCTCTGATGTGTGTGACTGAGTGTATGTGTGTGTGTGTGTGGTCCTGGCATTCACTACATTAGCTTATAGATCATACAGAATGATCTGTTGAAAATCTATAGAATATACGGTTTTTACAGTTGCAGGTCTCAAGGTAAGTGTCTGAATAGAGTTCAAAACAGGATCATTCAGAAGATAAAGAACAGAGGAGCGCTATTTAAAACACATCTCACAAAGGTTTATGTGTATTTTCCTTAGACTACTATTGTTTTCATACTCATATAATAATATTTAGTATTTTCTAAACCTTCACCCAACTTTCCTGCATGTTTACTATTTACTTTTCAACTTTTATCATTATTATATACCATTTGGATTATATCACATTTGGACATTTTTTAATTTATAATAATTATTCTTTCTTCATTTGTTCAGGTTTAACTACCCCTTCACACACACACACACACACACACACACACACACACAGACAGACACACACACAGAGACAGACAGACACACACACACACACACACACACACACAGAGACAGACAGACAGACAGACACACACACAGAGACAGACAGACACACACACACACACACACACAGAGAGACAAACAGACAGACAGACACACACACACACACACAGAGACAGACAGACAGACACACACACACACAGACACAGACACACACACACACACACACACAGAGACAGACAGACACACACACACACACACACACACACACACGACAGACAGACAGACACACACACACAGAGACAGACAGACAGACAGACACACACACACACACACACACAGAGACAGACAGACACACACACAGAGACAGACAGACAGACACACACACACACACAGAGACAGACAGACACACACACACACACACACACACACACACAGAGACAGACAGACACACACACAGAGACAGACAGACAGACACACACACACACACACACACACACAGACAGAGACAGACAGACACACACACAGACACACACACACACACACAGACAGAGACAGACAGACAGACAGACACACACACACACACACACACACACAGACAGAGACAGACAGACAGACAGACACACACACACACAGAGACACACACACACACACTATCTATGTATGTGTGTTCATAAACAATATAACCTATTCCTAACCCACATTCTAACCCTAAATGAAATCTTTCTGCATTTTTACATTATAGAAACTTTATTTACTATATTTTTTGTATATTTTTTTCTTATAAATGAGGACGTCTTCGGAAGGTTTTTCTCACTTTTGGGTACAAATCTTTGGTTAAGTAAACACACACTCAGAACTTGAAATGAACTTTAGTATCTTCATGGGTCTTTTAACACGGTGTTAGGATCCGCTGCACTACCTGTAATGGCTTGAGTTGAGCATCAGGTGGCGCTACTCAATCTCTCTGCCTTTGGTTATGTAGTACAGTCTGATCCTTCTGTCCTATTTCTTCTGAATAAACGGGTGTGCTAGAGAAATCCTGAGCTATTATCATAAATTAATAAACCATCATTACATAAACACAGTCTGCCAACATACTGTTAAATACTAATTAAAAAACCTTTAAAAATATGATTTAGTGGCAGTAAGGGTTACTGAATGTTATTTAAGTAGAATATTGTTACCATAGACTTTTGCTGTTTATTTATTATTTACAGGCTAGACAAGACTTTTTGGTAATTTATGTCCACATAAAGACTCTCTCTCCGACTCTGTGTATCTCTCTCTATAACTCTCTCTCTGTGTTTCTCTCTCTGTGTATCTCTCTCTGTGTTTCTCTCTCTGTGTATCTCTCTCTCTATGACTCTCTCTCTGTGTTTCTCTCTCTGTGTATATCTCTCTATGACTCTCTCTCTGTGTATATCTCTCTATGACTCTCTCTCTGTGTATCTCTCTCTATGACTCTCTCTCTGTGTATCTCTCTCTCTGTGTATCTCTCTCTGTGTATCTCTCTCTATGACTCTCTCTCTATGACTCTCTCTCTGTGTATATCTCTCTATGACTCTCTCTCTGTGTATATCTCTCTATGACTCTCTCTCTGTGTATATCTCTCTATGACTCTCTCTCTGTGTATATCTCTCTATGACTCTCTCTGTGTATCTCTCTCTATGACTCTCTCTCTGTGTACTCTCTCTCTGTGTATCTCTCTCTCTATGACTCTCTCTCTGTGTTTCTCTCTCTGTGACTCTCTCTGTGTATCTCTCTCTCTGTGTATATCTCTCTATGACTCTCTCTCTGTGTATATCTCTCTATGACTCTCTCTCTGTGTATATCTCTCTATGACTCTCTCTCTGTGTATCTCTCTCTATGACTCTCTCTCTATGACTCTCTCTCTGTCTTTCTCTCTCTATGACTCTCTCTCTGTGTATATCTCTCTATGACTCTCTCTCTGTGTATATCTCTCTATGACTCTCTCTCTCTGTGTATCTCTCTCTGTGTATCTCTCTCTATGACTCTCTCTCTATGACTCTCTCTCTGTGT
This sequence comes from Chromobotia macracanthus, assembly GCA_036877525.1. Classification (NCBI taxonomy): domain Eukaryota; kingdom Metazoa; phylum Chordata; class Actinopteri; order Cypriniformes; family Botiidae; genus Chromobotia; species Chromobotia macracanthus. The sequence goes on along the minus strand of JAZGTH010000033.1, from coordinate 194,687 downwards.
ATCACTCTCTATGACTCTCTCTCTCTGTGTTTCTCTCTCTGTGTATCTCTCTCTGTGTATCTCTCTCTGTGTATCTCTCTCTATGACTCTCTCTCTATGACTCTCTCTCTGTGTTTCTCTCTCTATGACTCTCTCTCTGTGTATCACTCTCTATGACTCTCTCTCTCTCTGTTTCTCTCTCTATGACTCTCTCTCTGTGTTTCTCTCTCTGTGACTCTCTCTGTGTATCTCTCTCTGTGTATCTCTCTCTGTGTTTCTCTCTCTGTGTTTCTCTCTCTATGACTCTCTCTCTGTGTTTCTCTCTCTGTGTATCTCTCTCTGTGTATCTCTCTCTCTGTGTTTCTCTCTCTGTGTATCTCTCTCTGTGTATCTCTCTCTATGACTCTCTCTCTATGACTCTCTCTCTGTGTATCACTCTCTATGACTCTCTCTCTCTGTGTTTCTCTCTCTGTGTATCTCTCTCTGTGTATCTCTCTCTATGACTCTCTCTCTATGACTCTCTCTCTATGACTCACTCTCTATGACTCTCTCTCTCTGTATATCTCTCTATGACTCTCTCTCTGTGTATCACTCTCTATGACTCTCTCTCTTTGTGTTTCTCTCTCTGTGTATCTCTCTCTGTGTTTCTCTCTCTGTGTATCTCTCTCTGTGTATCTCTCTCTCTGTGTTTCTCTCTCTGTGTATCTCTCTCTGTGTATCTCTCTCTGTGTATCTCTCTCTCTGTGTATCTCTCTCTGTGTATCTCTCTCTGTGTATCTCTCTCTGTGTATCTCTCTCTGTGTATCTCTCTCTGTGTATCTCTCTCTATGACTCTCTCTCTATGACTCTCTCTCTGTGTATCACTCTCTATGACTCTCTCTCTCTGTGTTTCTCTCTCTGTGTATCTCTCTCTGTGTATCTCTCTCTATGACTCTCTCTATGACTCTCTCTCTATGACTCTCTCTCTGTGTATCACTCTCTATGACTCTCTCTCTCTGTGTTTCTCTCTCTATGACTCTCTCTCTGTGTTTCTCTCTCTGTGACTCTCTCTGTGTATCTCTCTCTGTGTATCTCTCTCTGTGTTTCTCTCTCTATGACTCTCTCTCTGTGTTTCTCTCTCTGTGTATCTCTCTCTGTGTATCTCTCTCTCTGTGTTTCTCTCTCTGTGTATCTCTCTCTGTGTATCTCTCTCTGTGTATCTCTCTCTCTGTGTATCTCTCTCTGTGTATCTCTCTCTGTGTATCTCTCTCTGTGTATCTCTCTCTGTGTTTCTCTCTCTGTGTATCTCTCTCTATGACTCTCTCTCTGTGTATATCTCTCTATGACTCTCTCTCTGTGTATCACTCTCTATGACTCTCTCTCTGTGTTTCTCTGTGTATCTCTCTCTGTGTATCTCTCTCTGTGTATCTCTCTCTATGACTCTCTCTCTATGACTCTCTCTCTGTGTATATCTCTCTATGACTCTCTCTCTGTGTATCTCTCTCTATGACTCTCTCTCTGTGTTTCTCTCTCTGTGTATCTCTCTCTGTGTATCTCTCTCTATGACTCTCTCTCTATGACTCTCTCTCTGTGTATATCTCTCTATGACTCTCTCTCTGTGTATCACTCTCTATGACTCTCTCTCTTTGTGTTTCTCTCTCTGTGTATCTCTCTCTGTGTTTCTCTCTGTGTATCTCTCTCTGTGTATCTCTCTCTCTGTGTATCTCTCTCTGTGTATCTCTCTCTGTGTATATCTCTCTATGACTCTCTCTCTTTGTGTTTCTCTCTCTGTGTATCTCTCTCTGACTCTCTCTCTGTGACTCTCTCTCTGTGTATATCTCTCTATGACTCTCTCTCTGTGTATCTCTCTCTGTGTACTCTCTCTCTGTGTATATCTCTCTGTGTATCTCTCTCTCTGTGATCTCTCTCTGTGTATCTCTCTCTATGACTCTCTCTCTGTGTATATCTCTCTATGACTCTCTCTCTGTGTATCTCTCTCTGACTCTCTCTCTCTGTGTATCTCTCTCTGTGTATCTCTCTCTATGACTCTCTCTCTATGACTCTCTCTCTGTGTATATCTCTCTATGACTCTCTCTCTGTGTATCTCTCTCTATGACTCTCTCTCTGTGTTTCTCTCTCTGTGTATCTCTCTCTGTGTATCTCTCTCTATGACTCTCTCTCTATGACTCTCTCTCTGTGTATATCTCTCTATGACTCTCTCTCTGTGTATCACTCTCTATGACTCTCTCTCTTTGTGTTTCTCTCTCTGTGTATCTCTCTCTGTGTTTCTCTCTGTGTATCTCTCTCTGTGTATCTCTCTCTCTGTGTATCTCTCTCTGTGTATCTCTCTCTGTGTATCTCTCTCTCTGTGTATCTCTCTCTGTGTATCTCTCTCTCTGTGTATATCTCTCTATGACTCTCTCTCTATGACTCTCTCTCTGTGTATATCTCTCTATGACTCTCTCTCTGTGTATCTCTCTCTATGACTCTCTCTCTGTGTTTCTCTCTCTGTGTATCTCTCTCTGTGTATCTCTCTCTGTGTATCTCTCTCTATGACTCTCTCTCTCTGTGTATCTCTCTCTATGACTCTCTCTCTCTGTGACTCTCTCTCTGTCTTTCTCTCTCTGTGACTCTCTCTCTATGACTCTCTCTCTGTGTATCTCTCTCTATGACTCTCTCTCTGTGTATCTCTCTCTGTCATTCTCTCTCTGTGACTCTCTCTCTGTGTATCTCTCTCTGTGACTCTCTCTCTGTGTTTCTCTCTCTATGACTCTCTCTGTGTATCTCTCTCTGTGACTCAGAGAGAGATACACAGTCTCTCTGTGACTCTCTCTCTGTGTATCTCTCTCTGTGTTTCTCTCTCTCTATGACTCTCTCTCTGTGTATCTCTCTCTATGACTCTCTCTGTGTATCTCTCTCTCTATGACTCTCTCTCTGTGTATCTCTCTCTATGACTCTCTCTCTGTCTTTCTCTCTCTATGACTCTCTCTCTCTGTGTATCTCTCTCTGTGTTTCTCTCTCTATGACTCTCTCTCTGTGACTCTCTCTCTCTGTGTATCTCTCCCTATGACTCTCTCTCTGTGTATCTCTCTCTGTCTTTCTCTCTCTGTGACTCTCTCTCTGTGTATCTCTCTCTATGACTCTCTCTGTGTATCTCTCTCTATGACTCTCTCTCTCTGTGTTTCTCTCTCTGTGTATCTCTCTCTATGACTCTCTCTCTGTGTATCTCTCTCTGTCTTTCTCTCTCTATGACTCTCTCTCTGTCTTTCTCTCTCTATGACTCTCTCTCTGTGTTTCTCTCTCTATGACTCTCTCTCTCTGTGTTTCTCTCTCTATGACTCTCTCTCTGTGTTTCTCTCTCTGTGACTCTCTCTGTGTATCTCTCTCTCTGTGTATCTCTCTCTGTGTTTCTCTCTCTATGACTCTCTCTCTGTGACTCTCTCTCTGTGTATCTCTCTCTGTGTTTCTCTCTCTGTGACTCTCTCTCTGTTTATCTCTCTCTATGACTCTCTCTCTCTGTGTATCTCTCTCTTATGACTCTCTCTCTGTGACTCTCTCTCTGTGTATCTCTCTGTGTGTATCTCTCTCTATGACTCTCTCTCTGTGACTCTCTCTCTGTGACTCTCTCTCTGTGTATCTCTCTCTGTGTATCTCTCTCTATGACTCTCTCTCTGTGTATCTCTCTCTATGACTCTCTCTCTGTGTATCTCTCTCTGTGTTTCTCTCTCTATGACTCTCTCTCTGTGTATCTCTCTCTATGACTCTCTCCCTGTGTTTCTCTCTCTATGACTCTCTCTCTCTGTGTATCTCTCTCTATGACTCTCTCTCTCTGTGACTCTCTCTCTGTCTTTCTCTCTCTGTGACTCTCTCTCTGTGTTTCTCTCTCTGTGTATCTCTCTCTATGACTCTCTCTCTGTGTATCTCTCTCTGTGTTTCTCTCTCTATGACTCTCTCTGTGTTTCTCTCTCTATGACTCTCTCTCTGTGTTTCTCTCTCAGTTTGGTCTTTCTGCTCTCTGGATTAACTCTCAGCAGCCCGGCAGGAGGTAAGATTCTTTAAATATTGACCCATGTGAGTTGGGAGTTTGTTTCTTTATTTAATGAACTTTACAGGGTTTAACTGTTATAAACATTTTCAGGTTTAGGTGTCTCAACAGTGAGCTGTCTATCTAGGCAGCATCTTTGGGTATCCCAGGAGCTGCGAGTCAGACAGTGCAAACATACTGATCACTACGAACCCTTGAGCTACTGCACATGCTGTCTAGATAGACAGCACACTGTATTTAAAACACATTAGGAGTGTTCAGATGTGTTTTTTCAGTTCTTGTTTGCAAAAGTTTCCAGAAGATCGACACGAGCTGAAGGTAATCAGTCCATCAATCGATGAGTGAATCGATTCAACAGCTCTTGTTACAAAACACACCATTTATAAACCACATCCAGTTTAACAAGACAGAATCTTCAGGATTCAAAAGATTATAATGTTAAAATTATGTTAATATTAGTAAAATATGTGATTTGTATTTAAAGAGACAGAAATCAGCCAGACTATGTCCTGATCTTTGTTGTGATCTTTGATGGACTCTGTGTGTGTGTGTGTGTTGTTTGGCGAGTAAAGCTTTAGAAATGTTACTGAAAGAGTTTTCTGTATGTGTGTGTGTGTTCATGTTTTGTTGTGCTTGTGTTCATGTTGTGTTACGTGAGTAGTGTGTCTGTATGTACTACCAAGATGAAGCAGAATGATCAGCTCATATCTTCATCTGAATGAACCTCAAATCACCTCAGACTTCCCACCCTCCTTACCTCTCTCTCTCTTCAGGATGTGTGGTATGGCTGTGGTAGATGATGGTGGAGGTGATGAAGACTTTGATGTAGGTGGTGATGGGATCCAGATGCTGCCTCCTCCACCCGCTCAGTGTGATGAAGGGGTCTGGGGTCCCCGGCGGGGGCACTGTAGGTGTGTGCTGTGGACGCTGCTTCTGCTGCTGTGGAACATCGTGCTGGTGTTAGTGTGTGTGGGGCTGATGGTTCTGGTCTTCAGTCTGGTACTGCTGCCCGCAGCCCTGCTGCTGTATGCAGGTTTCCTGTGTCACTCACGGGTGAGATGGAGGATACACACACAAAACACAAAAACACACACACAGAAGTGATTCTATAATTAGAAGAACCTTTGTGTCCACTATAATGTAATTTAAAATAATTTAATTTAAATTAGGAATAATTTAAATGTTTGTATACATGTACTTTTCCCATAAATATTTGACATTCATGAAAATGAGATTTGGTTTGGTAATCAGAATTGTCCCCAAGATTTAACAGCATGATCTAAGAGCAACTTCACTGTCATAAACTGGTCAGAGAATTTTCATGAATGAGATTTTGTTTTTAAATTCTAAAACGTATAATTAAAAATTTATTGACTGCTAGTTGACATTTCCATTACATCACACATATCAAAAAAGCTTTACAATTGAAGGCAATGATCTTTATTCCAGAACATGTGATAAATGTGTCAGCATAGATGAAACATAATTTAAAGACATTTAGTCAAAAGTGATTCTTTGATAAAAGAACCATCCATACAGCAACACAAACACACACTTGTACAGGTCAGTCAATATTCAGATTTTCTGTATTTAGTATTTTATTTGTCTCTGTAGGTTCTGGCTTCACTGTCGCCTCTCTGTCATTATCTTGACGATAACAGTTGCTCTGCCCTCATCATCCTGGGCTTTGTTATGATGTCACCATTGGTTGTGGTTGCTGCGGCAACATACTGTGCTCTTCTCAGGCGACTACACCTCCTCTTATATTTTCAGCCGATCAGAGGAGCTTGTTACTATGGGCATGGCCTGGGTTGGAGGCCAGATGTCCATGCTTGGGTCTGATGGACCCACCATTCTCATGTCACTGTCCAGGATCAGCTCCACCAACAGTCATTACCTTTTGTAACCTTTGTACATCCAAAGATTAAAGGGTGACAGCAACAGCTTTACTGTAAATATACAGTAAGCAGAAACACAATCACATTACATACACACAAGAAAATGTCACTCTACCAGTGCTTATCAGTGCACTGTCAAAACATTGCGACTTTAACACTGCAACCCCTGAATTCTGTGAAATCCTGTTTATTCTCTGAGCTAATTTTAGAGATTTCACAAAGCCTGATAAGCTGCAGCTTTTCAGTGATTTTGTTTTGTACTATTCATGAGAAATTTCAATTATTAATGTTACAGTAATTGAGTATGCCGTTGTATTTTACCTATGAGCTTTTGTTGTGTTTAGATCTATGAACTGTTTAACAGTCATGTGAAAAAATTAGGACACCCTGTGAAAGCATGTATATTTTGTAACATTTTTTAATATATGGTTATTTAGTCTCAATTTTAAAAATACAGAGAGATTAAAGTAATATAACTAAACAATTAAAACTGAAGAAAAGTCTTTTCAAGATCTTCTGTAAATGTAATTCTACAAAAATGCCTATTTTAACTGAGGAAAATGATAGGACACCCTAGCCTCTAATAGCTAGTGCTACCTCCTTTGGCTGAAATAACTGCAGTGAGACGCTTCTTGTAGTCATCTACCATCTCTCCATTTGTGCCTTTTCAGCCAGTCTTTGGTTGATTTACTAGTATGTTTTGGGTCATTGTCATGTTGCATGGTCCAGTTCCGCTTCAGCTTTAAATTTCTAACAGATGGTCTCTCATGTTCTTCAAGCACCTTTTAAAACACAGTAGAATTCATGGTGGATTCTATGATGGTGAGCTGACCAGGTTCTGCTGCAGCAAAGCAGCCCCAAACTATGAAACTTCCACCTCCATGCTTCACAGTTGGTATGAGGTTCTTTTCCTGGACTGGAATGCTGTCTTTGGTTTACGCCAAACATGTCCTCCGTGTGTGATTTGAGCCATTTTAAGAGGGAATACATGTGAGGGTGTCCTAACTTTTGCCTCAGTTAGAATTTGCATTTTGCGGACATTTGCATTACATTTTACAGAAAATCCCCTCTTCAGTTTTAATTGCTTAGATATATTACTTTAATCTCTCTTTATTGTTAATATTGAGTTTAATATATTCATATATCCAAAATGTTGCAAAAATGTTACAAAAATACACAGGCTTTCATAGGGTGTCCTAATTTTTTCACACGACTGTATGTACGTTAGCCTGTTGCATATTGCATTATGTTTGTGCACTAAATTTGAGTGTGTAATGTACACAACAATCACACAAATGTAAATAATTCATGTAATATTAAAAGGAAAAATATCTCAACATTGTTCTTTAGTCTTTACCATGGTATTCTATGGTATTCATACATGATAAAATCAGAAGATAAAAACAGCTTTACAGAATCATTCAAAACCAAAATTTCAATTTTAGCAGAACAACACACTGGTCCATGTGCTCCATGAATTTGATGTGTGTGGTTTAGAAAAGCATTTACTTTTCTTTGTACATTTACTTGCGTTACATTCATCTGTGTGAGTTATGTGAATAAACAAACACATATCCAACATTTAGTTTTTAATTTTCTCTGCAAACATAAGCAAAAGAGGCTACAATCTAAAAGCTGACAGATCGAAGAAAAATCTGAAACTCATTTAGACCAGATGTGTTCCAAAAAGCCAGTGCTATAAAAATATCTCATGATGTTTGATTACAAAATTCACGAGGCTCAGAAACATCTATATAGAGACACCAAATCATGCAGAGCTCAAAATCACTCCTTCAGCTTTAAACCAGTTTCAGTCTTTAAGTGTGTTTACACTGGAGTTTTATATGTGATTTTAGAGCGTTTCTGTCTTTTTGTGTAATGCAGGATGGGAGTTAATACAATTAAAATAATCATATTTGTAGTTCATCTACAGTTCTCATCAAATTATTATAATAAAAGGCAACAATGATTCTGCCTATGAGAATAACAGAGAGTAAAGCTTCTATTTGTTCTTGCCACATTTACATTTATATTAACATTTATTTTACTTCTTTTATATTACCTTCCCTCCCTGGACTACATGCTATTTGGCATTGTGATATGGAGTTTTGAATCAGATTTTGAGGAACTTTGTCTGCAGGTAAAGGTTGTTTTTAAAAAATTTAATTTGTTTTGTTTTGTTGTAAAAGTAAGATGATGTGTGGATGCACAGAAACATATTTATCTAGTACTTTTTATCCCCTGGTCAGGGGTTTGGCTGTTGTGTTTGGTCACATTTTTGCTGTCTCATTATCATCTCTGTCTGTGTTTATAATCTGATCTGATTGGAGGTTAATGTAGAGAGTTATAGAGTTTGGTTTAGAGTTTGGTGTAAACACACCAGTGTACGATTTGCATATTCAAAACTCTAAATGTGCCCCCCAACACATTCTGATTGGTCACCATGACAACAGGAAGTGGCTGGACCTTTGCCATGGCAACATAATGGGATGTGAGAGGGCTGAAGTAATGACAAATAATGACAACCAGCAGGGAGAGCCAGAGAGAGAGAGAGAGAGAGAGAGAGAGAGAGAGAGAGAGAGAAAGAGAGCACAGAATGTTACTAAACTGAATTCTTAATACATAAGGAAAATAACACTCAAATTGAATAATAAAGATCAAACACACTGAACTTTGTGATTTAGATCAAACACTTTGTGATTTTTGTGAAACATTTAGCACACAGTTGGCAGATCAGAGTGACAATCACGGCTTCACTTCCACTCAAAGAAACAAAAATTTTCTATTCAAAATAACTCAGTTTGTTTCTCTATAATGGTGAGGGCTTTCCATTGAACTCTGTTTTCACAATGAGCTAATGATTTTTTGACTGCCTGTTTCCTCAAGAACTGATGTCCTTGTGCAGCCCTGGTTATCTAGACATGCATACTACATGTTTCCAACATGCAACATTACACAGCTGAGCATTCAGGTGACTTCAGGACACACGCATCAAACTCAAAACATCAGGAACACATTCAACCTTGAGTGACATACGATAACAAATGATGTCATGCCTCCAGTAAACTTGTTTACAAAGTCACAATACAGACATTTATGTGATGAGAATCATGTGTGACCTAATTCTGTGAGGCTGTAACGCCTAAAACCTGCATTTGTTCTATTTCTAAAAAAGCGTGAGTCTGTTTTTTTGTCTGGATCTCACCATTGGGCGTCATGTCCTGTTGTTTGTCTGCTTTCATTCGTCTGTTCCTCCTTTGACTCACATTACAGTGTATGTGATTGTCAGCTATAATCTCTCATTCACTGATGATGATGATGGCATATTGTGTGAAGATCTTCATCACACACACGACTGCCATAATAACTCCATTTGATCCCCCCTTATCTGATATAAAGATAGAGAATACACACACACACACATTGTACAAGCCAGCCAAGGAATTAATAACATCATCAGCTTTACCAGTCACGTTTTGCTGCTGGACAACATGGTTATGTTGATTATGTATCACACACACGTTCGTACAAATGCTAAAACAGAAAAACTTTTCTCACTTCTGCTCAAGACTTCACAAGCCCAAACAAGCTTCACAGACCACAGATCCACAGACAGCAAATAAAAGTCCTGTCCAGCCACCACCAATGTGACGTCTGAGTGTCCATACATCCACTTACACAGAACGCTTTTCACCTAACACAAGCTCTTATCATATGACTTATCAGTGCTCAGCTCTGGAGACTGCAGACTGGTAAATGCAGGAATTCTGATTAGACCAAAGTTTCACTAGAAATGTAACTAAAATAACTCTAAAATGCACTAAAATAACTCACACAACAGCAAATAAATTGACCACAGGTTCATTTCTTCCTCTTCAGACTTTAGTTCAGAACGGCGATTTCACTGTAGAAATCCTGTTAGATGAACTCATAATGATCTCAGGACACCAGAGACGTGTTACTGTGTCTACAGTGATAGACCAACAGCTTGAATGTGTCCATACTGAATATTTACAATCAGCTGTGTGCCTAAGACAATACAACAGTACAAATTTAAAAAAGTGATCTTTAATTTGATACAGAAATTGCATAAGTTATTTGTGACTAGCCAAGCAGCTTACACAATTATTACTTCAACTACATTTACAAAGAGTTGGAAAGAAACCATGATACAAATTCAAGAGCATTTATTGAAATGAAAATAAAAAATCATTGTAAGCAATTTAAACAAATGATTTTTTTAAGCAGTTTGCTCTTCAAGCCTGACTGAACTGAAATGATCTGAACTTGTCTTCTGACTGCTGATCTCATCTCTGCCTGTTTTATTCTGTCAGTAGAATGAAAATGTCATTTTTTTGGTTTCTCTTCTAATATTGCCACCCTGCCATTTTCTTGTCTCTGTAAAGGTCTTTTTACAACACATTGACATTTCTTTCTCGACTTTAGACCAGTTAATTTCCTCAGAATTCATTATTTCTCTTTGTGTGCTTTAACCATCACTGAAGATTAATTTCACCATTAACTGCCTAAGAAAGCTCGGATGAATTGAATATTCGGCTGAATATAAAACATTGGACAGAATCTGAGAGATGTGAACACAACTCTTCAGCTCTAAATGGCTTTATTTTGGAGTGTGTGAATAAGGACACGGATCAGTTTTGATCGGCCAGTGGAAAGAGATCTATCTATCTGTCTGTCTATGTATCTATCCATCCATCCATCCATTGTTCAGATATCAAAGTACTATAGTATTAATATCACTGTATCACCACAGTACTGCCTCATGCATCATAAATCCCAATTTTATTCTGCGATTATTTACCGTACGGGTTTGTTAATTTGTAAATTTGTTAATTTACTCACCCCATGTCATCCAAGATGTTTATGTCTTTCTTTAGTCAAAAAGAAATGAGGAAAATATTTCAGGTTTTGTCTTCATCTAATGCAATTCAACAGAGTTCATTCTTTTTGAAGGTTGAAGATAACGTTTCAGTGCAGCTTCAAATGGCCCCTAATGATAACTGTTGCTGGTTGGTCACTGACCAATGCTAAAATAAAAAAAAAATAAATATTGATAGAAATGGCCAGCACAATCATCCAATTTTACATTTGAGAAGATTGTGGTACTAGAGAATCTGTTCCCGCCCCACCATAAATTCTCTTATTATGACTGTCTGTTAAGTCACCATGGCAATGGCCCAGATTCTCTTTCACTAGTTCTCCTACTGTAAATCATTCTTGAAACACTGTGCAGATGTGAGTCGTCTGCGATCAGACTATTGGTCTGCAGTCCTATATGACATGTGACCCATGACCTTTCTCCTGAAGCAGACACTGGCATCTAACATTGAGGAGCTTAAACTGAATGTATTCCAGCATCTCAAACAGTGAAGGGAGGTCATGAAACCACGAGTGTGTCACTGTGGTGAAGTTTGGAGATCATTCTGAACCTTCAGCCAAAGCGGCTTATAGACAAGCCTGCAATCATGGCTAAAAAACATGCAACACAGGTAGGAGACCAGAAGGAAACCAGAGGCTGTTATTTTTGCATGGATGTCAATGGAAAAACGTCACTACGTATCATTTAATGAATCAACAGCCTGTCCGCTAATCTTCAACACGTTTTACATTAAACAATACCTTTGTTGGGAACTGTAGGTTTCACTATGATTAAGATGCTATTTTATAAGATAAGGCAGAATAGGGAATGAGGCGACCAGTAGGACTCATTTACAGAATCACCAACAGCAAATGTGTAACATTCTTATTTATTAATAAATACTGTCATAGTGTGTGATATTGTATATTGTCTAAAGTAAATAAGAAATATTAATGCTTTCTTTGTTTGGTTTTCAGGTTTCTTCAGTTAAAACAAGACTTGAATTGTAATGACTATTTTGACTGCTGTGTATGCCTAATAATGCTGATATAACGCGCTAATAAATAAAGGTACAAAAAATTATCATTATATCATTATAAAGACTTAAATAAAAAAGATGCAATATTTGGTTGGCTTCCAGAATTCAACAATGAAGTTACAATCGCATTTTCAGAGACTAGTATGACTGCTTGGGCACATCCCAATGATGCTGTTTTTAGTGAGCAGATTAAAATCTAATCTTATATTGTGGCAAGAATCTGTGCAACGTAAACTGCCCGCCACTGATGTCAGTGTCATTACTGATTGGCTGATTTCCTCACGTGATCGAAGTTGACTGTTTCTCGTCAATAGTAGATCGGCTGAGTTTGTGATCCTCACATTAACAGAATCTCCGCGCAGACACGCGCTGAAAGAGCTCGTGCACGTCAGACAGACGGTCAGACAAGCGGTCAGACAGACAACTCGTACAAAACAAACAGCACACAAGCACACGGATAACAGCTTCAGATGCCTGTTGTACTGTCGACAGTTTCAAAGCCTCAAACTTCAGATCAGCTGATCCTCTGATCTTAAGAGAACGCTGAGAAAGCCGTTCATTCAGACACATCAGTGCATGTGCGTGCGTGTGTGTGTGTGTGTGAGATCCTGAATTTGTCCCAAACATTGTACTGAAGACACATGAACACAGTGACTATAACTGTGTGCGTCTCCCTCTCCTTCAGAAACAACATGAATGATAGTTTGAGGACTGATGTTGTCTTAAGCTTAAGAGCTGAAACTGTTGTGTTTGTTAGGCAGAGATCCCTCTGCCCAGCCAGCGACCCTGGATTGTGTTGTTTGAGGTGTCAGAAGAGGACCTGAGAGAGATCAGTGTGTGCATTCTTAGGCTGTACACACTGCTGAGTGAATCATTGAATGACCTACAGCAGCAGGGGGAGGAAAACGTTTAAAACTAGAGGCTCAATGTGACGTGACCAAACCAGCAGTTGCGCCACCCACAGTCGACACCCCCATACGGTGGGTTCAAGTGTGTGTCATGTATGTAAAGTGATGTCACTCATATATGTTTGTCTTTATAAACTTTGTTTCACTTTCAGCATCTCCTGATGAGTCTCTGTCACAACACACTCTCAGAAACGACTGTCGAAAGATCAGCCACAGAGACGGGTGACTTCACATACTCAAACACATGGTTGTGTTTGAAATAGCACACAGTACTACCACACTACACACACATTACATACCACACTAAGATATGATAATTGCAAATATAGCATTATCCAAAATTAAACAAATGCAAAACTGCTTTATTTCAGATGATAATTGAACATCACTTGTTGAATTAAACAAAGTCGTGACATCCCAGTGTACTGCTGTTTGAAGTGTTTATCATTTCAAAATGAGTGTTGTTTTACGTACTATAGAAAATAAAAAGTGTGTGTAGTACACTAGTGTTACTCTGTGCTAGTATATGTGCTTGTTTTATAGGAGAAAGTGTCTGAGTCACGAGGGTTAAAGACAAATGCTAACTACATCCAATCACCCCCCAACGCAGGTATTAAACAGGCCAAAACATGCAGTACATTTTAAATGAAAAAAGTTTCTGGATGTTTGTCTCTGTGGGACTTTGTGTGTGTACTAATGATTCAGGCTGCTAACTAGTCTGGGATTAATTGGCCTGGTGGGGTTAATTAATCCCTGGTGTGTGAAGATGCATGTTCAGCCCAATCCATCCAGATCTCTGGTGGAACCTCCTGCTGTTTCCAGATATCTGTCAAAAGATCTCCAACAGATGGGTGAGTCTGATTTAAAAAACAATGTTCAATATCAAAATGTCATTTTTGGAATAACATGCAACCATACTATTTCTGAAGTATATAGTGTAGTGCAAAAGGGGGCGCCGCATTTGAAAAAACACTATTTCCAGAAAGAAAAAGGGCAATTTCCTAAATGACCTACAGCTTCCTGTTTCAACGGGAAATACAGCAACAGTTTATAAAACTGATCTCCTGTAGCTAGTTTATAAGGATCTCAATCTCTTTGACTCATTTCTGAACTGATAATTAGATGCCTGTATACTAAACACTGTTTCACATACTTTTATTTAGAGTAAAGAGTTGTGCTTCTCTTACAGGAGTAAAAGTCTGAGTCACAGTGAGGATAAAACACACACTGCTTCCCCCAGAGAAGGCTAACAACTCACTCCGGTCATGCTTACCGGAGTGATCCATCAATACAATCACTTCACCTATCATCTGTCTCTGCCTGTTAATAATCTCACTGTCAGCTAAATACACTGGAATAAAACCTGAATGTCCAGACATATCTAAACAGATATCGTAATGTCGTAACAAGCTGCTGGTAAATCAAGTGACCCAAGATCATTTGTGAGCTGAGGACAGTGCAAAACATGCATTCTCATGAAAAACCTCATGAACTAATGAATTTGGCTGCTAACTAGTCAGTGATTAATTAGCCTGGTGGGGTTAATTATTTGTCCAGGTTTGAAAATGCTTGTTCAGCTCTTCTATCCTAATCCATCCAGATCTCTGGTGGAATCTCACCGGCCTTTTACGGCATGTTCTCCTATTATAGGAGGACCAGGATGAAGCGGATGTTGTTCTGTTTAAATTATTTTGGTAACCATGGTGATGCAGGGGGTTTAAGATCACTGAGGCATCACAGAGAACACTGGGAGAGAAGCTTCATAAGTGATTAGTGTCTGAAAGAGTTTGAACACTTAATTGGTCAGTTCAGGTGGAACATGGCCACTCAAGGAAGAGCCATGAATGCTGCCCAGCGTATGGCTTCATCTCCACTCTACATCACTGTCTACATTGCACTGGTTCTGCTGGGAAATGTGGGTAATGCCATGGTCATCGGTGTGGTCGGGGAAAGCATTCTGCGGGATCCAGGAGTTGTCCGAAGCTCTGATGTCATTCTGGTCAACATGGCTTTCTCCAACCTGATGGTGTCATTGGCGAGAAACTCTCTTTTGGTGGTCTCAGATCTTGGAATAGAGGTATGGTCAAATTAACAAATAGATGGATTAATGGTTGGATGGATTGATGAGATGGCTGGATGGTTGTGGATGAACTAATGGCACAACTGAGTTTGACCTGTTTAACAATCACAAATACTCACATCGGACACTCAAACAGACTCATCAACAACAGTCTTATTGTTTTGCCTGAAAAGCCAAACTGAACCAATAGTTCTAGGATGAGATGTAAAAATAATTATTTTTTATTATATAATTATTTATTATTTAAAAAGATATTTCTAAGATATTCTAATTTCTAACATAATAAGATATTTTAAAATCTGTAGGTAATAATCTGTGCGGAGATTGAACAGAGTTTGGGCCAACAGCAGTGCAGTTACTGTTAGATTTCAGCTGAGTCAGATGGAGAGATCCTTTTGATTAGAAGATCTCAGAAGTCAGGAGGTCTGATGCAAACATTCAAAGTTCTCAAAAACTTTAATTTAAACCTTAATTTGGTACTGGGCTGAAAGCAACAGTTATAATGTTTCTGTCTTTAGAAGCCTGATGATACTGAGAGATTTTGAGATATTAGGGGTCAGACCTTGTGTTTGACACCAAAGGAACATAGACAGACAGAATCGGTATTCATGAATGTTGGTGTTCAAACATCAAGCAAATCCAACATGGCAAAAGACAGATATCTCGATATAAACACAAACATTTCTCATTAAGTTCAAAGTAGTTTAATGGCTCTGTATTCTTACTGTCATGTTATTTTCTCTTCACAGATTTTTCTTAATAAAGATTGGTGTCGTTTGATGATGGGCATTTGGGTTTGGTTGCGCTCTGCAAATGTTTGGTCAACGTTCTTTCTCAGTGCATTTCATTTTCAAACACTGCGTCGAGTCGCCCCACCTGTCATCAACCTTCACGGTCCCCGTAAGCTTCCAAAATCCCTCATACTCGGATTCTTCCTCATCTGGAGTCTCAATCTGATCTACTCCATCCCGGCGTTTACATACTCCAAAAATGGAGATGAGAACTCCACTGAGGTCTGTCCATTTGAGCTATTAGACCAAATTTAACCCTTGTCCCCTTCATTTGACCTTTGACTTCTATCTCTCCAGACGTTGATGTTGGTGAGCAGCACAACTCGTCCGTTGCTGGGTTGTGTCTGGAACTTTCCGTCACCCTACAGCGGCCTGGCTTTTGCCACCTCCTCCATGGTGATCCATGAAACAATTCCCATCTTCCTGATGAGCGTCACTAATTTGGGCTCCCTGTTGACGCTGTATTCCCATGGACACACACGAAATTCCACTCACAAGAGTCAGGATGCACCAGTCACTAGCCGAATCCCTGCAGAGAGACGGGCAGCTAAGGTGAGATGTTCCTTGACAAAACCATCCTGGCTGGTCACCAGTGCATGTTCATGTTGTGAATGCTTTAAATCAAGAAAACCAGCAGTAAACCAGAATCAAGCAAATAATACAGGTCTAAGCTGGACTTTTTGTAGGAAAACATCAACCTTCACCTTAATTAGTCACCACCTCTTAAATCATAGAGGACTATAAAGGCAAGCAGGTGAGAAATTGTTGAAGCTTATGGTGTAGGTACCCTAGACCAGTGATCTCCAACCTTGAACCGTCTAATCAAGATCTTTAACTGCTACAAACATCAAGGCAGGTGTGTTGGAAGGTCTGTGGACCTCCAGAAACAAGGATTGGAGATCCCTGCTCTTGCCTTTTTACATAAGTTCATAGTAGTTATACAGGCCACTAACATAAATTCTCTGGGTGTTTGGTCAGGTGATTCTGGCTCTGAATATTCTCTTCATATCATCTTGGGGCACTAGCATCATTTCTGTCAACTACTTTAACTACAACCGTGGATCTTCAGCGGAGTTCCTGCTCATTGTCGCCCGCATTGCAAACATCACTTTCATTGCGCTGTCGCCCATTGTCCTCGCCGTGGGACACAGGAGACTCCGAGCATTTATAAAGTCAGTTCTGTCTCACGTACTTTGACATTCTCTCTCTGAACAGACAGGCTTCAGATATCAAAGACATTTTCCCCACCAGGCAATTGTGCTAAAGTGTGTTTCTGTATGTCACATTTGAATTTCTGTTTTTACTTTAATAAAGTTGCATTTACTGTCTGACTTGAGAAAGAAGGTTTGCTTGGATCGAGGTTCTACAACACTGAGTTAGGTTCTGTACCAGTTGCATGATTTAACCAGAGGTTGCAAACAGGATGCAAAATTTGTCATGAGAATATAAATCAGAACTTTTTACCTGACTGGGACACTGGCTGAATCTGAGTGTGATCATATTAACTCAGGTGTGTTTCATGTCTGACAGGGTTTGTACAGTATTTGCAATCGAAGAACATTAGATTATTTCTTTGTTCTTATGGTTGGTTGATAGATTTCACTCATAAATTAATGACATGAAATCTGTTCACACTTTTATTTGGAGAAAAAATCAGATAAAGGTGGAAGATGTTTTTAAAAACAAATGGTATAAAATGGTAAAAATGGTATAAAACTATAGTCATTTTTTTGTTTTCTGTTAGGAATAGAGTGTGGGTTAGGTTATGTTTATAACTAGCTGTCTATAAAAAAAACAGAAGTTGTCGTCTATGGAGTGTGTGTGTGTGTGAGAGAGAGAGTGATATTCACAGAACAATGATCTATCTCTGCTCACATGTGTCTGCTGACACCCAGTGACAATAATGCTTCTCTCATTATTATAATGATGAATACAAGTAAAACCCTAACCAGATGACTGCAATGTGTGTGATCAATGTAATGTTACATAATATTTTTATCCGCTTTGCCTCTTCACATCTGAATGAAGTACATGTGCTCAGCTTTTATAAGAAGAGGGCAGGCAATATATTGTTTAATAACCCTTACAAACATTTGGTCACAGTTTCTGCCAGTGAAGAACATGAGTTAATTTGTGCATTAAGCACAGGGCCTTCTGTTGCATAATGACATTTCATAGTTTGTTTGGCCCTTTAACATAAGACACACTCTGTGAGATTGCAGGGGTTTGCTAATGAATTAGGCTGCTAACAAGTCTGGAGGGGTTAATTAAATCCTCGTGTAAAAATGCAGGTTCAGCTCATGTATCTCAACATATCCGGATCTCTTGTGGAATCTTTGCTTCTCATTGTGACTTCTTGACAGCTGGACCAGGATGGAGCAGATGTTTCGAGTTCATCATTATTTGGTAACCGTGGTGATAAAGGGGGATTGAGGTTGGGGTGGGAGGTGCCGGGATGGAGAAATCACAACATCACTGAGAACGTTCTAAGAGGAGCTCCATTAATAGTTAAAATCTGAAGCTGTTTGCATGCTTGAATTGATTAGTTTTCAGGTGAAACATGGCTACTCCAGGAAAACCCTTCAGCATCACTCAGCGTATGGCTTCATCTCCACTCTACATCATCATCTACATCATACTGGTGCTGCTGGGGAATGTGGGTAATGCCATGGTCATCGGGGTGGTCGGGGAAAGCATTCTGCGTGATCCCAGAGTTGTCCGCAGCTCTGATGTCATTCTGGTCAACATGGCTTTCTCCAACCTGATGGTGTCGTTGGTGAGAAATACTGTTGTGATGGTGTCTGACATTGGAGTGGAGGTACAGTAGAATGACCTTAAACTGAGAAATGATTGAAATGATGGATTATTTTTACATTAGCTGATTTATTAAACAAGTCAACAATACTCATACTCCCACAGTGCCATACTAACCTACTCTTGCAGAAGTAATTTAGAGTATATTACAGAAACAATTGCAAACAAAATCAAAAAGAGTTTTTAATCTGTTTTTCAGTTAGTGTTCAGGGAGTGTGGCTCATGATGCATTATGTTTTTCAGTCTAGAGTAGGTCTAGTCTGATAATATGATGTCCGTTACCCCTACACTGTGATTGTTCTGTACACACTTTCAACTTTTAAAGAACAATGTCTTTCTAAAACAGGTTTTCCTCAATAGAGACTGGTGTCATTTTATGATGGGCATCTGGGTTTGGCTGCGTTCTGCAAATGTTTGGTCAACATTCTTTCTCAGCGCATTTCATTTTCAAACACTACGTCGAGTTGCTCCACCCGTCATCAAACTGCATGGCCCCCGTGGACCTCCACCATCACTTGTACTCGGCTTCTGCTTCATCTGGAGTCTTAATCTCATCTACGCAATCCCAGCATTTATTTTCTCTAAAAATGGGGATGAGAACTCCACTGAGGTCTGTCTGTCTGTTAGTCTGTTTTGATTATTTTCTGTTTTGACTTTCCAGTGTTTCTCAAAAGATATATGAAGTTACTGTTAAGTGTCTGAGATGAAAACATCTGTAGTTTCTTTCATAAGCACTCTATGGAGAACTGATGTGACCTAATATAAGCTTGTACCTCATAAGGATCATACTTGGGCCACTCTTAAACAAATATTTCACCCTCACCAGTTCTCCTCTGTTTACACCTTCAAGATAACAAGCTCTTCAGCCATTCCAGCCCTCTCACACTTTATGACCACACCCCTAACCATTTAATGTCATGCTGTATCCATATTAAACTTTGTGCACTAGCTCCCCTAAATACGTTTATAGGTGAACTGGATACCCTCCCAAGCATCACCCCTCAGTTACATGTTCCTGATGAAAAACTTCGTTCCAGAGGTCTCCTACACCTCCTCTCCCCCACCACACAGAAAGAAAAGCTGTTGGACCTTCACCAGGGCATGTTTAACAACTTTCTTTATGGTTACACCACTAACCACTTTGATAACATCTGAATGCTGTCATCCTCTTATCTCTCGTCACAACCCTCCACCTACTCCTTTCTTACTCCTAATCTTTTTTTTTTACGTTTCCCTCTTTCTTTGCAGGGTTCATCTGTTAACTTTAAAGTTCTTCTTGTAACCCAAATCAGTTGGCAAAAACATCCTCTTTTGAGTTGTTTATCCCAGCCAAGACCTTGTCATTTATGTCAATAGACAATTTAACCCTTTTAATCAACAGACTGTCCCAAATCCAGTTCATGCTGATGCTTAGAACTATGACTTGCCCACTCTGACCACAGCACACCTTGTGACTCTCTCACTTTTATCCTTTGAAGCAGGCCTGAGCACTTTGTGATCTTGACACCCAACAACAAACAACAGCAAAACTCATCCTGATCTTTACTAGCAGATTCCAGACTCACTTCTTTCAGCGATAAATAGCTTTTAAAAAATTTTGTTTGGACGTAATTGCACTAATCTGTATTATATCCTATTAGATTATTGTATTAGAAGTATTTGTTTTTCTAGCATGCCAATATCAATGTTTGTCTTTCTGTCTGTCTGCCCATTGATCTATCAGATCTTGTTTTTTGTTTGTCTCTGTCCAGACATTGATGCTGGTGAGCAGCACAACTCGGCCATTGATGGGTTGCATCTGGAACTTTCCATCACCCTACAGCGGCCTAGCCTTCGCCACCTCCTCCATGGTGATGCATGAGACAATCCCCATCTTACTGATGAACTTCACCAATCTGGGATCCCTGCTGACGCTGTTTGCACACGGTCGCACACGAAATTCAGACTTGACTCAGGACGCACCGATTGCCAGCCGGATCCCTGCAGAGAGACGGGCGGCTAAGGTGAGCACAGTCTCAGAATTAAACCATGTTTCTAGATTAAAACTTGAGGTTAGGTGAGGCTTTTTGGATCACAAAGTATGAGCAATGGAACTATAGCTCACACTACCACTACATCTCTGTGTTTGGTCAGGTGATTCTGGCTCTGAATATTCTCTTCATATCATCTTGGGGCACCAACGTGATCTCTGTCAACTACTTCAACTACAACCGTGGCTCTTCAACGGAGTTCCTGCTCATTGTTGCTCGCTTTGCTAATATGAGCTTCATCGCGCTGTCGCCCATCATCCTCACGGTGGGACACAGGAGACTCCGAACATTTATAAAATCAGTCCTATCTCACATTCTCTGGACAGAGCGACTTCATGCATAGCAATACTCTACTGTGTACCCAACACAACAACATTAAAATACAAACACACATAGCCTTTTAAAATGCATCATGCGGCTGGAAATGATATTGTGCATAACTTAATTATTATTAATGAGAACTTTAATGAGTTTCAGGTTTCTATGAATTTTTCATGCATGTACACCATTTTCTGTGTCATGAAAGTTGATTTGATTGAACATATGACTTGAATCTGGAGTCATTTAAACACTGTGATTGTGTGTAATTCAATAAATAGTCAGTGGAACAGATGAAGTGTGTGTGTTTGGGTGTGTGATTGATGTTTCAGTGCTTCTGTTGTCATGACAGCAGAAGACACATTCAGGGGTGAATTTAAGCATGTGCGAAACGCTTGTAAAAATATGTAAACATCCTTAAAATAAAATCATTTTAGATAAGGCTTAAATCTTAAATTTAGATTAAATCGTTTTTATCTACCCTGTAGAGAAGAGAATTATACTTAAAACAAGAAATAACTACTTGTGAATGGGATACAAAAATGAATTTGTATTCTGAAGGCTTAATATAAATTGCTGTTTTGCTTTTCGGTACATGTATCTTTTTAAAGGAATTTTACATATTTGTACTGGAAAACAGAACAAACAGTTTGAAAAAAGGTTTTCTGCAATGAAACTGCAGAGCAGAACTGTTACAACAGAACTGAATATCAGCCTTGATGAAGGAGAATTTGTTGCATGTTGGTTAAGGCTTTAAGAAAAGAACAAAGGAAACGTAACATTTTTATATGCAATATTTATCAGAAACATTAAGATGTTTTCTGATCAATTTTTCATATTTAATAGAATATTTTAGTTTTTTTCTTGCATGTGTATAAGTCTGGCCTTCTGGTTGCCTTGTCACCATCAGATCATGCAAACAGCTCCAGTTTTATAGAATTGTTTGCATTGTTAGCTGATTTACATAATGTCAGTAGACACAATTCATAGTGAATTCCATGCTCAGAGTTTAACACACTATCACATTCACAGTCACTTTTTCTCATATGTCCTTTAGCGAGACATGTCTGTCTTCATTGTGGCTGTTTGCTGGTTTTTGAGTGCTTCTCCTCCGGGCATTTGATCCAGCGCACTCAATGCTGCAGCTTGCCACTAATTCTCCTGCACAGTTTTCCGTGTCTGATAGCCACCACCAGCGAGCTAAACACCATGAAGAAGGAGACCGAGAATGGTCAGCAGTCCTTCTGTGTGCAGGCCGCCGTTGTAGTTGTAATATGTAACTGTGGCCACTTGCAACACCCAACACCCCACAAACAGCATAATCACAGCCATGACCATATGACCTGCCTTCCTCTCAGATGTGTATCTGTTTAGGTCGCCATGACTGCTTGAATCAGTGACTCTGCCTGCTGTGACCTGTGAGGGTTGCGAAATTGATGCCCACCATTAAAATGAGTGGCATGACCTCATTGAGTGACACGCGGTGAACGCGTTGCCTCGTTGCTGGGTGGGAAACTCCCACACGCAGCCGCATCATGCAGCTGATCACTATCCAAACCAATGCCAGGATTAGAATAGCAGTTTAATGCCTTAAACCACATGCAGAAACGCCCTCACCCATCTGCACTCCCAATAGTGGCCTAGTGCACCCATAGTGACATGCTGGAAACGCAGAGTGGCATAGTGAAATGTGCTGAGGGCAAGAGTGACCTAGCAAATCAACTGCCCACCACCACACCCACAGAGACATGGGAATATGACAGCAGCCAGATAACAGCAACACCTCCAGACCCAAATCGGACACAAAGATGTGAACTGTCCAGAAGACAGATATCAATGTGTGCCAGACAGATTCACAGGGATGGTGTTGGATGGGGCAAATGGCATTTTCTTTAGCACCCTGAAATCCTGGAAATAATAGAAAATATTTACACTGGTGACAAAGAAAAGTGTGAGAGAGATCTACGTCTAGAACAAAACACAGACCAAAATCACACATCATGCACACACATTTTTATATGAGTGAAACCCATGAAAAAATGTAAAAACATGCCCGACATACAATAAAATTATGTTTTGCATAAAGAAAATCTTTATCTTTTGCAAAGTCTTTTGCATTGTTACATTATTTTTATAACAATAAACAGTTTCTCCTAAACTGTAATATATATGCTGCTTTTGATTTATACTGATTTTAATAAAAATATGAAAATTATTACATGAATTACAAAATACACTCATAAAACAATACATGACAGTCATGACAATTTAAGGGCTTATATTTACTAATTGTCATAAAAATACCAAAAAAAAAACGCAAACCAAAATGGCCAAAAAATGATCTGGCTGCTTCTCAAAGATTTTTGTTTACAGTTGATTAATTTTAATATGTACAGTCAAAGTAAACTTTGTTACCAATCTCATCTACAGTATCATATTAACATTCCAGACAAATTCACTGATTTACACACAGTTAAAATGCACTATTAATGTTACTGAAATAAAACCCTCTATTTCTTCTCACCACATAGATGACCAGAATATTTCCATTAATGCCAGAGCACACCAGCAGGCAGAAGAGGATGGCATCTACTGTGAGAACCTCAGACATCTCTCCACTTCACACCTGTATGTGTTTCTCCCTCTGTCTGTTCTGTCCATCTTGTGTGCTCATGTATGTAAACTCTATATAAACACACACACACACACACACATTCTCACCCTGAATTCTTCAGTGGGGTTTACCTTTCTGTGTTTCAGGCTTGATTTAATTCAAGCATCAGTCACTCAGCACTTCTGAGGCCACTGGGATTTAAATCTTTAATCAATATCTACATGCTTGAGTGACAATAAAATAACAATTATGAAGCAAATGGCCATGGCCCTGGGTGCAGATTGGTTTAAACAATGTTCCAGAATGTGTGTTTAAGTCTGTAGTCAGATTAGTATAGTCACAAGCGTGCAGAATGTGTATAACAGTGGAAACATGGTTTACATGGACAATTTCAGTGTCCTCATAAACTAAATCACTAGGCTTAGGGATAAAGTTAGGGGATAGAACGTGTGTAAAGAGCTGATGAAGATGTATTGAGGCTCTTGTACTCGTGAGACTTGTTAAACTCTCTGATGCTGAGTCAGTCCTTCACAGACGAACATGTGCATTTTTTTTTCAGTCATGAACCATGAGGAAACATGAATCGCCACTGAGGCCAAACATGATGTACTAAGATAAAACTGTTTGTATAGTTATATAATAATTAACTGAGAGCTCGTGTCGTCACGGAGAGCCCTTACAAAGACTGTGGATGTCCCGTGGCACAGTAATGGTAATACCGCAGTATTGTGACATGGTGCAGAATGATTACCATGATGATACTCAGACACTTAAATTCAATATCAACCGTTTTTGTTTTAATAGCCAATGGATGTTGCAACACAAAAATGACCCAATTTTGATTTTACACTTATTTTGCTATATTTTACTAGATTATTTACTTGATGGTGAAAATTAATTAGAATAATAACTTGTTAATCAGGAAATACCAGTGAATTACCAGGATACCTAAAAAAGAAAATGAAACGTACCATGCACTCTTTTGACCATTTTTAAAAACAGAAAAAAACAGAAATATGTAAACATATTTGTACTATAAAACGCAACAAAATGTTTGTACAAAGGTTTGATCAAATGAAAATGAGAACGAGAGGAAACGTGATAATTAACGATCAGTACGCGCGCACACACGGATGCGCGCTCTCGATCGGCGGTTGAAGCGGACTGATCTCGTCATCTGAAGGTAAATCTTTCATTATATTGCACCGTTTATACTTTCTTTATACAGTGGCGTTCGCTCCTGTGTTTGGCAGGGCCTCGCAGTTTTGTGTGTATGTGCAGCATGAGTTCTTGCGCTTCGGCTCGTTCAGGGTTTCTGTCTCTCTGCAGCTCGTCGCGAGCGCCGGTGTGATGGCGGCCGCACGCGCATCTTTCTTCTGTCGTGGTTTCTGAACCGATCACTCGTTCAGTCAGACATGTCACGTCTTCGGGGGTCGGTTCTCCTCCGATGCTTTGCTGTCCTAGTGTTTCTTTGCACCGGGAGTTCTGCTCTACCGAATCGGACCAGCGCTGTCCGTTTAACACAATATGAAGCCACCGACAGTAATAATATGAATAAGTTAAATAATAAAGACACTCCGGGAATCAATACCTCCAACACGGAGCTGATACCAAAGCTACAGGACAGCAGCAGTACTGAGAGACGGTGGCATGCTTTGAGCTCCGGGGGTGAAATTGGACCCCTGTGTGCCTACCGCACTCTGAGTGCAGGTGACCCCGGCCGTCTGTGTTTTCGGTACACCCAGCCCGACTTCAAATGCCCCAGTACATCATGTCGACAGGTGAGGGCTCCCGGTGGGCAGCTTACAGCCAACATCCTGTCCAACAGCAGTGTGTTCATTCAGTGGAGCGTCTCAGAGACCACTGGACAACATGGACTGGGCCACACTCCAGATGAGGCTCCACAAGACTCTACTGCCCCACCAAAAAGCCCCAAGCTGGGGCAACTGGGTGGCTTCAGGCTCAGCTGCTGGTGGAATGGCAGCTACACGCAGTTTGAATGTGCTGGGGTGCATTTAGGCAGCAGCTGCAGAGATTATCTACTCAATGAGCTGCACACAAACGTGCCCTACCGTCTCTGCGTGCGGCCATATGCCCCAGACAAGGCTGAAGTCTGCGTGGAGTTCAGCGTTACGCCCAGTGAAATGCAGGACATCGTTATTGCCATGACAACAGTGGGGGGGGCCATCTGTGTGATGCTGGTCATCATCTGTCTTCTGGTGGCCTACATCACAGAAAACATCATGAATCCAACGGTGCAACACACGCTCACGTCACCACATTCACACAGATCACACTTACACACACACCTGTGAAAACACACACACACATTATAACTCAGGATCACACCTGAAATGCAGAACTCTGCTGCACTGCTCCTGAAATGCACATCCACAACACTACATACTACACAAACACGCAACCTACTTACTATTTACTAAATACTGCACTAGTTTTTAAATACATTTATTATGGTAGCCATTATTCCACAATAATCATTCCAGACAGTAGTCTGCTACAACATTGTCTCATGGCCTCATCACGTTACATGTGAGTCAGTTATCATCTTATTTCATCATTCTGATAATGAGTAAAAATTGAATCTGTGTGTTTCATACAGAAAATGTGTATACTGTGCACAGTATACTTTCATGTGTAGTATGAATGGTTGTTGCATGGCAGCAACAGAATAGTATGTAGTATGATGTTAAACAAGCACACACTTCACTCTGTACTGATGGTCTTTCTTCCTGTGTTTGTGCTAATCATGTTAATCATTCAGTTTACCAACAAACTGTGCACTCACTGATATTCGGACAGATAGTTATATGAATAGGATTAGGATGGAATAGGATTTGTTCTAGAGATGACAGATTTAAGGACGTGTCAGGCAGTGATTTGACTGCAGTGAGGAGCTGCTCTAGTTTATTAGAGGGATGCTGTAGAAGTCTGAGTAATATTCACCAAATTGAATCTTGACTGGGTGACCAGTCATTTGAATACTGTGCTTTTTTGTCTGTAATACAAACTCAATAAAGGAGGGATGAATTTAATAACCAGCTTGATTATTATTTTATTATGTATTATTGTTATTTATTTCCCGAATGAACCAACTTAATGTTCGGCAATATCACAAATAAGCAGAACACATGCATTTTAGCATAAAATTGAACATTTCAGAAATAATAAAGACATGCTGGATCGGGCCACGAGTTATTTCGTGTCGCATGACAGAAATGAGTCAGGCCTAAGCCGACGCCACGCCCACTCTCCCCTCCTTGCTTTGTGACGTCACGCAGACATTTGCGCAGCTCGTCCGCCATTTTCTTCCCGTCAGCGGATCTGAGCAGAACCGTTGAGTCGAGCTCTTGTGTCGACCCGCTTCTCGAACCCGCTTCACTCTCACCGGGCGTAGCTAGCAATGCCGGTCGATCCGCTCCGTGTCGCGGTCGTGTGCTCCAGCAACCAGAACCGCAGTATGGAGGCACACAACATCCTGAGGTAACGACCAGGAAAAACGACCCAAAAATGCTCGGACCAGCTCGACATGAGTCCTGCAGCCTCGGGCTGTAGTCCACGGCATCGGTTCCGTCGTGTCTTCGTCTTTCTGTTTCTTTGGTTCGTGTTCGGTGTCAAGATGGTTCAACCGCCAATCCGTATCAAAGTCACACCACGAGAGTTTTTTAAAGAATCAATTTACTCCATAGAGAATAAAACGCGCCCAGAAACACGGAAGCAAACGAATATATGTTAAAAAAGTAAAAAAAATATAGAAAAATAAAGTTCTGAACAAACTAGACAGACCAAATTACTGAAATTGTTTAATAGTGAGTTTAAAACGTGCGCTCAAGAAGTGCTTTAATATAAAGCATTTCATTGGATGATTAGCTCACAGGATTTAAGCTCTTAATAGAATACTATGGTAATGCAATGGCACATTTCAGAAACATGGTATTACCATAATGCTTTTCTGTTAGTGTAGATCTGACATGTTTCATCCCACATTGAAATTGTGATAAGAAAATGTTCTCCGGTCAGATATATGTAGTTCTGTTAGAGATCGCTCAGGTAAGTTACTGCTGGGCAAAGAAGGATTTCTTCAGAAGTTAGCGGTCTGTTCATGTGTTGTGATATGTTTCTGTGACTCACTGTTTCTCTGTATCTCTACAGCAAGCGGGGATTTGACGTGCGTTCCTTTGGCACAGGAACTCATGTGAAACTGCCCGGACCGGCTCCGGACAAACCCAACATTTATGACTTTAAAACCACTTATGAGCAGATGTACAACGACTTGGTCCGCAAAGACAAGGAACTGTATCCCTAGCATACACTCCGGAAACAGACATGTTTCCTGACAACAAACCTAACCAGTGCCAAATGAGACCAAAATTAGTTTTACAGAGCAAGTAAAACTAAAATGTTTGTGTTAAACCAGTAAGAACTGGTTTAAATTGCAAGGACAATAGTCTGAGCCTCGCTATTTTTATCTGACGTAAGTGATGTGAAAGAATCAAATCAAAGGCATGAAAATGTCTGGAAAAAAGTTTTTCTTCTGTACACCATGTGGCAACATGCAGAAAGACATGGTTATGCAATGACCTATGCAGTTTGCTGCAAAAATGCGGGAGAAAAGCTAAAAGGTTTTTTTGTCATAGTGGCAAAGCATATTTTTAAATAAACTCAAATGTGCAAAATGATAGTTTACCGAAAAATGAAAATGTTGTTTTAATTTCTCACCCTTATGTTGTTTCACCCCGTAAGACCTTAAAACAAATTAAGATATTTTTTATGAAATCCGAGAGCTTTCCGACCCCTCCATAGACAGAAACGCAAATACCACTTCCAAGGCAAAGAAGGTCCTTGTGCTTCAGTAATAGTGTATCAGAGATTAACATGGAAGAGAATTGTTAAAGTTGTAATTGTTCGTTTTTTCCTCACAAAAATATTCTCATCACTTCATAAAATTTAGGTGAAAATTCACTGCAGTCACATTTAATGATGTCTTTATCACCTTTCTGGGCCCTGAAAGTGGTATTTGTGGTGCTGTCTATGGAGGGTTCGCAAAGCTCCTGCATTTCAAAGATAAATTTGTGTTCCAAAGATGAACGGTCTTATGGGTGTGAAACAACATGAGGAGAGTAATTAATGACAGATTTTCATTTTTCAGTGAACTATCCCTTTAATGTTTGATGAAGCAACAGAAACATCTCAACTGTTTGGTTTGCTTAACCAATCTTGTACTATAAAACTAATCTCACATCAGGCTGTGAAAACCAGTGTTGGGAAGTTACTTTCTGAGTAGATTATCAAGACAGTCTTTGATAACTGTTTTGGAACTTTAAGGAATCGGTTAATTTAACCGGACTGTTTTAGGGATTTGAACAGGTATTTTTATGTGACGTTTATCCAAATATTTCCCTGCACAAAAGCTGCTGTTAAATACTGATTCCATGAATGGCTTTCAAGTCATGTTTGCTCAGTAAATTGTTTAGACAGCTGAAAGCTCAGAGTGCATTGTAGTGTGATGTAGAAACCAAGTAACTTTTGGTTCAATTAATCGCTTGTTGGAAAAAAAAACTTGTAACTAGAAAATCTGCAAAGTTACTGTAACGCTGTTGAAGAGTGTAGTTATCAGCATCTGTCTTTAGTTCCTCTTAACACTTACAAAGACTGATCACATTTAGTTTATTTGTGATTTATAAAGCACTACTTCATACCCCCAATCCTGAACATGTGCTTATGACCTCAGGAATGTTCTTATTTCAGTGTGACACCTGAAGATGAGATTTTTAAAAAATATTTTGACTTAAATATTGCAATTATTTTGTTTCTGGAAATGAAAGGCCTCTTTCATTGTAAGACAGCTAAAGTAATGAGACCCAAAATAAAAAGTATGATCCAAAATAGACCCAAAATAAGAAAAAACTTTTATTATAATTGTACTTCCTGTGCAGCAGAACTGATTAATGGAAGTTAATCTCTGTTAACTATGTTTGTGACAATGTTGCTTACTGGAGAAGATCGAACTGGCTTGTTCCTCAGTTATTAAAAACAGTAATCACAGGTACATTTTTGAAGGCTTTAAAGAAATCTTTCGCACTTTATGCACTGCTGTACTGTTTATTTTCATTGTGAATTTACTGTGACTCTGATTTTTGTTTATACCAACTGAAGAATAAGAAGAAAAAGGTTTCCTGTTATGCCACAAATGTCATTGAAAGAGTTGGGTTAGTTGTAGCTAAACGTTCAGTTTTAAATCAGAAGAGTTAAAGACAGAATGGCTTTGAATTGTGTAGGTAAATGTTAAGCATACTCAGGAGATTGTGAGTGGAAGTCTTGACTCTACACCTGTGAAGGTGGAGATTGTTTTCTAATGTATGTGTCTGATTCACTGTTATAAACCTCTGCTGGAGTTTATGCAGGCCATTGTTTCCTTGGCAACACTACAGTTTTAGCCCAGACCAGAGAGCTTATAGAAAATGGCTCCCACAGCTTAGAATTTGAAGTACGGAAAGTATTTTTGACCTGCAGGGGATGCTAATGTATTTGTTTTAATTTTCAGGACCTCAGTAGAGGAAGCCGAATTAACCCTTTACCAACTTTCTGTTTGAAGATTCACAAATATGTTTTGTTGTTCATTTGTTGTAATTTGTTTGGTAAAATGTCTTTAGTGCTAAGAGGACAAGTGTTTCTTCATGAGCAGCTTGTTTTTGTATATTTTGTCTTCCTTGACACCTGTGCTCCTCAGATACACACAGAACGGAATCTTACACATGCTGGAACGTAACAAGCGCATTAAAAGTCGACCTGAGCGCTTCCAGAGCTGCAGAGATCAGTTTGACCTGGTGATCACCTGTGAGGAGCGAGTATATGACCAGGTGCTGGAGGGTGAGGAACTGTTACTCCAGAGCTGAAGAGCATCTGGACCATCTTATTTCTCTTGATGCTTCATGATGGGATGTGAATTCACCTTTATGTCATCAGTGCTGGGATGAAATCACTTTATCCTCATGCTTTGTGTCTTTCTCAGACTTGAGCTCTCGTGAACAGGAAACGTTTCAGCCGGTGCACGTCATAAACGTGGACATTCAGGATAATCATGAAGAGGCCACGCTGGGAGCATTTCTCATCTGTGAACTCTGTCAGTGTGTGAGTATAAGTGAAGTTAAACACACAGTTTATGCCTGTAAACCACTTTTCTCTGTCATGAATAAGAGCCCAGTCTTGCCAAATTAGGTGTGTTGTGATACTTCTTCAGTTGACAAACACCCCAATTGTAATGTATGGTCCCCATCCACTGTTAGTAAGGTGATTTATGACCATTGCGTGTGAATTGTATGCTGTGAATTTAATTCATTATGTATTAATGCTTTGGACCTTTACATTAAAGTTTGAGAATGAAATGCCTTTGGATGTTTAAAGATGTTTAATGTAGAGAAAATCTGTGATGTTTGTGGGCAGGATATGTAGTAACATGACCAATCATTATTTGGGTCTTTATTCAGTGGGAACATGGCTCAGTTCTGAAAACGACCAAACACCAGAACCATTTCTTTGTAAACTGAGGACTCTGCCAGAAAAATATCTATCACTTAGCTAATTGTCAACTTTACGAACATGTTTTGATGTCTGTTTCTTTCAGATTCAACACACTGATGACATGGAGAACGAAATTGACGAACTTTTGCAGGAGTTTGAGGAGAAAAGCCACAGACCGTTTCTACACACTGTCTGTTTCTACTGACATGCACACATTCACCCCCTCACGGTCAGGCTGGTTGCCATTGCAGAATGCAGAAAGTGATTTGATGCAATACACACACACACACACACACACACACACACATGAACAGTCAGGGCAAGAGAGTGTCCTTCTGCCTCTCTCTCTTTTTCTCTGGCTGTCTTTCTGTCCTTCTGTTTACGGTTAACTCACACGTCTGAAGGGAACCGTGTCTCAGATGCTCCATTCTGACTGTGGCTCAACAGATTTCTGATGTTTAGGTTTGTGTTAGGGTTTATAAGTGTGTGTATAAGGACATTGAGGGTTAAGTGTTGATTTCTGCCACATTGCTGTGTGACTAGTGAATAAATTGAATGAATGTTTAGAGAGAATGAAAGGGATTCAGAGCTGTTCTGGACTGAAACTAATGCTGGTTCTGTTCAGTCTCAGATCAGACCTGATCTATGTTCAGTAAATGGCAGCTGGTCTCAAAAACCCCTTCAATTAAGAAAACCCTTCATAGTTACAGCTTAACATCCGTCACTAATAACCCATCAGTGTTGTGAACAGTGTTGTGATAATCTGATTAAGAGTTTTCTTAACTGCAGGGGTTTGTTTAAACTGGACTGTCATATCACGTTTGAAACGTTTTTACTTGTGATGTTTGAAAACTCTGGATGCAGTTGTCTTTTGATTTCCTCATTTTGTTTCACAGTTACTTGAAACGTGGGCTTTAAAGTTTTTTTTTCGGTTTATTCTTTAATTTTGTAAATGAAGATTCTGTAATTGTACCTGAAGCAGCCCAGAGTGCCTGAAGTTATTTGTAAATATTGCGCTACAAATGAATTAAAACTGATGATGAAACTGAGTGATCAAGGTTTTTTCCCCGAATAAACCGTAGCGTTACACTGGGGTCATACAATAATACCATGATATAAAATGATCTCCATATTCATGTACTATGGTAATTATATGGTACTCCAAAAGTACTTAAAATTACAGTACCACTAACCAGGGCATTGGCGTGACCCCTGTCCAAAAATCAAAGATTACATAGTGATAAATATAATACAATAGTATTACTATGGTGTTTATTGTAATTGTCTTGAGGATGGTGCCCCGCGTGGGTCTGATATTCCAGATGGGCGTGACGCAGGGGTTTCTCATTAAGATAATGGACTGATCTGAGATCCGATACACAAGATCAGTTACTCATCAGATCTGGAGTCTCCGCCTTCATGAGGCGCGTTACTCTTGCAGTTGTCCGTCTGTTTTGGGTTAAACCGAGTGAAATAAACACCCGCCGAAATCGTCATGATGGAGACGGATCCGCGCTGTCGACGCGCCGCGGCAGACGCGTTTTTACACATGATGCAGAAACGCAGAGCGTGATCATATAAGCCGCAGGTGAGACATCTGATGCTAACAGTCTGATCAAACCTTCATGAGTGCTGTACCTGCGAGGAAGATGATGGTAAATGATTCGTGAATCTGTGATGAAGATGATGGTCATGACCTGTGGACTGTGATGAAAACGGTGAAATATTTTGTTTTGTGATGGGGAGGATGTTGAAATAATCTGTGGATGTCTGTGTTTCCAATGATCAGTGCATTTGTGAAGATACTCGTGGAATGATCTGTGGACCGTGATGAAGATGATGTTTATAATCTGTGGGCTGTGATGAAGATGATGTTTATAATCTGTGGGCCGTGATGAAGATGATGTTTATAATCTGTGGACCGTGATGAAGATGATGTTTATAATCTGTGGGCCGTGATGAAGATGATGTTTATAATCTGTGGGCCGTGATGAAGATGATGTTTATAATCTGTGGACTGTGATGAAGATGATGTTTATAATCTGTGGACCGTGATGAAGATGATGTTTATAATCTGTGGACCGTGATGAAGATGATGTTTATAATCTGTGGGCCCTGATGAAGATGATGTTTATAATCTGTGGGCCCTGATGAAGATGATGTTTATAATCTGTGGACTGTGATGAAGATGATGTTTATAATCTGTGGGCCCTGATGAAGATGATGTTTATAATCTGTGGACTGTGATGAAGATGATGTTTATAATCTGTGGGCCCTGATGAAGATGATGTTTATAATCTGTGGACTGTGATGAAGATGATGTTTATAATCTGTGGGCCCTGATGAAGATGATGTTTATAATCTGTGGGCCCTGATGAAGATGATGTTTTTGGTGACTGGAGCGGTTTTGGTACTGGTAAGAAGATATGTGTGATGATTCTGCTGAGGAATTACATAATGGCTGCATCTGAACTTTCTAACTCATGTTCTGTTTTACTGTGGACAAACATGTTGAAATGCAGTTTTGAACACTAATCGCTGGGAAATGGCAGTGCTTTTGGTGTTTTCCAGGCCATCGTGTGTATGTCCGATATGAACGCGCTTCTGGACCGATTTCACAACTTCATCCTGCCGCGCATGCGTGGACCTGAGCGCGTGTGTCACTGCTCGTGCGGCAGGTAACCCACACCTGACCTACTTAACACAAAACTTCACACCTACAACACACTTACATTTCACTCAGCATGCCTCCATCCAGAGCGACGTGCACACGAAAGAAATCGCGTGTATCGTTCAATTCATTGTAACTGAGTGACAATCATTGTGACGTCACGACTACGAGGCACCAGGTTTGCTGACCACGTGACAGTTTAGTGTCGCTTCTGCGCATTTTTCTGAATTTTACAGAATGAACGTGACTTTTAAAAGAGCCACACCTCGAAGTGACCCTGCCAATGTTTTATATGAATGTGGACTGAGGTGGTAATGAGGTCTAGTGGTCAATTATTCCTCACTAAATAATTCATGACTGATGAATGTGAAAACATTGGAGTATAAGAGTGTGGACCAGCGGAACAGTGACGTCAGAGCAGCTGCAGGTGAAGGTCTGGATGTGTTTCTACTCTGTTATTTTCCATCAGTTACTTCAGACTGACTGAAGGTCCTTAATTAAAAGATTATATTATTTACTCAGACATTACAGGACATGTTTAAAGCCCTTCTGTTCATCCGACCCAGTTCTAAATGCTCTGTGGTTCAGTTAAATCTCAGTGCAGCAGAGAGTTTGTGTGTGTACTGTGTTAGTGAAAAGAACAATTCTCCCCCACACAGTTTTTGGCGGTGTAATTGTCCCCTGATGTGTGAATATATTGAGTAACCCATTCACAGCAGTCATTTACATTCAGCTCTAAATAACTTCCCTCTGCATCTTTCTATATAAGTGAAATTACACAAGATATCTTAATAGATTCTCCAGGAGCAAATGGAGACCCCAGTGGTCTTAGTTTTTCAGTTCTTACTGTCTGATCAAGATGTGAGAAGAGCTCTTGTCATCACTGTGATTGTTTTGAAGAGAATCCATCATATTTGATGATGATCTCTGTCCTCAAGGCATCGTGTGGAGTATGTGATTCCGTATGAGGGGTCCATCACAGGGGACTCCATCAGTTCCTCCACTGGAAACAGTGTAAGCAAACAGGAACTGGACCTGGTTTTGGGGCTTGTGTTGGGCTTCTGTGTCAGCTGGATTCTGCTATGGCTAGACTGGGCACTTCATTATGCTCTGAGGTTTTGGAGGTCCAACAGACACTACGGTGAGAACTCACATCCAGCTGTTACTGTCATGAGGTCATATACTTTAAGTATGATATGACCTGCAACTGCAAACTTGATATAATATGTAATGTCCACTCCTTGAGGTCAAATTATAATGGTAGTTGTTTTTTGCACTCAGTTCAGTTTATTTATTGCTCATTCAGTCATTTTCTGCTGTGTCTGATTTCGCTCAAACTTTCACAGAAGGCTGTCTTTATTTAAATGACTTCTGATGTCGGTCAGAGTGAATTACTGAGTGGATGAGACTTTAAGCTCATAATCAGATGTCTGACTGCACTGAACTGGATTGGTCTGATCTCTGTGTTTAAAGTGAACTCATTGATCACCGATGTTGTTGTTTCCTTCAGGTGTGAACGGCGACCTGTGGCACTCATGGAGATGGGTGTCCCGCATCTGTAACCTAAGAGAGCTGCGCAGACGTCTGCAAACTCGCAGGCTGGGGGATTCTGTAAATAATGTGGTACACATCAAACAGAAGCTCTACCACAATGGCCACCCGAGCCCTCACAGACTCTGACACACACTCACAACCTGTTCTCAAAACTGCCCATCATGAACTTTTAAACTCACACAGGTTTTTATTGTCAGTAGTTTGATATCAGATCTTGCATTTCCTGCCTGCTAGATTCTCTCTGAGAATTGTCTTTCTGCTTGCTGTGTGTTTTTCACAAGTTTTGTGTTAGTTTTGTAGGGGTTTGCATTTTTAATATATTTGTGAACCGGGTAACAGTGTGTTTTAGGAATATGGCATGCTGGGTAATCTTTAGTACAAATGGGTCATTTGAGGTCAGGGAATGTTCATGTTTAGCTGATGTCTGAAAGCCAGAGATCTTCAGTTTGTGGGGCAGTTGTGGCCTACTGGTTAGTGAGTGAGGCTTGTAATCAGAAGGTTGCTGGCTCAATTCCAGCACTGGTAGGTAGCAACTAAAGTACCCTTGAGCAGGGAACCTAACCCCCTACTGCTCCCCAGGCGCAGTAAGTGTGCTGCCCACTGCTCCGGGTATGTGCGTGTTCACTCCTCACCAGAGATGGCAAAATGTCACTTTCACTTTAAAATGTTGATGTAAATCCTGTTTGTGTGACATTAAAGTGACTTGATGAACCCAAACCAGTTTAAGTTCAATCATAAAAATGTTTAGGAGCAAAAACATTATACAGGGAATTACAGGAACATTACGAGACTCACAATCTTTTGACATCTACACTCCCTTATTGGTTCTCAGCTAACATTTTTGGCTTGTAAAGAATCTTTCGCTAATGTTTCCATTAAGCAACAAAACAGTATTTTGAATGTTCTAGTAAAGTTCAAAACATGCCGTTTTTAAGACGTTGCCTTAACATTCTGCTAATCTTCAGGGATTAATAACAGTTTTAGATGCATGTACAAAAATGTTACAGACACAAATTACACAAACATACTGTTGCCACTGTAAGATATTAGTTTTCATTTAACCACTTTTATTAAACTCTGAACACACAGGATAGACAGTGAACTTTGACCCTTGTCAGACTGGAATGCCGTCTTTAGCCAGATCATGTTGGTTTTGCACACTAGTGTCGTGTAGCTTTGGCATCAGGTTTATCCAGCTCTGATGTCACTTCCTGTAGAGGGCTGAGCACATCCTATGATGTCAGTGGGGGAACAGGCCCATGGTACTACTGTGTTTCTCTGGAGTCAGTCTGCCCTCATTGTCCAGAATGCCCTCACCGTGCAGCCAGTTCATCTTCTGCCTGTGCTGACGAACGGCGTCTTCCACCCGCGCATCAATCATGGCCTCCGTCAGAACGCCATCCTCTGATGAGTACGCAGCCGCCTGACACACACACATTTACCCATGATCCTCTGCTGTCAATGACTGTGACACACTTTAGTTATTTTGGTCAGACTTCATAATTACCAAGAGTTATGACAGACAGAAATTTGTGCAGAAATATATAAGCAACAGTGAGTTTCTTAAAGTGCTAGTAGAATATCGTTCATTAATAGAGAAGGTTTATAGACATAGAGTTGTTCTTCATTTCTAAGCTTCAGCTGAATGTCTCAGTCTGTTTTTAATGTTGCAGCTCAGCTGATCTGCTTGTAAATGATAAGTTGATACACACCTGCCAGGCGACTCCCAGCTTAGAGATCTCACGACCAGACATTCCCTCTACACGCTTTGCAATTTCTGAACACTTGAGCCCGTAATCAAACTGAGACAGTTTCAGCCTCCTGTACACACAAATACACAGTTTTGTATCATCAGCAGAAAAACAACACACCATGTGCTGTGATCAGATACACACTATTTACTGTGCAGTACCATTAGCAAACGTTTTTTAAACGTTTTATAGAAAGCTAACGTGTGTCACTCACTGTCGGCCTCCAGTGGCGGGTTCCAGCACATATCGATCAAAGTAGAGCCGCACCAGTCTCTCTCTCTCTTCTGGTCCAGGCAGCATGAAATTCACAATCTCATCAATTCTGTCATTTATGGCCCAATCAAATTGCTCCGGCTGATTACTGGCCAGCACCAACATAAACCTACACAGACACACACAGACACACACAGACACACACAGACACACACAGACACACACAGACACACACAGACACACACAGACACACACAGACACAACATCAGCTGTCTGTCAGAAAGAGCCTGAGAGAGAAAGAGAATGGGCTTACTTATTGCTCTGTTCTCCAGTGCGATACAGGAATGCGTTTAAAGTTGCTCGTAGATCTTCACTGATCTTCTCCTGAAAAACACACATCAGTGTTACAATGACACACACATTAGTATTACAGTGACAGATTGAAACAGAAGTGTCTTACAGTGGATCTCTTGCGCAGGAATGCGTCAGCTTCATCCACAAACAACAGCAGCCTGCACACACACACACAGCACTACATTAACTAATTCCTCAACAATCAAAGCAAAACATGGCCAGGTTATATCTCAGATATTAAAAGGAAGATTAAACGTCTCACCCGCGGCTGCTGGTTCCAGCCCAATCAAACACTTTGTGCATGGCTGTCACTCCATCACGGCCCATCGGAGCCACATCACCCCCCGTCATGATGGCATAATCCATCCCAGAATGCATTGCCAACTTCTGCTCACATACACATCAGGTGCTGTTATAAGAGCTGCTGGGTATCAACATGTGTGTGTCAGTGTGTGCAAGAGTGTATGTGTGTGTTTGTGCATTACCTTAGCGAAGAGTGTTTTTCCAGTTCCCGGTGGGCCGTACATGAGAACGTTCCTGTACAGACCTCGATTCTGTCTGGTGTTTCTCGTGGCAATGGCGATGTCACGCACACGCTCTTCTAGAGACGGCTGCACAGATGCAGAAGATCAGAGGTTTCCTGGCTTGATTTAAGTAAGTTTAATTATAAATCAATTGATGTTGATTGTATTTAATCAAAAGTAAAAGACTCACGCTGAGCACGACTCCCTCCAGTGCATCCTGAGGTTTACTCTTCAGACGCTTCATCATCTGAAAACACACAGACACCTGAGCACACCTCACTTCCTGTCTCCACAGGAAATCATCATCTTCAGTGCATCTCATACCTTAATGGGGTGTTTGAGGGCTTCAACCACAGTGATCCGTGAAGTTTCCCGCACTAGCGAGGGTTTGCCTAACCGAGCCTCAATGTAGCGGCCAGCCACAGTTGTGGCATTCCGAGCGGAGTACACACCCACTGCCAACAGCG
Organism: Chromobotia macracanthus; assembly: GCA_036877525.1. NCBI lineage: Eukaryota > Metazoa > Chordata > Actinopteri > Cypriniformes > Botiidae > Chromobotia > Chromobotia macracanthus. The sequence continues at coordinate 156,240 of JAZGTH010000033.1, read as the reverse complement.
TCAGCCCAGCTACCGTCGCTGTGACTTTATCCCAGTCAGATATAAAAGCTCTGAAACCTTCACCAAACACAGAACCTGCAGTTCTGTGCACACACATCAAACAGAGTTCAACGAGATCTGCCCACAGTGTGTGCACCGTATGGACTCCAGCACAATTTGTGTGTGTGTGTGTGTGTGTGTACCGTATGGACTCCAGTACAGTTTGTCTGTGTTCAGCCGCCTTCAGTCGGATTTGTTCTCGGATGATGTCAGCGTTCTCCCTCTCCACACGAGCGCGGGCTTTAGACTCCGCCTCCACCCGCAACATCTCGTTCTTGTGTCGCAGCTCCATCTCATGCTCGATGGTTGCTATGGGAACAGTTTTTATAAGATTAAATTTCTTCTGAGTAGCATGCACTGATCAGAGCAGGACTGTGCAGTCAGAGAATGAAGTCAGGTCTGATCTGATGTTTACCTCTTCTCATGGCCTCCTGCTTCTGAACAGACTCCTCCTGTTTGCGCAGGTTCTCCTCGTTCAGAAGTTGCTGCAGATGAAAAGAATGAAGTAGAGATGTTATGCTCAGATGTGCTGCAGTTTAAATGCAGAGATCAGGTGATACACACCTGCTGTCGGAGCTGGTCGTCGTATCGCTGTCGGGACAGTTTGTCCTGGTACTGAGCTCTCTGTAGAAACAATCACTTGATCACAGTTCTGTCAACGTTCTGCACTGACTCATGAAAACACTGGGAGAGTGTCTCACCGCCTGGTGCTGTTTGGTTTCCTCTTGCAAGGTTTTCCTGCGTTCTTCTGCTTGAATGCGGATCTGATCCCCCTTCAGCTGTTCCAGAGCTGCCTCGTACTCCTGAAGAACATCAGACCTTAAGAGTTTATTCTCAGCTCCAGGGTTCCCTAAACAATGAAATTTTTTTACTTCTCTATCTACTATTCAGATTTGGTTGTTGTACCTTCAGTTTGGTTTGATGCTCCATCTGGACCGTTTGTTCCTGCATGCGTGCGAGATCCAGAGCCTCTTTAGCATGACCTGTAATTACAGGGGTCAAATCTCTTATTCAATTAACACAATCATTAGACACAAAGCACTGTGATGATATTAATTTAGGCACATGTGCCATGTTATTCTTTAAAGTACCTTGCAGTATAATGACATCATGTTTTACATGTCGCATAGTATTATCTGATGCACCATTAAATACTAATTTAATACTCGTGTAAAAATGTGGTACATGATTCTCCACCTGACACATTACCGTACCATGATTACACGAGATGGATGATAAAATCATAGATCTGATCATTCAGACACTCGTAAGGGGGGGTGACCTCTGACCTAATGCCCTTCATATAATCCTGACGTGAACGTGCGCTACTGACATCTACACTGCGCGCGAGAGACGTCTCGTCAGTTTTCGGAGTCTATTGTCGGACCGGAGGTCCAGTGGATCTCCTGATGTCGATACTCACGGGACCGGTCCAGCTCTTTGGCCGCCTGCGCTGCGCGCTCCAGCCCCGTGGGATCGAAATTGCTCCATTTGTCCTTGGGCTTGTCGCCGGAGCCGCCGGGAGGAGGCGCGGGCGGCGCAGGAGTAACTGGGTGGTCTGGAGGAGCTCCACTCTGACCTTTATTGAGCCCGAACAGCCACGACATGTTTCACTGCAGACCGTCCACCACTCCACGAGAGTCACGCTGCTCCTCTACGCATGCGTACTGCGCCCGCGAAGGGCTGCGCCGCTGTGATTGGCTGACGCGCTCGTCCTTCCCAGAGCTGTAGAGAGGTTGAGGGGTAAGCCACGCCCCCTAAGGCGAGTACGGTGGCTGTGGAGGTTCTGAATTAATATTGCTGCGGTCTTATATCAGTTTTCATAGATGCAACAAAGAATATGAATCCAACCAGTCCTTATGAGATATGTAAAGTCTCAATGAATAACAGAACACTTGCGGTGCCTGCGAACAAAGCATCACTTTTATTCTCCTCTGGACAAAACTTGGTACGTAACTCGTCCCGCACGGTTTGTCGGAGACCCATGAACGAAGGGTCAAACCGACAGGCTTACTGAGACATCTCACGTGCTGTTTGACATCACTTCCGGATAACATGTACGTTCCATCTATAACTTTATTGATGACAATATTAATGGTTATCCATAGTGGCCCGCATTAACTTTAAATATCTGAACCCGGCCTTTACGACGGTCACCTGAGCGCCACCCCTGCCCCTCCCTCCAGCTGCGCTCTGTGAACTGATTGTTCTGTCGGGAGGTACGAGGTCGCTCTGCTTTCACTTACTCTCAGAAACCTCCCGAGAATAAACTCACACATTCCTGTTTCACAGACACCTGCCCAATCCCTAATGCTCTGTTCAATACTGATGAAAACCTTTCTCTGTTCATCCTGCCTCTAGCGTCAGAGTACGACTCGTAACTGTAGCTCTGCAGACTAGGCTTGTTAGTTCTTAGGACAAAATATTTAATGCTCTCTCTCTCTGTTTGTAAGTCGCTTTGGATAAAAGCGAATACATGCAAATAAAACGAGCATCGTTACATTTACACGTTTACCTCACTATAGTGTATATAACTTGACACCGGGACATTTATGAGAAATATATGTGCTGTTAAGTAAACTGTTAATACATTTACATTTAGTCATTTAGCAGACTCTTTAATCCAAAGGAGGAGAGCATTGAACATTGTGCCTTGCAAGCCGACAAGCCAAGTCTACAAAGCTACATTACAAGCGGACATTGAATTCCGAACTAGAGAGTTCACATATAACACATGAGCTGTGTTATAAAACCTACGTTTCGCTTAACCTAGATGCGTTCGAGTCAGCTTTGCTTCCGACCAAACTGCTGTCTAGATAGACTGAGTGAGTGTGTATTGAGACGCAGCCCGTGTGCTCGCGGTGTATTGTGGGATGCTGGAGGTCGGAAGGGGTCAGACTGACGGATCATGGCCGCGGTGTGTTTCTCCTTGAGCCGCTGCAGCTCTGCTGCCGTCCGAGCCACCGTCGCCATCACGGTAACAAATCCAAACTCATATTTGTAAAGTCTTCATAAAATGTTTAAAACCGATAGAAACGAACTAAGCTTAATTCTGTGTTTAGGAGTGTCACGGAGTGAAACGTGAAATGACGCTGTTTCTACATTAGATGATGTTCATCTGAACACCGATGCCCTGTAGATGAAATATTTAATGAATTAGCAATAATATCTGTAATATTTATCAGTTAACGTCTGTTTATACACTATATCAGTTTCCGGACTGTCGTGTCATGTAAACTCACGAAACATCGTGAAGTTTTTCAGGACTTTGAACTAAAAACCGTTCAGATCAATCATTATTAGAGTATTTGAATCATGTGAAATCATTTGTATCATAAACAGGAGTTTTTTATAAACATAAGGGGTTCCTGTAGCTCAGCTGATAGTTCTGCAGATGGGTTGTGGGTTCGAGTATCAGGGAACACACATACCGATAAAAAAGGTATAACCTGAATGCATTTTAAGTCAGATGAAAGAATCCATCAAATGTATAAATGCAAAAGTTTATAATTTGGTGACGTAATCAGTGTGTGATTCACTCTGCGGCCACTAGAGGTCGTCAGGGGTGACTCGGTGTAACTCACTCGTGCTGGTCTGATTCAGAGTTTGTGGGACTGTTTGTATCAGGCGGTGCGGTTTGCGCAGACAGCTGCAGCACCTGCAGCGCAGACAGCTGCAGCAACTGCAGCGCAGCCCAGAATCAAGAAGTTCCAGATCTACAGATGGGATCCAGACAGATCTGGAGACAAACCTCGCATGCAGACCTACGAGATCGACCTCAATACGTGAGTCTGTCAGTCTAACAGGCTCTGGCTGCAGTTGAAGTAGTTACTCTAATGATATCTACTGAACACTGACATGAAATAGCAGTGACTAAATAACTAACATGATCCAACAATGACCAATATATTATACAGTATTAACAGCCTTTGTTAATTTTATACCAATCATCTGTTCCCATCAGTTCTTTGTGCATTAATAAATGTTAAGAGATACAATGTTAGGGTTATGAAAACGTGTTACTAAATATAGACGTTTACATTAGAATTAATAAATGCTGTAGAATTGCTCATTGTTAATGAAAACGCTTTACAATAAGGTTTCATTTATTAGGTTACCAAATTTTTAGATTTTGATTTATGTTATCAGTCACAGTCTTTGCTGACAAGCCGAGAACAGAAACATAAGTGCATATATTTGCTCTTCTGACTTGTGTTTCGTCACCTTTAAGCTGCAGCACGTATGAGAGAAAGGAAAGTTTGACCCGCTCGGAGTGACTGAAGAGAGCGATTTGTATACACACACACACACACACACACACACACACTGCCCTGTTGTGCACACATGGCTCTTATTAAAATTCTGTAATTCTTATAGTATCAGTACCAATTTATCGAGAAGTAGTGCTGTTTTTAATAGCAGGGTATTATGCAAAACTAGTTACTGCACTGTCTGTAGTTTGGATCTAAAAAGTGTGGGTTGTCTCCCTCAGCTGTGGGCCGATGGTTCTGGATGCTCTAATCAAGATTAAGAATGAGGTTGACCCCACACTGACTTTCAGACGCTCATGCAGAGAGGGTGAGACAGACAGAGATATCACTTCTGAGTATCACGTTCTGAATTATTTACATTTCAAAAGTATACTGTGTTATTGGTGTCCATTCTGGTTCTGATGTTTGCAGGTATCTGTGGATCTTGTGCCATGAATATTAATGGTGGAAACACTTTAGCGTGTCTGAACAAAATTGACACCAACACCAGCAAAGTGACCAAGATTTACCCGCTGCCTCACATGTACGTGGTGAAAGACCTCGTGCCTGTAAGTATCTGATCACAGAGCTGTGTGAGTGAGCGTCTGATCACAGAGCTGTGTGAGTGAGCGTCTGATCACAGAGCTGTGTGAGTGAGGGTCTGATCACAGAGCTGTGTGAGTGAGCGTCTGATCACAGAGCTGTGTGAGTGAGCGTCTGATCACAGAGCTGTGTGAGTGAGCGTCTGATCACAGAGCTGTGTGAGTGAGTGTGTGAGTAATCACATTGTTCTTTCTCTTGTAGGACATGAGTAACTTCTATGCTCAGTATAAATCCATCGAGCCATACCTGAAGAAGAAGGATGAGTCCAAGCAGGGTCAGGATCAGTACCTGCAGAGCGTCGAAGACCGGCAGAAACTGGTACAACAAACACTGCAGGATGGATTTTAGCACATCAGAACTGAAGGGTGTTTGTTGTTGTCTATGTTACTGGTGTGTGTCTCTGCATCAGGATGGGCTGTACGAGTGTATACTGTGTGCTTGCTGTAGCACCAGCTGTCCAAGTTACTGGTGGAATGGAGACAAATATCTGGGGCCGGCTGTGTTGATGCAGGTGAGATGAAACATTTAATATATTCAGATGGTTCCTGAACACAACCATTCTGCAGTCAGCGTATGTTCTATTTTTTAGGCTTATCGCTGGATGATCGACTCTCGTGATGATTTCACTGAAGAGAGACTCTCCAAACTACAGGACCCGTTTTCACTGTACCGCTGTCACACAATCATGAACTGCACCCAAACCTGCCCTAAGGTACCTGCCATCTCGGCTCATACCATGCCCTCTACTACAAACCAGTACAAATTATTGTGAAGTCCAAAATATCTTTTGTGTTCTATGAAAAATACTTCAGCATACAGGTTTATAATGACCTATTAATATAAATACTGAGGGAATTTTACTTTGGGTTGACATAAGGGGTTTCTGATGAGAGTTTGTGGTCTGCAGGGTTTGAATCCAGGTAAAGCTATCTCTCAGATGAAGAAGATGATGGCCACATACAAAGAGAAGAAAACAGCATCAGCATAAATCTGTCATGTACAGTGAAGGTGTACAGCAACAGAGATACACACTACTGCAGCATCAGATCAGACTACACACATTATCAGACAGGCACAAAAAACAAAGATTTTAAATGATGTGGCTTTCATCTGTTGTTTATTACATTCTATATAACCATAACCATCTATATAACGTGTGTGTGAGAGAGACGGAAGTGTGTATGTAAATCAGTGCATGTATATGTTGCTGGTTCATAGTTAAGCAGTTTTGACTCATTGTATCTGGGAGATTTTGCTTTGTTAAATAAATACATGCTTGTAGCTCAACAGATGTTCTGTTTGTTTGATATTTCTTCCAAACATCTGCAGAAAGAATTTTCATTGAAGT
>JAZGTH010000033.1:0-145000 GCA_036877525.1 Chromobotia macracanthus | reverse complement strand
ATGAAATACAAAGGTTTCAAAAAGTGTAAAACAAAACTAGATTAAGTGTGCAGTCTGTTTAGATGTTTGTTATGCAGTCTGTTTGTTTAGATGCTTATTTGTTATGCAGTCTGTTTGTTTAGATGTTTGTTGGTTATGTAGTCTGTTTAGATGTTTATTTGTTATGCAGTCTGTTTGTTTAGATGTTTGTTTGTTATTCAGTCTGTTTGTTTAGATGTTCGTTTGTTATGTAGTCTGTTAGGCTGTGTTTCAGCTCAGCGATGATGAAGGTTTTTTTGAGAGTTTGTTCTTCTTATTCACAGATCCACCAATATCTCAGCAGATTTTACAAGCACAAACCTCAGGACGTGAACAGACTGGTACATTCTCTCTGTTTCTCTCTTGGTCTCTCTCTCTCAATTAAAAGAGTAAATAACAACAGTGCAAAACAATGTACAGAATTTACAGAAAAAGGACAAAGTATATGATGAATACTTGACAGGTTATGTTAACTATTTACTAATTCAACTCATATAATCAGCTTTTTGTAATAATGTGTTTTGTTTTTATTTCAGTAGTGGATTTTCAGACAGAGCCCACTGAACCTGGCCCATTGGGTAGGAGTATTTCAAATCTACAGTAGCAGTCCAGTCTGACGAACTATATAACAAAGCAAACAGATATTAAAAACAAGTTCCAATCATGACAATACAGTTTATATAAACATAGACATGAAATTTAAGTAATGTATGTGGGGAGATTGATCTCAATAGCAGCTGCTTGGCAGTCCAGTGACTCTAGTCGCCAGAAATGGGTCTGCAGGAACCTGTGGGTCCTCTGAGGTCACATTCCTGTGACGTAATGCCGCATGCACTGAACACATGGGCATCAGAGGCGGTATTACAGAAACTTACAATCTTAGATTCTGAGTTTATCTGTGACAAGTTCAATGTTCTAAACAGGTTTCTACTGAAATCACAACAGTTTCTGTAAACAGCCCCAGGTTCAGGGGGGCTGCAGCTTCAGAATCAAAACAAATGGGGAGCGAGTGTAAATGTGTTTGTTGTATTTTTCAGACTGCCGTGAGGAACAGTATCCCTGCACTCGCCTCTATTCTGTCCATCAGCCATGTAAACAATGTCTGAACAGCATCTGTTTCTACAGGTCACTAAACACACACCAGCTCTGTTTCTATACCTAGTGACCTGTCTATGTAGGCAGCCTCTTAGTGCAGTATAGTTGTAAAAAATCAATAGTCAATAGTTTTGGTTAAATTTTAATGCAGCATCGCATTCATGGCTTTATAAGATCTGACTAAAGACTTAATCTGTCCTGTTCTCTACAGTCTGCGGAGGGTGTATATGATCAATAAGGAGATTTGTGTGAGGACTGTCTGTGCACACGAGGAGCTGCTGAGAGGTCAGTGTGTTTTCAATTTAACTACACCTTTACGGTGTACACAAACTAACAGACATCTGTCTCTCTGCAGCTGATCTGTGTCGTGATCAGTTTTCCCGCTGTGCTGTTGTTGCTCTCAGTGGCCAGTGTGGGGTGCTGGGTGGGAGCTGTGCTAAGAGCTGTGGATCCTGTTAAACACACACACACAAGCCTCTGACAGGCATCTGGTACTGCCTGTCAGATGCTAACAAACTTACACAAGAAACATACATGCAGCCACTTTAACCAATGCGTTGCAAGCACTGATGTGTTTTTGTACATACAGAAGAGGGGTTTTGATTCACATGTTGTTATGATAACCAACCTCTGCCATAATCATAGATAATCTAAAAATGAAAACTATCTTTAGAAACAGCTTAAAGTAAAGCAACTATATTGGCCACAGAGTTTGTTCACATACTTAGTAGGATTCTAAAGTATCTCCTGTTTTTCTCCACCCCTGCCTTGCTTTTATTTTTTCAGAAGCATCTGATGTTACCAATGTTTTGGCCATTATGGTGCTATTGTATCTTGTATACTGGTGCAGGACAAACAGAGATGTCTCAGATGTCTGAACATTATTCTTTGTGTGTTGTATATCGGGTGGGTTACACTGAACACAGACTCAGACCCTCATACCTGATCTCAGGTCAGAGTTAAATATTTGTAGGTACTGATCTGTCAAACACCACAGAGAATGCTACTGTACACAGATCTTTGCAGGTGACTCTTGAAGACCTGTGCAGATCATTCAACCATAATTAATTAATTTTCAGCATTTATTATTGTAATAGTAGTATTACAGTATTATTATAAAAACAATAAAAATAAAATATTTTGTAAACAACTGTAAACATCATGTGTGATTTATAAGACAATCACAGTTTATATAGATTATCAGGCTTCTTTGCTTATTGCAATGTTCTCCATTCTCCGTTGGGGGATATAACTAAATTGCCATTTAGATTGAACTAAAAGTGCTGTTGTTATCAGAAGTGATTTAATATTTCCCATTTCCACATTTTAGACAAGCTTATATATTAGGAAAAGGTTTATTTTTCATTTGAAATTATACATTCTACAGGTGCTTCATAAAGGCACTTGAAAGATTCATATTTTAATTATTGACAATATGAAGAAAAGATTAAACAAACTCACCAGGAAAAGCCACTTAATTATATATATATATATATATATATATATATATATATATATATATATATATATATATATGGGTAAAAATTCTGCTTATAAACCAAATAAGCTCCTTAAATCATGATTTTGAAAGAAATTATGACAAACAGTAAATACAATTCAGAACTAGTTCTCTCTTGTAGTGGTGATTCTATAAAAGAATACACTAAAGCAAAGTAACTGTCTAAAGATCAAATGCAATAAAGACATCAGCTCAAAATAACAAAACAAAAACAAGACATTAAATATGTTACTGATTATGTAATAACCTGACTGAGATGATTACTTTAATGACATTAACAGCACAAAAAGAAAAACTGAAGCCAAACAGTTAGAAAATGTGTTTAACTAATAAAAATGTTTCAAACTCAAACATACTGGAATGCAGCAGATATCGGCTGTAGATATCAGATCCTATGACCACAGCACTCGCAGCCAGTTGTGATTGCATAAAAAACAGCGTCTGTGTGTCAACACGGATAACATGACGTCTTATGTCCCACGTGATTATGGCTCCTCATGTTCCCTTTGTAAACACCATCAAATGGTTAAAACTGCACCCATTCATTTCGGGCCGAGTCCTGAGTCGAACTGTGAAACACACGAGAGAGTAAGTAAGTGAGTACATGAGATGGACCCATCAAACAGTGTTAATACTGACCCAGAGCCTGCAGCTGTGAAATCACCCCACAGGTCCTGAGAGGGAGGAGCACTGAGGGGGGCAGAGTCTCCAAAATCTAACAGCATCCCTTAAAGGGGACAGGATTAATATTAGCCACGCCTCTACTGACAAAACCCTTAAACAGAGCTGAACACTAGCATACTACTTATTGCGCTTAACATACTGTGTATTGCCTACTGTGTAGTAGACTAGTATGAAACCTATTCTGAACCCCGCCCACATCAGTGTATTCTTCTAAAGAAGAGTCAATTGATGTTTCTGCATATAGGTTTTTGTTTTAACTGCAGAGCGTAAGGGGTGCACCTGTGCTAGGCTGAGCGACAGGTGCTGTTTGCTGAGCTGCGGGTGAAAGACCACCGCTCTTCACAGCGGGCGGAGGAGGGAGCAAGCCGCCACCCACCCCCCGAGACTTTGCCGCCCCACAGGTGTCTTTCTTCTTCATATTCTGAGAAAGAAAGAGACAGACTTTAACAACTGTCTGTCTGGATCAGCACACATCATCTCTACAACAGATCCAGAATGTTCTCTCACCCCAATGTTGATTTTGATGGTCTGACCCTCTTTAAAGCCCAAATCCAGTTTCGGGCCTAAATCTGGGTTGGCTTCCTGCTTGGCAAGTTCACTCTCCTGTTTCACCCACCTGAGAGAGAGAGAGAGACAAAGACAGAGAGGATGATGATATCAGCAGAAAAAACATGATGCAGCAGGTCAAAATAAAGTGTCTTATTAGGTAAGTAAACTACATCATTAAATGGCTCACTTAAAATGGTCTTGCAGCGCCACATTAAAATCAAAAGAGTCTCCACGATCAGCGAAACCAATGCCAATAAACGCATGACGCCCTGAAACAATGGACTGACATGAGAAATGTTGTAATAATGTCAAACAAGCAAATCAGACTAAAATAAGTTAGAGATAAGGCAGAAGAATCTTATTTATTACCATTTCCATCTTCAATTCGGATAACAAAGTATCGGCTGGAGTCAGTGACAGCTTCTACAGCAATGCCTGGATACTGTTCTACAGGCGCCTGGGCAAACAACTCACCTGACAAACACATAAACATGTCAAATCCACTACGATGAAATCAGATGTTTATCCAACGTGAAGCTTTGGTTCTTCCTGATCTCCATGTGGTAACACATAACAACACATTATGTAACATAATATTATTATGTTATTAACACAATAATATTAACACATAACATTATGATGTTATTAATATTATCATTATTAGTAACACATCTAATACATAATATAAAACCACCTAAACAGTCAAATTTCATTGTTTCACAAAGAGAAAACCAAAAAATAATTCATATTTATATATTTTTGCTTGAAATGGCTTTAACAGGTTTGCTCACCATTGACAATAATGTGTGAACAGTTCATCCTGGAGTCACAAACATACGGAGGATCATTTACTGTGTGCTCACCTGTGTTCCTGTCCTCCAGTTTAATGAAGGCAGTTTTTCCTTTGGCTGTGATTTTCATGCGTCCACTCCACGCCGGTTCATCCAGCTTCCAATCAGCTGCCCTAAAGACACGAAACCCATTAACATCAAACAGAAAGCACTGAAGCGCACCATTCTTCATACAGCATTATTTCACATTAAACAGACATGTAAAAATGATACAGACAGAACACACGCTGTGTTGCAATCTGTAATATTCGTGTAGAATTAATATTCATTCATATTCATGAGTCCTGTCATATGTCGGCAGCAGTGACGCGACGCGTCCCTCAACACTTCCAGATAAACGCGTCTTCAGCGTTAATCGATGAAGAACTTAAGCAGAGTTTCTTTCACCTCGAACCGTCATGAATGAGTGAATAATGAAATATTATTCAGACTGCAGTTAAATTCATATGACCAGTGCGTGTTTGGGTTTAATGGTGCAGCTTGTGTCGGGTCTGTATATTATAAGCTGGGCTGGGTTCGGCTCTCACCGGTATCCGCGGTTCGAGGATCTTGGCGGAATCCGGTAAACATGAACCTCAGACTTCACACAAACCACCGACTCATACGCGTTACTATCCGCCATCATACCGACACGACACGGTACTTCCGCTTCTGCCCACAGAACACACAAAATAAAAGTCTCGTCATTCCTGTACGTCCCCATAAAACACGAGCAACAATGAATTCATTCTTATAATTCAAACATTATCCGCATAAATAAATAATGAATGACAACATCAGTGTTTATTTCACACACGACAAGCGTTCAGGACTATACACTGCATGCAGGAGTACTGTGGTGTTACCGCTGCGCCGCGGTGATACAGCGCTTTTCTAAGCGAGGTCGCCTCGCGTGCGCCCCTCCCTGCGTGCGCGTTCCGAGACTCGGGTCCTGTGTTGCGGGCGCGCTCCCGAGCAGAGGGAAGATGGCGTATGCTTGGAGCGAGAAGAATCAAGAGAGAAGCTGATAAAGAGAAACACAAACAACAGCAGAAACAATAAACGAGTGGACGACACACAGGACAATACAGAGGGAGAGAGACAGGTAAAGACACGAACGGCTGTCTCACTGCACACATTTAATAAACATCAGCTTTACATGTTAGCGGACAGCTAATGCACCAGCAGCCGAAACACTTCGTATTTACATCACAGAAAAATGCACACACATCTTCATTTTATCTACCGATGAATTTATGTCTGATCTGGTGTAATGATGCTGCATTTATAAACTCAGTTCAACCCAATATAGAGTCATTTTCCCCTCACACTGTGTGTCTGTTCTTTAACATGATCATTGACACACGTTAGACGGAGTTGACATGTTTCATGTGTTGTGAATGTATTTATGTGGTTGGAGATGTAGGATGAGCTGATCTTGCGATCTGTTTGCTGTGATGTGTTGTGTTTGTTTATTGGTCATTTTCATGTAATGTTCTGTGAGGTCCAAAAGAACCTTTATGTTCTGCACCCTCCCCTGATATTCATTACATGTTATATGTAACATAACACTTTGAGTCAGAAGGTAACATGAATTTGAGAACGTTGTAATATTTAATATGTTCCCCTTTTGCTTTAATGGCAACATTAAAGGGTTGCATGAACAAAACCTGAAGGTCCATGATGTTATCCAGCAGAATCTGATAATGTTCTGAAGAACATCACGAAACTTCAGTGTACAGAAGATCAAATGTTTGTGATTCCAGAGACACTGGCAGGATCAGCATAACATTTAAATGATTAGGGGCCTAGAAAAACAGTTCTCCTGTATCAATGGATATCCAGTTTACATCATAACTTTTCATTACAATTTTAAATCCTAAAACTTTATTTCCAAGTTTAAATGTAAATTGTTGAATGTGGTCTAAAACGTTTGAGTCCCACTGTATCTGTTTTATATGCGTTTGTTCTTTCATGTAAATTGTTTATTCTCAGATCCACAGACAGATAGCATCATGTCTCGCTGCTCAGACGCTGAAGACAGCTGCTTTGTTGCTATGGATACAGGGGAGGGTGGGCAAATGGTGGACATGAAGACAGAAGATGCAGACAGACCAGCGGTGAGCAGTCACAGTATGAGAGAGCTGCCCGAGGAGGTGCTGGAGTATATCCTGTCTTTCCTGTCTCCATATGAGGAGCACAAGACCGCCGCCCTGGTGTGCAAACAGTGGTATCGCCTCATCAAAGGTCAGTGTGCCATCTAGTCAAGTTTGTTTTTTGGTCATTTGAATGTTAAAAAACCTCAGACAGTGCAGAATAAAATACAGATATGTACGTCTTAGTACGACATGTATATAATAATATAAAAGTGTCAGGAAATAAATTTAACCTGTGACCCTGTTTGGCACCTGGTTTCTGTCTCAAGTGATCTGATCACAGGTGGTTAGTTGTAAACTGCTTTAAACACGTGTCTCCTCTAAGCAGTTCAGATAATGTTTCATTTTTCAGTCAGACCAGATGGTTGTTTCCTTGTATAACTGGCAGTGTTTCAGTGCAGTAGTTGATTGACGGGTAAGTAGGCGGTTCTTGTTGTACTCATTAGTGATGTTTGGGAATTAAACCCCTGACTTTGGGTTTCTAACACAATGCTCTATGAGTTGAGCTCCAGAAATACACGTCAGTTACCATTAAAAAGCTTGGCCTGACCCAAAACCTTGAGAAATAGTTTTGCTATTTAGAACTATAGCCTGCTGTGTTGTAACAAACATACTGTGTGTGTCCTGATGTGTCGTGAGCAGTGTTCATGTGTTACACCTGAACACTTGTGATCATATGAAACATCAGGTGTAAACTGTGTGTGAGTGTGTCATGATTTTTGACACTGAGTTTGTTTTTGTGTTTGTGTCTCAGGTGTAGCACATCAGTGTTACCATGGCTTCCTGCGGGCTGTTCAGGATGGGAACATCCAGTGGGAGAGTCGCACATATCCTTATCCTGGAACACCAATAACACAGCGATTCTCACACAGTCAGTACACACACAAACACACATTCTCACACAGTCAGCACACACAGAGAGACACACAGATTCTCACACAGTTAGCACACACACAGATTTTCACACAGTCAGTACACACACACAGATTCTCACACAGTCAGTACACACACACACACAGACACACACAAATTCTCACACAGTCAGTACACACACACAGATTCTCACACAGTCAGTACACACTGTTGTCGTTACACTCAGAACATTGTTTCACAGGAAAATGAACAATGGCCTTCGAATCTTCTGTGTGTTTCTTCCGTAGGTGCATGTTATTATGACTCTAATCAGTCCATGTATGTGTTTGGTGGCTGCACGCAGAGCAGCTGTAATGCTGCGTTTAATGACCTGTGGCGTTTGGACCTGAACAGTAAAGAGTGGATCCGCCCACTGGCATCAGGTCTGAGTTACGTCTGCTTTTATCTGTTTTCTCACAGTCCCCCATCTTCATCCCAGTAATGCACTGCTGTGTTGTGTGCAGGTTCGTACCCGTCACCCAAAGCCGGCGCCACCCTGGTGATGTATAAAGACCTGCTTGTGCTGTTTGGAGGCTGGACACGGCCCAGCCCATATCCTCTTCATCAGCCCGAGAGATTCTTCGACGAGATCCACACGTACTCGCCCTCTAAGAACTGGTGAGACAGAAACCGTCGTTGTTGATCCAGATAGTTGGTTGTGACTTGATGTCATGTGACAGTTGTAGTCTAGAAGCTTGTAACTCTGCCCCCTTCTCATCTGTTTTCAGGTGGAATTGCATAGTAACAACCCACGGGCCACCGCCCATGGCAGGCCACTCATCTTCTGTGATTGGCAGCAGTATGGTGGTGTTCGGAGGGTCTCTGGGTGCCCGGCAGATGTATGTGTTGTGTTGGTGTGTTTATGAGAGCAGTGCTCTTCATTTGGCCTGGTGTCAATATTGTATTAAAAATCATTTTAAACATTGAACTGTTGCATTGCATTGTTCTTCATTGTTATGAAAATATCATTACAAACATCCTAGTTGTTCTTTATTTTTGTTTCTTCTTTAAAAAAATACAAGTTCTTCTGTTAATCTTGTAATCTGGTGATGAACTGTGAGTGGACCGTGTTAGTGAGATCACGTGTGTTGTTTACTGTGATTGGCTGGTGTGAAGAGCATGTGTTCTGTTCTGTCTTGTGTCTGTCAGGAGTAATGAGGTATGGGTTCTGGATCTGGACCAGTGGTCCTGGTCCAAACCCACCATCAGTGGAGTGTCTCCTCACCCACGGGGGGGCCAGTCTCAGGTAACACACGAGTGTCAGTGTCTGTCTGGATGATGGTGTGTTTGAGTGTCACACACTCATCTGTGCATCTCTCCCTCAGATTGTGATTGACGACGACACACTGCTGATTTTGGGTGGCTGTGGAGGTCCAAACGCTGTGAGTATATGCTGTTGCTTATTCACAGTTAAATACTGGCCTGTGATACAGTCGCTCAGGGCTGTGCAGTTAATTGCAGTTGATTTATATTTATTTAATTTTATCTGTTTAAATTTGTTTCTAAACTTTTAATTCTCTTTATCTTTTGTATTTTTAGTTTAATATATTTTTTCAAGTTTTTTCATATTTTTATAATTAAATTAACATGTTGTTTCCAAAGTCAGTAAATAATTATGATCTCAATATTGGCCAAAATAATGGTGATTGTGATTTTTTTTTATAATAGAGCCGTTGTGACTCTCTTGTGTGCAGTTACTGAAGGACGCCTGGCTGCTGCACATGAATGCACCCACCTGGAGATGGCAGCAGCTGCGAGTGGACAATGAGGATCACGGGGCTCCAGAGCTGTGGTGTCACCCAGCCTGCAAGGTCAGTGAGTGAGACTGCGCGCGTGTGTGCGAGGGACTGCGCGCGTGTGTGCGAGGGACTGCGCGCGTGTGTGCGAGGGACTGCGCGCGTGTGTGCGAGGGACTGCGCGCGTGTGTGCGAGGGACTGCGCGCGTGTGTGTGTGTCAGTGTGTGTGTGTGTGTGTGTGTGTGTGTGTGTGTGTGTGTGTGTGTGTGTGTGTGTCAGTGTGTGTGTGTGTGTGTGAGTGTGTGTGTGTGTCAGTGTGTGTGAGTGTCAGTGTGTGTGTGAGTGTCAGTGTGTGTGTGTGTGAGGGCAGTTTGTGTGAGAATTCAGATTCAGTCCTATTAGGAAGTTCAGTTTAAATTCACTGTAATGAGGAAATTTCTGTTTTAATTCTGAGCTTTAATTAGTGGTGTCAGACACTCGCCATATCATGTTGATATGTGTCTGCCTGTCTTGTTGCAGGTGGGTCAGTGTGTAGTGGTTTTCTCTCAGGCGCCATCGGGTCGTGCTCCTCTAAGCCCCAGTCTCAACTCACGCCCTTCCCCCATCAGCTCCATGCCCGCACCACTGGCTCCTGACCCGCCCTCTCTGCGTTCTCAGTCTCCGGTACGCAGCAGCACTGCGGGGGTGGTTCTGGACATGGTCGAGGATGCGCCCTGTGTGAATGGACGGTGGGGGACTTTGCGGCCCAGAGTGTCGGCCAGGACGCGAGATAGAAGCCCATCCACCTCACAGCAGCAGTCACCCTCCCGGGGGCCCAATAGCCCCCCACAGCTCAACGGTTCCTCGCCCTCCCCGCGCACCAGCCCTGTCCAGGTGGCATCTCCACCTGCACGGATGCACGCTCATGGTCCAGTGCCCACAGACTACAGCTGGGATGTTTCGCCCATGGCTGAGCTGCCCAGCACTAACGGGCTGCACACACCACCCAAGGCTGCCTCACCACACACCCCTCCGGGTGCAGTGTCTCCCGCTGCTCTGCGCAGAGGTCTGGAAGCTGTCAAAGCTTCCTCGTCACTGCCAACCTCTTCCTCACTGTCCCAGCTGGGCAGCTCTGGGTCCTCTGGCACGCCCCCTGCCTCCTCCAGCCCACCGCAAGCGGCAGCGCCAGACGGCCACTCCATCCCGCCCATTGCACGAAGATTGGGTCACCACCCGCCCCAGAGCCTGAATGTGGGCAAGCCTCTTTACCAGTCACTTAACTGCAAACCCATGCAGATGTATCTTCTGGACATTTCTTGTGCCAAGTCGGACGGTGTGGTCTCGTGGAAGGTGTACCGAAGTGGTGGGACAGTCACGGGGCCCCCGGAGACCAGCCTGCACACAGTGGTTCAGGGCCGAGGAGAACTCATCATCTTTGGCGGCTTGATGGACAAAAAGCAGAATGTGAAATATTACCCTAAAACCAATGCCTTGTACTTTGTCCGTGCTAAAAGGTAATGGACACATGAGCGGCTACACAATTCCTGCACACAAATGGAAGTGTTTGATTGGACGACTGCTACCCTTACACTAATTTACCTTAAACTACAGCTCAGCGTGTATGAAGGACACACAAGCATAGTTGTTGTTTCAGTTAAATATGGAATGAGTGTGTGTGTTTGAGAAATATTGCAGGGAATGTTTGTCAGTTTCTGTTGCATTTCACTCTCAGAAATATTGATCTGACTGAAGGAAACAATAGTTGGAGGAATTTATGAAATCAACCATTTTTACTTCTCTTTCAGCCTGAATTGTTTACATTAAACGTGTGTGTGTGCTGTGGAGGGAATGAGGCAGTGGATTGTAATCAGAAATAAACTTCTCCATGTCTTAACCCTCTAATATAATGTTGAAAGAGTCTTTTTTACTGTCTTTAAGTAACTGCACACTTTGCATCTGCTCCTTTGTTACGTTTTTTGCTGGTGTGAAAGAACATGTAACAAGATTTTGAGTTTGTTATCTAGTAAACATGCCTGTTGTTTCTCATTAATTAGTGACTTATAAATAGTGCACTCTACATAATTTCTTATTGTGTTTGTTTTAAGATGTCTCTAAGACAATCGCGTGTTCTCTGGTGGAATGAGCTGCCAGCCTCCACCTGAAGTTGAGAAACAATTCAAGAAACAATTTAAAACACAGACACCTGCCTAATTCCTAATGCTCAGATGCTCGCTTTACGTATGTTCAAAACTTTAGTTCTTCGTCCTATCATCATCATCATCATCATCATCATCATCATCATCATCGGTTCTTGGGCCGACTGCTGGGCGCGCTCATCATTAACCTTTCACCCATTTGCGTTCAGTCTGCGGCCTCTCGCGTGTGATTGGCTGGGAGCGGGGGAGGCAGTGAGAGGGCGGAGATGCCGCGTTGTGATTGGCTGTGAAGGAGCTTTGGGCGGGGCTTTAAGGCAGGCGTTTCGCGTCTGCAGATGTCTGAATCACAAACAGGCTTGATCAGACACGGTAAGACACGTATAAACTTCTGATGAACTTTATTATGCTTAATGTTCATTGTACAGCTGAATTTAAATGGTTTAAAATAGTTTGTGTTAAAAAAGTTAAGCGGGTGATGAAACAGATGCAGCGATGGTTTCATTGATTTCTATTTAAAACATGTTTTGGTTTATACTTGATAAACGGCATCACACTGTTAATGAAATAAATACAGTTGTCATTAAAAACTAACTGTGGTGAAACTTTTAACTTGTTCCAGATTTGACTCTTGAACCTCAGTGGATTCTGAAACTCACGTATGTCTGCTCACATTTGCTCAGTGTCGACACATTCTTGTCATCTGAGAATTTATCCAGTGTGAACCACCATGAAACTGATAATGATGAAGAATAAACCCTCATGCGTGACCATTGTGAGATAACTCTGGCAGAACGGCTGTATCATACGTGACATAGCATACACTCACTAGCAGAAGGATCCTTTGTTTTGATGTGTGTGTTGTGTATTCAGAAATGCCAATCACACAGCTTATTAACACAGACTCACCCTTCAACCCCCACCCCTCCATAGTGCCTCACGACCGGGCACTCTCGGGCCCCTTGCACACTCCCCGGGCCCTGTGGCCCCCACTGGACTTCAGTTTGGGTGCTATGGCATGCTGCGGGGCCTGTGTGTTCACCAACCCTCTGGAGGTAGTGAAGACTCGACTGCAGCTGCAGGGTGAGCTTCAGGCCCGCGGCTCATACCAGCGCCACTATCGTGGGGTGGTGCAGGCACTGTTGGTGGTGGGTCGTACAGATGGGATTCGAGGTCTACAGAAAGGCCTGACAGCAGCACTGTTGTACCAAGGGCTGATGAACGGGGTTAGACTCGGGTTTTACTCCTACATGGAGGCCTCCGGACTTACGGCCACCCCAGGGGGCAGCCTGATTGCAGGAGCAACAGCAGGCGCGCTTGGGGCCTTTATCGCCTCCCCGGCTTATCTGGTAAGATCTGCTAAATGTACAAAACCCCTTTCACAGTGACAACAATTAAATCACTTAAGGCCACTGTAATGCTGAGTGCTAATATGTATTACTTGTGAACTGCTGTATTCAGCTGCTTTTTCATTGGTGGATGTTGCTGCAAATCTCTGCCAGTGTGCAAATAACCCTTTATAATCATTGTCAGTAAACTGCAAAATAAGAACAAAAGTGTGAAACTAATTTGTGTGCAGAAGTGTTTATCATGAGAGGTTTAGCTCATTTACAGTTTAGCTTGTGTTCATTTTCAGGAACACTCTGCGAGTGCAGTAACTGGAACTGCAGTTGTTGTCAGATTGCAGCAGAATGTGTGTCATAATCAATCACAGCAGTGGCCTCCTGTAGCGCTGCATGCATGTGGAAACGGTGTGTGTGTGTGTATCTGGGTCACCAGATATATCTTTCAGCTCCAACCCCACTGTGTGCTGATAGAAAAGTTTCAAATATCAGAACTGAACATAAGTTTTTATCACACTGAACTCCAAGTGAACGCAGGGTCTTTATGTCCTGCAAGACATCAGAATATGGTGTTGCAGGATGCATGTTTAGTTGCATGTGAATGTTGTGTAAAAGTTACATTTTCTCGCAGGGTTTCATCTCAGAGAACTGAGAACAGTTTATCTTCAGCGGAAGATGGAGATGATCTCTAATGTGTCTAAAGGTGTTTCTGTTTTTCCATCAGGTAAAGACACATCTGCAGGCACAGACAGTGGAGGCTATTGCTGTGGGACACCAGCACAACCATCAGGTGCAGAGAGGTTTACAGTTACATTTGCAAATGTATATTTCTGTCCAATCTCATGACAGAGACCTGAGGCGTCTAATTCAGGCTTATTTTCGATCACCCTCCCACAAACTTAACCATATGCTGGGCATAAATTTGTACCCAAAAGTCAGAAAAACCTGACAAATCTAAGCAAAAATGCTGTAAAAATATAGTAAGTAAAGGTTTTTTAAATAGTAAGAAAGCCGAGTTTTCTGTTAGGGTTAGGGTGTGGGTTAAGGTGAGGTTATGTTGTTTATAAGTAGCTATGTATGAAAACAATATGGAATGTTCCCATTTGGTTAGATAAGTAAACGTGTGTGAGTGTGTGTGTGTGTGTGTGTGTGTACAGGTTTTAAGACATTTTACTGGTCCTCACTAAATATAGAAAACATGTTTTTCTTTAAGTCTAATGTCATGCTCATGTTTGTGTGTAAAATATCATTAGCCTGATATAAAATTAATGGAAGTCTATGGAATGACCTCACTAATATAGTCAAACAAACGTGTGTGTGTACATTAGTGTGTTGACACGCCTGTCACTGTCTGAAGTTACTCAGTGATAAGCACAATGTCTTTAGAATAGTGAGTCACATGATTAGTCATGAACTCTAACTGTCCAGGATTTGATAACTCTTATTCTTACGTCAAACGTCTGCTTTATCAGCCAGTCAGAGATTAAACTCCATCAGTCTGACCTCATCATCAAGTGTCCCATCAGTGTGTGAAGGGTAAAATTAAGTGACGTTGGCCCATACTTGGAATTTGTCCTCTGCGTTTAACTCATCTAGTTAGTGACATACACATACACAGTAGTGGAATCTGGAGTTGTGGAAAACCGGAGTTGTGAACACACACAATGCAAACCGTAAACATGCACCTGAAGCAGTCGGCAGCACCTAACCCTAAGTGCCCCGGGAGAAAAGGATTAGGTGGTTTGCTCAAAAGCACCTCATTGTTACCTGCAGACATTGGGAAACGAACCTGTGACTTTCTGGTTACAAATCAGATGCTCTAACCAGCAAGACACAACTGCCCCATTAAACCCCAGATGTAACTGATAATAAAGCAATAGGTGTGATGACAGAAAGAGACGTGATAATGATGTAACACCACTGAACTCCTTATCTTTCTCATCAGTTTTACATGTATACTCTCAGATTTTCATTACGTTTGTGAATGATTGTAGACTATGACTGAGCCAAGCTCCGAAATGTCCATAGGATGCATTCTGAGGTAGGAAGGCATCAAGACACATCCGAATCCAATGTTTAACGTGTGTCCGGAGATACCCTCATCTGATCAATTTATGAAGGCAGCATAGATGTATCCATTACTGTCTTTGATATCCCTCTGTGTGCCTCTGAAGAGAAGTTAATTGGTCGAGCAGGGACAAACTCGAAAAATTAAAATGTCTGAGAGAGTGGTCAGATGACAATTTCTGTATAAATGTAAGTTTTCTTTACACCTTTAGCAACTTTTAATTTAATTTCTACAGAGAAATTAGGGTTTTTTTGTTTTTAAATATTCAGTTGGTATTGCCAAAGCGCTCTTTTATTTCAAATATAATTTTGCTACTCTGCCAATGAAGCTGAACCTGTCTCTGGAAGTGCCTTTATGTGTAGGACAATGCCCAATAGGACAACGAGACAGCAAGTCAGCTACCAACGCTTTCAAACGCAGCTATTATGTTCTTCTGATGATTGAAATGTTTGTGTTTTTAGGGCGTGTCCAGTGCGTTTGTTTCCATTTACAAGCATGAGGGCTTAATGGGTCTGTGGAGGGGGGTCAATGGGGCAGTGCCCAGGGTCATGGTGGGGTCAGCTGCTCAACTGGCCACATTCAGCTCAGCTAAAGACTGGGTTACACATGCACAGGTCAGCGCACACAAACGAGAACACAGGTCAGCATACACTCATGCACACACACAAGTAACAGTTTTTTAAAATCTCTCTTGCAGTGGTTCAGTACACACAGCTGGATCACTGCACTCACTGCTGCCGTTATCAGTGGGGTTGCCGTGACAGTCACCATGACACCCTTTGATGTCATCAGCACACGGCTCTACAACCAACCAGTGGATGAATTTAAAAGAGTAAAACACACACCAACATTCCAGTGTCACTACATTCACACTACATTCACACCAATTAAGTGCTCCAGTTCATTTCATTCAGTTCATGAGGTCTTTTAATTGCATTAACATTTGTGTTTGTGTGTGTTTGTCAGGGTCGTTTGTACTGTGGCTTTGTAGACTGTCTGATGAAGGTGACTGCCACTGAAGGGTTTCTGGGACTGTATAAAGGAATGATGCCCGTGTTTGTGCGTTTGGCCCCTCATACAGTTCTCAGTATGCTGCTGTGGGATGTGCTAAGACAGAGAGCGCTGCTCTGCACGGACTGACACACAACACACACTGACACACGAGTGCACAACACACATGCTGATACAGAACTGCTGCTGGTGTTCATCTGAAGTGATTGAGCTAAAATCTCACTGGATCAGATGAGAGGACGTTTTATTGTCACTGATTCATTCAGAACTTGAACTTAGACTCCTGAAATGCAGTTGAAGGATCATGAGAAATCTAGTTTTATGTTTTACCTCACTAGCATGTCTTACCTTTATGTGTCAATTCTATGTATTTTTAACATGAAGTTGATTAAAAAATTTAGTATTGTGTGGTATTTTTACTAAAATGGTTTTAAACAAAATAATTTCATTGAAAGAGAGATTTTAATCATATCTTGAGACCAGAAGACCATCAAGACTTAAGATTAAACTCACTGGTTAGCAGTGTTGTAGTCAAGTCCTGCTCGAGCCGAGTCTGGCTCACTGAGCCTAGTTTCCAAGGCCGGACTCTGATGACCTGGATTCAACTACAACTCTGCTGGCCAGTAAGAAGCCAAATAATGTCCTGCCAATTGAGCAGAACAACTCAGCAGATCAATTCTTGTGTTGTAACTGTGTTGTGTGTAAAATGATTCATGCTTTTAGCAGGTGTTTGTTCACATCTGATGAGACATATAAACTTGTTACACAAGTTCGTCTTGTGTAAGACCGAAAATCATGTGTTGAGTGACTGCTGTGTGTTCAGATGTTGTCAGCACAGCAGATCTTCTGGTGTGTTTCAGTGTCTGTACAGCACACGCTCACTCATGCAGACACTCCTTTATGAACAATTTATGAACACTCCCTTATGAATTCAACAGTTTCACTACATGGTTACTATAGTTAAATCATGGTAACCACACATTTTACCACATGGTTTTACCATGGTATTTGTAATAATGTTTTATAAAAAAAACATTGTCTTGTGTTTCTTGGCAGCTCCTGTGTTGATCTGAGTTTCCCCCGTACGGAGGCGCTGCAGTTACGCTGATCTGTTTCCCAGATGCACGTTCGCAGTTCACTGGTTGCAGAGCTTCAAATGCCTCATAGCAGGTTCAAAGTTCTCCAGCAGAACTGTGAGAGATTGTTTTGGGGTGATTTTATATGAAAATTGTCCTCAGGTGTTCAGGTCCTGTAGCTCAGTGGGTAGAGCATTGCGTTAGCAGTGCAAAGGTTGTGTGTTCGATTGCCAGGAAAAAAAAAAGGTTGTGCAGTAATGTGCAGTAAAACACATGCAACCTGAAGACCTCAGTGGTAATGGATCATGAGTTCCACGTCACAGGTTAAAACCCAGTTATCACTCCTCCCGATATAATAATCGTAAATCTATAGTTGATCCTCATACACTGGGTTCAAATACAATTCACTAACTTAAATTCAGTAAACTAACAATTAAAAATATTTGAATGCAAAGCCTTAGACTGTTTTAATAAAGACAAAAGGTATCATCACACTTGTTACTTAAGAACTTTAGATCTGATCACATACATCCATTAAAAATCACATACAGATTCATACAGATATGTTTACATTCAAATGCGCCATTTCATTCACTAAATACGGTCAAAATAGTCATCTTTTTTTACAAGTGTATGGATTACATTTATGATGGATGGATGCGCTTTTTGGAGCTTCAAAATAATGAGTATCATTCACTGCCAGTGTAAAGCTGGGAAGAGCCAGGATATCATTTAATATAACTCTGACTGTGTTTGGCTGAAAGAAGAAAGTTCTCCTAGGATGCCTTGAGGGTGAGTAATTTGTGGGCAAAATATAATTTTGGGGTGGACTTAATGGTTGTGCCTTAATGGTTAGTGAGTCGGGCTTGTAATCAGAAGGTTGCTGGTTCGATGCAGTGCCAGCAGGTAGCAACTGAAGAGCCCTTGAGCAAGACACCTAACCCCTGATTGCTACCCGGGTGCAGCAGTGCTACCCACTGCTGTGGGTGTGTGTGTGTTCATGACTTGCAGTGTGTGTTCACTCCTCACCAGTGATGGTTAAATGCAGAGGTCACATTTCGGGTATGAGTCACCATATCTGACAAATATGTCACTTTCACTTCACTAAATAAGTTTTGTGTGTTTGTTTAAAGACAAATCTTTACTGCACAGTTTCTGCTCAGATGTTTCTCATCTCATCTGGACTTTCTGCAGGTTTTGGCAGGGTCAACTTCTTGTGGGCGGAGCTTGACTGAGGAGGATGTCATCGTTGGGCATGCTCCCTCCTGCAGCTGTGACATCACTGCTGCATTCCACAGACCCTCCCCCTCCAACACAACCTCCCCCGATTCTGTTTTTTCAGGCCCTTCAGCCCCTCCCCTCAGATTCCAGCATGATTTTTCGTATGCTGTTGAGGTTAAACTCACATTCAACCCAAAATTATTGCTGATGTAGAGGCTCACAGGACAGTCCTACAATCCCACGTTACCTTCATTATACACATTACCCACTTCATTTATACACTTAATTATACACTTTATATAGATCATGTTTTTCATACAGTTTACATCCTTAAAATACTTATTATAGTTCATAAAGTAGTTTGTGCATCTTATATAGTTAAAATCGTATATAATATAAATATTAGTTTATGAAGCTGTAACTGTGTAGCAGTGAAAATGAGTGGGGGGGAGGGAAGACACATTGAGGGAGGTAGAGAAAATAACACTCAGAGAACAATGAGAGAGAGAGAAAGGCAGGGAGTTGAGCTGTAAAAGGCAGGTACAGTCACATCCTGTTTCTTCTGTATGACAAAGCAGAGGAACTATGTGTGTGTGTGTGTGTGTGTGTGTTCAAGTGGCTGCATGCCTGTGTGTGTTATACATCTTTACTGCACTTTGTCAGTCATTAACCGTTTAACTCTCTGTAACTCAGCAGAGAGAGAGAGACGGCCTGGGGCTGATAGAGGGAGGGAATGAAGGAGGGAGAAGGCGTGGCTTTGTGTAGATAGCGATTCTCAATGCTACAACTCTGTCTGTCTCTCAGTCTGTCTCTCATTCTGTCTGTCTGAAAGCGTCTCCAGCTCCACAGATTTGCAGAAGAGCTGGTCAGGAGAGGAGCGACACGCTGAACTAGGTCAGTCATCTGCTCTGAGAAAGACATGATACATTATCAGACTCAAACTGATCTCAGTTATTTCTCTACAGCAAAACAGAAACGAAACAAAGATTCACGAAGTGTGTGTGTGTGAGATTATAAAAATGATCCAGATGAGTTTTTCAGCGTTTATTGGCACTAACTAGTTTAGGTGAAGTTCTGGTCATTTGTCATTGAATATTCTTGCCACATTCATTACAGTATGTGTGTGAAGATCTTTCAAGAGTCTTTCAAGACCTTTTAGAGTCTGACATCTGATTTATTCCTTATACATCCAGATGGCTTTATGTCTAGAACTAATGTCAATGATTTGTTGTAAGTAAACAAGATCTTACATCAGTGGATGTTTATATAGTATGGTATTGCATCAATTGCATCAGGATCACAGTACTTTGTTTTTACTATACAGTACTGTATTTGCTGTAGTACAAAAGACAACCTTTAAAATCAGTTACATTTAAAACTGTGTCATTCACAATGTTCACAACTCAAGACATCAGACACGCCCAGTCAGATCTGCAGGTATGAGTGTGTGTGTGTGTGTGTGTGTTACCTGTGTGTATGTGTGTGAGTTTACTTATTCATATATTGGGGACAAATTTGTATCCAAATAGTCAGCAAAACCTCCTTTTGGGAATGTCCTCATGTGTAAAAAAACTTAGTAAAAATATTTTTTAAATAAAAAAATGCAGAATGTTTTTTGTTAGGGTAAAGGTTAGAGTGTGGGTTAGGTTATGTTGTATTTATACTGTGTATAAAAACAATATAGAATCTATGGAATGTCCCCATTTGGATGTGTGTGCATTTTGGTTATTTACAGTAGTTCTGAACTGTAGTTTTGTTTTGTTTGTTTATTGAGTTTGTATAACAGAGAATTAACTTGTCTTTTACTCCAGCTCTGTAAATGCTTTCAAGTGTTTCTGATTAACATTTACATTTAGGTATTTAGCAGACACTTTTATCCAAAGTGACTTACACTGGTGGTGAGGAAAACAATGAAGCATTAAAACAAACAGTGACACCACAGATCTCATGTTGTCTAACGTTTTCCTCTGTCTTCTTTTTGTTTTTGTTTAGTTTAAGCTGTAGTGTGTCATTTCTACATCACTAGCATCAACATGAACACTCCAGCATGAGCACCAGACAGATTCCCTTTCCAAACTTATCCCTCTGGTTGACTTAAAGCTGCTGCTTTCAACTTACATATGTCTTTTCACTTTATCATATCAAAGATATGAGAAAGTCTTTTAACATCTAACAATAACACACTCAAATCCACATTTATCTGAAGAGAATTTGTGTGTTTTAGCATTATGGCGTCTGTGTCACCTCAGAAGCGGATGGTGTCATCTGTTTTCATCACGCTGGTGTCTCCGTTCAGGGCGACAATTACCCCGACGACTCACGTCCACAGCAGCCCAGCCAGAGACCCGCAGCAGACTGCCACAGCACTGAGCCAAACATCTGCATCCTCATGCACATTGGTTGGGTCACAGGATGGACAGAGTAGCATCCACATCAGCCCACTCACCCCCCTGAGCCCATTATATGCCCAGTCTAGACCCCCTGCCACCCTAACCCAGAGCACACCCGCTGCTGTCCCCCACAGGCCTGAAAACACAGACAAACATCACACAGCCAGAAACAGTTCAGATGGTAATACAACATGAGGGAGATGTGTCTTAATTGTGTCTTAATTAATTGTGATTAGTCAAAATTATTAGGTCAATGACTCTTGTAATCTGTTACCAGTTGTTACTAGTTACCCTCCTCCTCTGCCTCCTCCTGCTCTTGATGACCTCTGTGCTCTGCCTCCTCCACCCCACCAACATGAACCCAGTGACCTCTATGACCCTGAGCCCAGACCACCAGACACCTTTGCAGAGGTGAGACTGAGCCTGTTTATCTAACTTTGTTAACAATAAGATCAGGAGTGTGGTCAAAGTCAGTGTTGATATCATTGATTTATCACAGTCAATTTTATTTGAGCTTAGTATCAGTTAATTGAATTTTCTCTTCTGTTGCTTTCGTTGTGCATGCTGCTGCGTCTGTTTTTGTAAGAACTGCTTTATAAAGCAGGAAGTGTGGCAAAGGCAATTTTTTTCATGTATTTTCTTTTTGTAACCAGCCAGACAGTAATCAATGCAGCAGGGAACCTTTGCAATGTTCATCATTAGTTTAATTTAACCTCATTCTTGTTCTCTGTTTAACACCTTATGTACAAACCCTGCCCTCCAAAGACATGCCAGCCAGCCTGGAAAATGATTGACAGACAGAGACGTGCCTCTGTTTTCTGACCTGCTTATGCACCTTCAGAATAATTGACTTAGCTAAAAGCTTCCCCTTATAAAAGTTTCCCAGCACAAGCAAACATTTATGAGAAGTTCCATTTGGATACATTTTTGGAAACTATTTTCACGGTTTAATTGTTTCTATTGATAGGTGAGTGTTTTCATGACAGCGCCCTCTGCTGGCAGTAAACTGAACAACCCTGCAGCAGAACCTCAGGGTACCGGTGAGTTCATGAAAATCCCTACCAGGAAGCTGTGCTTCCTGCTGGCCTCATTTTGAATCTTCGAGTCAGTGAGAGTTTGTGTGTGTTTCAGACGTGTGTGGATTCTGCCGTAAGCCTGTGCTGCTGTCTGAACCTGCCATTGACGCTCTGAACCGCAGTTATCACGCCACCTGCTTTCAGTGCAGACAGTGTCACACACCACTGGCAGCCAAACTTTACTACAATAAATCTGGGATTCCCCTGTGTGAGGACTGTTACCAGGTACCAGACAGCACAAACCTTTAATATGAGCTGGGTCATCCCTGTTATGCAGCATTTTCAAATGTTACTTTATAAAATGAATATGCTTTAAATGTGAGTTATTCAAACAAGGGTTTTATACTTTGATTACACTGATTATTTACAAAATAGCATGAAAATTAACTGATGGAGATAAACAGCTAAAGTTAGTCTGTTTATTGACAGCACAAAACATCAAAATCCTTTTTAATACTTTGTCAAAAATGTCAAAAGTTTGGAAAAAGGATTGAAAATGAAATTGGGCATAGAAAACCAATTACCGGTTTTCACAAAAAAACATTTTGTTTAAGGCAAAGGACAAAATGACGTCTGAAAAAATTCCACTGTTCATCCTGAAGTTTTACATTTACGAGCAATATAGTCGTATGATGTCTATTTAGGTACATTTATACTGTATATTCTAAAGACATGCTGTATTTGACAGGCCAGTCTCGAGCCATGCTGGGCATGTGGTGATGTCATTAAAGATCACATGATTCGAGCTTTGGAACGAGCCTATCACCCACCCTGTTTTGTGTGCACAACATGCAGACAGCCAATCGGAGAGCAGAGATTTGCACAGGGGGAAGTTGGTGAGGTTTACTGTCTGCAGGATTATTACAGGTAGAGCCAATATAAAGAACTTTGAATATTAACTTGACATACTGAAGTCTTCAGTCATTGGCCCAAAACACATGTAAATGAAAAATGCTTTTAACTGAGCAGGTTTCTGAAGAAATCTGATGTTAACAACTACTGTCATAGTAGAATGATATTTGAAGACATTGATACATAGATTGATGTTTCCTTTAGGAAATATGCTCCCCAGTGCAGCGCCTGTAGTGATCTGATAATCCCACGAGATGACGGGACAGACAGTTACACTGTGGAGTGTTTGGGTCACTCATATCATGAGGACTGTTATCGCTGTGAGGTACAAATACGTGTGTTTACATATATGAGTGAAGTCCATCTTGTATGGAATACTCTGAAGGGTGCAGGACATTACATCCTATACAAACATCAAAAAACATCAATATGTTATTTTGAAATGGAATGTTACCATGATAATATAGCAGGAACTGACATTTTAAAACCTGAAGCAGTATCCTCAAGGTTTATACCCAGGGAATGTCTTCCTGACGGTGACCATCATATTCAGACTTGGTGAATGGCCTTGTGAGGACCTTGAATTTTGTGTGTTTGACGTCACTGAGTATTGTTGTCTTTCTTCCAGGTGTGTAAAGTGCTTCTCTCTCCTGAGCCTAATGAGAAAGGCTGCCACCCTCTGGAGGGGCAGATTCTGTGTAAACCTTGTCATTGCACGCTGATACAGCACACACAGCATTAAGAGTTAGAATATGAAAACTGACGACACAGATTATATAAGAAACACAAAAATGCTGATGGTGAATTAGGGAGCAGATATTCATTTTAACACAACATCGGGACAATTACAAATACTTTATTTTAAAACATTATATAATTGTTTAACATATTTCAATGATTATATCAATGTATCCAGTATATCAACTGTAATCTGAGTTTTGCACTCGATATATGACAAGCACCAAAATATTTATTTAACATCTTTTTAATGTTTTTATTTCATTGTAATAGCCATGAATATGCAAACACGTTGTTATCCCACTCACAATAAACTAATATATGCTGATCTTATTGTCGGTGTGATACTGGGATATATTTTCATTCACGTTGTCTTGAGATCGTGACATTTGCTCGATGTCGCAGAATCTCGGGGGCGCGCAGGGTTGCGCTGTTTGTCGCCGACGGTTCCTTCTCAGCGCTCCGCGTCGAGCACGCGCACAGTCGCGAGATCTTTTCCTCATACGAGCTCGCGTTGGATTTTCCCTCACGGTCAGAGATTAAACGACGCAAGCGCATATGTGCATGAACGGGCCGCGGACTTCACAGGATGGTTCGGGAAACCAGACACCTCTGGGTGGGAAACTTACCCGAACATGTTCGCGAGGAGAAGATTGTGGAGCATTTTAAACGGTGAGTTACACAAGAAGCGTAGCAGTGACGCGGGCCTCGCGCGCACACAAACAGCCTCACCGCGCGACAGCAGAAAATCAGCGACTGAACGGCGATCCGTTTGACCTAAAAGTCCACAAAATTACGCCCAAACGCGGTTGTAAGTGTAAAACGAGCCGCCGTGGACTGAAATGACCTCGAATGAACCATCAGCATATTCACATGATCGCGTTAGGCAGTTAACTGGCTGGTTTACGTGAAACTAGCTCGTGTTTTACGGTTTAATTTAGGGAGCATGAGCTACTTCTCCCGACACGTTTGTTTCGTTTTCACAACACGCGTAACGCGCGTTTTCTGCGACAGCGGCGAGTGCGTCGCGCTGCGCGTGCATTTAGCTCGCTGCTAACGGCGTCGTGATTGGCTGAGCCGGTTCAAGAGCACGAACCGTTTCAAACGGGGGTGTCCAAACTGGAAGCAGTTCAGCTCCGACTTGCCTGAGCAGTTAATTGGGGTTGGAGGTAAACACTGCAGGACGCTGATCCTCCAGCAGCAGGACTGGACACCCCTGGCTTAAACCAACACAAACTTTGACACATGTATATATGCCACTTTTGTTTAAACTGTATTTGTTTCAACTGAATTATATTGATGACACCACAGCCCATTGAGATCTACAGCTGTCTGGACCATGACCATACGCTGAAAATACGCATGACCATACAGAAAATATCTAAACCAAAGCAAAACTTTAGATACATTATAATAGGTCCTAAATCTGACTGGTTACAGTTAAGGTTAAAATGCATGTTCCCAGTATGTACTTAGTGAAGAGATTTTCAAGACCATTCCAATTTTTTAAAATTTAATATGCATTTATATTTTATAATATTTTGACCTGTTGCATGTAGCTGCCACAACTCCCCTTGTATTGTTAGTAATGATAGTAGTAATGTTAGTATTGATAGTAGTGGACCTCTGTTACATGCTGTGGCTGGCTGTTGAAATTGGCGTAGGTTAGGAAGGTTAACACTGTTATTCAGCCAAACAGGCATGCTTATGAACTTACAATTGCAAAACATTTGCTTGTTACAAAATATTTACATTTATGCATTTGGCAGATGGTTTTATCCAGAGTGACTTACAGTGCATATTAGCCTCTACCTATTACTTTGTTTCAGGTATGGACGGGTGGAGAGTGTTAAGGTCCTGCGGAAGCGGGGATCTGAGGGTGGTGTTGCAGCATTTGTGGATTTTGTTGACATCAAAAGTGCTCAGAAAGCCCATAATGCAGTCAACAAAATGGGTGACAGGGACCTTCGCACTGATTACAATGAACCGGGTTCAGTGCCTAGTGCTGTGAGGGGTCTGGAAGACAGCACCCCCTCTAGCAGCCACGGAAGGGAGGTTGCAGGGTTCTCGAGGGGTTCCATGGGGCCGGTATACGGGCACCCGGTGTCTCTCCACACCAGAGAGGGGCGTTATGAACGCAGACTAGACGGGTAAGTGGACACAGGCTCCCTCTGCACTACCAGTGGACTATGTGTCAGATAACAGTTTCCCACTGTCAAAGGGGTTGAGGTTGGGTTAAACACAAATGATAATGAACCAGTGCCATTACAGATTGATTAAACCAGATTCTAGGGATTCCTCTTCATTCTCTGAGGCGTGACTTCTCAAACGGAATTATTAATCCTTTTCTATCATGTAAGAATGAGTGGATTAGATTGGTGTGTTCAAAATGTGGGATTACTGTGTGAGCCATAGCCCTCCTCTGAGTTGGATATTACTCCTGTGGAAAATATCCTTATCATTTTGGATATTACGATGGTGAAGATGTAACGGGTGAATTTTGGATTTAGGTGTTACCTCAAATTTTGGATGTTACCCCTTGGATTGTGCATTTTGGAAGTATATACCAATAATGGATTAAACGCAATATTGTTAATGGGAAAGTAGGTATGTTCACATGTAAATTACATTTTGAAAATCTTTTCCCTTTTCATTGCCTTGCACGATTATTCCATTACCCATTTGGTCATTGTTCTAACTGTCTGTCATGGTCAGCCCTGGATGTGTATTGCTCCAGTGGATTTAAGACGGCCAAGAACACAAGACTCCTAAAAATGGCTGGATTTAGAACAGGATTAAGGTGGGATTGCTATTTGAGGGTCTGTGTGGAGTTAAGTGTTTGTCAGGGCCTTGTCATTTCCATCCGTTTCACTGCCCATCATGCTTAGAGAGGGACATGAACATGAATTGCTCAAGACTGGAAGCAATGGATATTCATCTAAATCTTTGAAGACCTGAAGACATCACAGCTTGGATAGAGGAAGATTTTCATGCCCTAAATAGTGGATCTAATCTCCTATTGGATGTATAGATGTAGATTAAATTCAAGCCTTTTGTTGGATTATTTGGTCTCGCGTGGATGTATATACCCAACACCATCTTACTGGGGTTCAGATGTACATTTGAAGTCACAATATCTTCAGGCTGGAAGAAGGTACTTTCTGTACATCTGCTCAAATGAGGAGTTTCCTGAAGTTCTGAATGCTGTGGAACTAATATGTGGAATACAGACAAGAATTGCAGACTGTTTCTCACCTACAACGCTCCTGTCATCTTGCTGTTTAAGTACACTGAAGCATCTTTTTTTGTGGCCCTAGTGAGTCTACAGCCTTAAAATGGACTTTGGATTATTCCTTCCTTTACCAGTGGAGAGGAACTAACACATTTTTAAAGACTGAGTGACAATCCAAAGTAACTCCTTGAAGGTTTTCTGTCAGGAATGTTTCTTTTTTTAAACTATCGAAATCTTTATCAGTTATGGACAGTCTTGAGTGATGTAACTCTCTTTGTTTTAACTGGATAATTTTTTTTGCGTGATGGGAATCAAGACTTTACGACGTCACTGTTTTTGGCTCACACAAAATTCCTCCTGTATTATGTTGGGAATATGTAGGGTCAGTTACTGCTCTGAAAAGGTTGGTATTGCCCTGCCTTTGCATCTTTGTGCTTTCTCTGTTTAACTCAGATATGCGCCCTCTCACTTAATTCGTGTTGTTTACTAACTGCAGAGCCTGTAGGTGAAAACCACCCTTTAGTTAATAGCTTGTATTGTTAACCCTTCTGCCCCTCCACATGTCTGTTCCAAAAGTTCTCTCATGCTTCTGGCATTGTTTTCCTGTGTGTCTGCACTTGCTGTTTAATTTTGTGTAACATTCCCCTGCTGGAGTCAGTATTCAGAGAGGAATACTGAGCATGGTTCATCAGATTATTAAAGTAAATATATCTCCCACTGGAAGTTGTTATTTGATCCATGTGAATACAAACTTTTAAAACTGCTTGTTAATAATTGCATGATTTATTAAGAAGTACAAGTGAATTCTCACAACTCATATTTATAATGGAACCCCTACAGAAACCATCCTCTGAAATATCTGCTTGGTGTAATGTCAGTTCTGCCAATAAATTTGTGACATTCCCAACCTGGCCCTGTAGAACTGTAAAGGCATTTTAAGAATTTTTTTATGTTAAAGCCATATTATACTGCCTCAATGAAAATTAATGTGAGGGATAGTGGTTGATATGGATGTCAAATGGATTCAGTTTAATTCTGAGTTTGTCTGTTCTTTTCTGTTGTGTCTCCTATCTCTCTTACAGCAGCTCTGACAGTCGGGAGCGAGCGTATGACCACAGTCCATATGGCCATCACGAGCGGGGGGCCAGTTTTGACAGACCTCGTCATTACAACACAGACTATTATCGGGACCGTTCTGTGTTTGCGGCTGGGGTCAGTTCTAGCCCAGTGGCTAGTTCTATTAGTGGTGGCTTTGACACCCCAGAGTCTCACTTTGAGTCTCGAATACGTGACCCATTCACTCTTTCCAGTTCTGCTCGCCGTGACCCTTATCGTGACGACCGGGGTCGGCGTGCAGATCGGACGTACCATCACCGGCGAAGCCGGTCCTCACACTCCTCCCAGTCTCGACATCCGTCACCCCAGAGGAGCACTGGGCAGACCCCTAAAGCCCGTCACTCTCCTAAACGAGTTGCTGTTTCACCGGGCCGGGGCCCACGCTCACGTAGTCCGTCTTCAAGCTCTGATTCTGTCAGCAGCACCAGCAGCACTGGAAGTGGAAGGTAAAGCTCTAGATCTTCATCTTCAGGGGCCACATTATGTGAAAAGGCTACAGAGTAGTGCTTGAAACTTTTGTATAAAAAATATACAAATGTATATGTGTAATGTATAAATATAAAGATCATTTCCTATTTCTTTGATGAAATGTGCACTGTGCAACCTTGTAAATAATATTCGTGAAAAAAACATGATTTGTGGTAATTTTTTTGTGGAACACCAACTATAATATGATGAAAATTCAGTAAAGGGTTGTGTCTGCCTTTAACACTTAATAAAGAACCTAAGAGTGTCAGCAAAAGAATTCAATTCCAAAAAGAATACAATTCTGAAAAAGTGCCGATGGGAGTGGGAATTTCTGTGGGTGATTTAAGGTGCGTTTCCATAATAACCAATGCAATCGACCAAGAGCAAATTAAACAAAAAACATTGCATGCCAAGTGATATATTCACATAATGTCTTCCTGTGGCATTCCAAATAAATTAACATGAGTGGGGAAACAAAACTCTCCCCCATGGTGCCTCCTCCTAGCAAAAAACAATTGCAGAAACAATTAAGACATGCTTTTTTGTGCCTGAAAGGGAAACTCCTACAAATGCATATGCAATCAGGTCAGTTGCAGAAATAACTGTCCAAGCCTTTTCAGCACTAATTTTTTTTTTTACTGTGTCTGTAGTAAGTTCTGACAGTAGTTTTTTAATGCCAAAAGTGGTTTGCGCTGGCCCAAGCTGTTAGTAAATCCCCCTTCGTCTAACTGAAGTTATCATTCAGTAGTTTGAGAACAAATGGTTCGGTTTGTGGTTAATTATAAATTTAGTCCTATGAATTACAAATGTATGTTTGATTACATTTTTACATTATTTAGTTGAATGTTTGAGCTTGATAAATGCTGTCAACTCTGCAATATGTGTAAAAATTTAATGTACGGAATTTATACTGTCACTTTACCTTTTTTTAGTAATGGGACAGCAGCTTGTACCCTCATAAAACGTTTCAAGTTTAATTACCCTCGCCACTGTTAACAGTTGTTTAAGCATTGTGTGGCTAAATGTAAATAGATTCTGTTTAAAGAGGTTTTTCTCCCTTTTTGGCAGTAGTGATTCAAACAGCAGCTCCAGTGAAGGGTCTCGAGCACAATCTGTGCCATCTGCAGCAACGCATGTTGCTCCAGCTCCTCCTGCACTCGTTCTAGACTCAGATGAACCTCGGAGGAGTTTTGGTATCAGAGTCCAGAACCTTCCGACGCGATCCACAGGTTAGCATTACCTTCCTTTCATAATCACTTTGTTCGTTTGTTTAATGACCCTAAAATTTACCAGCCCATGTTTTCCATTTTGCACTAGGGGTGCGAGAGAAAGTCAATCATGATTCTTTCTCTTACAAAGAAAAGATTCTTTCTGAATCTGTTTCTAGAATGAAATTCTGCATTCCATTC
This sequence comes from Chromobotia macracanthus, assembly GCA_036877525.1. Lineage (NCBI taxonomy): Eukaryota > Metazoa > Chordata > Actinopteri > Cypriniformes > Botiidae > Chromobotia > Chromobotia macracanthus. Next base: position 115,368 of record JAZGTH010000033.1, on the reverse strand, counting down.
AAATCATGGCTGATGTTTTACAAATACATGTATCCTATAAAGATTGCTTTATTTAGACAAACTATGACCTGCACCCTCCTAGTTTGATAAAGTGATCTTGCTAGGATATAAAACCTCAGCGATGATTTGAAATAAGCGTAGAATCGATTGTGAATTTAACACTGGATTCAGAATCATTAGAGAAAGAATCTAGAGCATCAGAGAATAGACTTTCCTCACACCTGTACTTTGAAGGACCTATTTTATGCAAATTGTTCCAGTCATCTGACACGCTGAGTTCAGGTCACGGTTCACTTTACTAATGACATAAGGTGAATCTGGTGTGTTAGGCGAGGTGGATGTTCTTGGTTGAGATGTTGCTCTAATACAGTTTCAGTGTTGGGAATTTCCATTAATGCAGACATATTTATCCAAAACGACTAGCATTCAAGGTATACATTTTATCAGTACAAATGTTCCCTGAGATTTGAACCCAAAACCTTTGCACTGCTATCGCAATGCTGTACCAGTTGAGCTTCAGGAACACCAAATCCAGCTATAGGATTTAAGAAAGTGCCTTACGTTTTTCAGATACAAGTTTGAAAGATGGCCTTTTCCACGAGTTTAAAAAATATGGGAAAGTGACATCAGTTCAGATCCATGGAGCTTCAGAAGAGCGCTATGGCTTAGTGTTCTTCAGACAACAGGAGGACCAGGAAAAAGCTCTGAGTGTGTCCAAAGGAAAGCTTTTCTTTGGGATGTTAATTGAGGTGACTGCCTGGAATGGTCCTGGTGAGCATTTTTTTAATTAACACTGTTTTGATGTAATGGCAACTGTGAGTTTGATGTTTGTTCCGATGATTTCACCTCTAACAGAAACGGAAAGTGAAAATGAGTTTCGGCCCCTGGATGGACGCATTGATGAGTTTCATCCAAAGGCCACCCGTACATTATTTATAGGAAACCTCGAGAAGACTACAAATTATCAACAGTTACTTGATGTTTTCCAGCGATTTGGAGAGATAGTGGTAAGTTTATCAATGGATTTTTTTTGAGCTGGACTGTTGGAGTATTTGACGGAAATTTTAAAGTAGTTTTCTGTCAGTGATTTTCAGTGACACTGAAAAAAAGTGACTTGTTTTTTAATTATGTATTTTTCATTGATTTCAGGACATTGATATCAAGAGGGTTAATGGCGTTCCTCAGTATGCATTTGTTCAGTACTCTGATATAGCAAGTGTCTGTAAAGCCATTAAGAAAATGGATGGAGAATATCTTGGCACCAACAGACTGAAGGTATTCACATATGTTTGTGGCATAATAAAAATGTCGAATAAAAATGACTGCTTGCATTTTAAAACATCGTATTTTCAAAGGGCAGTCTTGGGGGCTGCAGTTCAACAGGGTTTTGTTGACCCTGTTGAACAAAAAACAAGTAAATTTTTGAACAATTTGGAAACATTGTACAGTTTCATTATTAAAAATTCAGTAATCAGTTTATTTTCCAAATATAAATTGTTTAAAAAGAATTTAAAGAAAATGCTTAGCATGGCTTAATGTTCTAAAACAGTCGCATCGGAAAGACCAAATTAAGTGTACACCATATTAAAGATGCGTACTATATAAAGGTAGATGGATAAACCCAGAATGTAAATGCAACAGGAAGGTTTCTTTGTGTTCTTTTTGATTGTAGTTTGAGTTTTGAGCAACAAAATAGAGATGTGGCCAAAAAATAATTTTTGCTAGACGTCATGAGTGCATTAAACTTTATTCTCTGCAATTCATTTTGAAAACCCTACTGTAAGGTTGACAGGCAGACAAAGGTTCGGTCATATTACACCCACTCTCATAAAGCAAAACGTAAAAAAGAAAAAATTTGAATTTTTTCAAATTTGAATCTTTTAAAAGATAAGTACACTTGAAAATATTTTGCCCATTACTCACACACAAGGCGTCCTAGAAGGAAACAAAAAGACTTTCTTCTTTTAGCCAAACATAGTCAGAGTTATATTAAATGATGTCTTGGCTCTTCCCAGCTTTACATTGGCAGTGAATGATACTCATTATTTTGAAGCTCCAAAAGTGCATCCATCCATCATAAAAGTAATCCATACAACTTCAGGGGGTTAGTAAATGCCTTTTAAAGCGAAACGGTGAAAAAATACTATTTTAACCGTATTTATTGAATGAAATGGCATAATTGAACGTAAACATCTGTAGACATTCCAAGACATTGGTTCTCGTCGTGTGACTAGCGTTGTGCTCGAACCAGTGACATTTGGCATTATTGATGTCTTTCATACAGATATGTTTACATTCAAATACACCGTTTTGATTGCTAAATATGCTCAAAATAGAAATCTTTTTCTTCTCAAATGTATTGTTTCACTTCAGACGAAATTTATTAACCCCCTGGAGTCGTATGGATTACATTTGTGGATGTACTTTCTGGAGTTTCAAAATAATGAGAACCATTCACTGCCATTGTAAAGCTGGGAATATAATTTAATATAACTCTGATTGTGTTCGGCTTAAGGAAGAAAGTCATATTCTCCTAGGATGCTTTGAGGGTAATTTATGGGGAAAAAAATCATTTTTGGGTCGACTTTGCTTTTAAATTTGTACATAACCAAGCAACATCATCTTTCAGAAGTAATTTCCATTCATAAACCAAATAGGTCCTTGAGATTCTGTAATCTTTGCATCCTTTCTGTTCTTAAAACTTGGTTCCACTGAGGTGATTGAGCCTTTGTTGTTGTTGGTCCTACTGTATGGAATAACCTAGCTATTTCTGTTAGAACCCTCTTCCTTTTTACAACGTTTAAATACCTACTTAAAAAACCCTATTATCAATAGCTTTCAAGCAATTTTAATGTTTGAAGTCTTTAGATTTTAGTTTTTAGATTTTAGTTTAGTATTGTACAGTGCTTTGTGGTCAACCATGAGTTTGTTGAAAGAGCTTTAGAAAGAAAGTTCTCATATTAAACGTTTTCTTATATTAAACGGCCATGTTAAGTGTTTTCCTTATAGTTATATTCTATGGGAAAATGCTTAACTTTGCTCCCAGTGTCTACTAAAGATATTATGCTGTGTGTTGCTTTCGGGAACTTAGGGTTAATGCCATCTATTAAGTTGTTGTTTGTAATGCTGGATTTTCCTCATTAACAATTATTTGGAGAGCTAATCTTTCTGTTCTGTAGCTATAATTTCTGTATTTAAATCACAAATTGTGTTGTCTTCCAAAACGTAATTGTCATGTTTTTATCTGCAATGCAAGTCATTGCTTCATTTACAAGGGAAAAGAAAAACTTTCCCACAGTGGTTTAGAATGAAAACACATATGATGTGATGTACCAGTAAAACATCTTTATCCGAGAAGTTACATTTCATGTTTTCACTGCAATTTGTGTGTCCATAATGCTGGTATTATGCATGTTCAATTTGACAGGATAGTGTCTGATGTTTATTGTGAATTGGTTACAGCTTGGATTTGGGAAGAGTATGCCAACAGGCTGTGTGTGGTTAGATGGGCTGACTTCCAATATTACAGAACAGTATCTCACACGACACTTCTGTCGTTATGGACCTGTTGTCAAGGTAGAGTAATTAAGAAGTACTTATTTGTGAAAAAAGGTACATTATTTTAATTTATTTTACCGTTGTGTGGAATGAGGCTAACTATATTCTTTTCGCAGGTTGTGTTTGATAGGTTAAGAGGAATGGCTCTCATTCTGTACAACAACACAGATTTTGCCCAAGCGGCTGTTAGGGAAACCAAAGGATGGAAGATTGGGGGTAACAAAATTAAGGTAGTGTGAGACAACTTTGGCTAGGTTATAAAATATTCCACAGAGAAATATAGCAATTTGTATTTTTTTTTTAAGTTGACTATAATGTGTTTTTTTTCCCTGTTCAGGTTGATTTTGCCAGTCAGGAAAGTCAGATGGCTTTTTATAGGTCAATGCAGGCATCAGGACAGGAAATCCGTGACTTCTATGATATTCCATCAGATAGAAGGTAAGCACAGAAGCTCTAATTGTTGTCTACAATTAGCTTTCATAACGTAACCCAGTGGTATCTCCTTTATTTAACAGTACTGGTTTATGAAGTTGTTAACAATGAGCTCCATTAAACTGAGCTTGGTGTGTTAGAGAAGGGATGCATCCAAAATGTGTGGTGCTTTGGGCCTCAAGGCTGGAATTGAGAAACAATGATATATCCAACTGTTCTTAAAGGAAATATTAGTAATTTCCCTAATTTCTTTTTTTGTCAGAGATGACCGGAGAGCTCCATATCATGACTTTTCAGCAGAGAGGGCATATTATGAAAGTGTACGGACGCCTGGCATTTATGCCGAAGACCCTCGTCGAGACTACCCTGGTCGCAGCCGTGATCGTTATGCAGAACTAGACCATTACCAAGGAGACCACTATGATCCCCGATACCACGAGGACCCACGTGAATACAGAGATTATCGGGACCCTTTTGAGGATATCAGGAAGTACAGCTATATCCAACGTGAACGTGAACGCTTTGAGGCAGATCGTGGCAGATGGAGCCCATCTCATCAGCGCCGCCCCTTAACTCCCTCTGTTTCACCCTCACCATCTGATCGTGTATCACGGGATGCTGAAAGAAGAGTGTTCAGACACTCTTCTGAGAGATCTGGAAGCTGTAGCTCTTTATCACCACCACCACCTCAGTTTGAGAAGTCAGAAAAATCCCCAGTAGATTACAAAGCAGAAGAGCTGGACAGAGAAATGGAGCACACAGAGGCAGAACGTGTAAGAGGAGCAGAGAACAAGAAGCATGGCAGACACAAGGAAAAGACTGACAGGGAGAAAGCCAAACAAAGGAGAGGTAAAGTACAATCTCCCAGTGCATTTCATTCAGAAGCGGATAGAGAGTCTTGTCCAGATTCAGCTTCTGGGATGGTAAAAGTTTCCGATGAGGAGAGCCAAGAACGACAAAAACGTAAAGCAGACAATGAACCCTCCTCTGCTGAGCATGGGACACACCTTGACTTGCAAAGGGGAGAACAAAGTGACCCAAGTAAAAATGAATCATTGGATCGGGATAGCAAAGGAAAAGCAAAGAAACAGTTTAAAGCAGACTCTGGTGGTGATGCTAAAGATCCCCTTTTGGATTCTGACAAACTTGCAGCAAGAAGGAGACGGTTTGGTGATCCCGGTGGTAAAGCTATAAAACAGAAAAAAGGATGCCTGGATGATGACACGTGTTCTGTGATTAGCCAACCTGCAGATTTTGGTCCAAACATGGGGTTTGCAAAAGAGATGAATACTGATATAAAAACAGAGAAAGAGGCTTTAAAAGGAGAACACTCCAAATCCAGAATAGGTTCTCAATGTAGTCACAGAGCAGATCTAGATTCAAGTATGAGAGGAACATCTCAGGGCCCATTGGTACAACAAGGTGAATTGTCTACAGACTCAAAATCTCACCCTGGGCCAAGTACATCTAGACGATCTTTAACTGGCATAACCTCAGAAAAGGATAATAAAGTTAAGGATGAGTATCTAGATAATATTGACCTTTCTCAGAGTTATCGCAAACAGATGGAGAAGAATCGAAGGCTACGGCAACAGCTGCAAGAGACTGATAAACCAGGAAAACCAGAAACTTTTCAGGGTTTAGATGCAGAAGATCTTGAAGATCGTAGCCTTGTGCATGAAGTAGGCAAGCCTCCACAGGATGTAACTGATAACTCTCCTCCAAGTAAAAGCAAGAAACAAGAGTCATTTGACATAGAAATCACAGCTAAGAGGGAACGAATTTACCGAACATTCAGGCAGAAAAGTGAAGACTCCGAGTGGAATAACACAAACTCTCCAAGATTTCAGCATGCACCTCAACAAACAGAGGAAGAATATACAGACACTTATAGTCAGTTAAATATTAAAGAGATCAAAGAACCCTCTAGACCTGAGGATAATGTTCATCCAGATAATGTTCAGGAGCTTGCAGGTAAACAAATGTTTGCATCACAAATGTCAAAGATGAATACATCTCTACAAGATCAACAGCAAAGATGCTGGGAGAGTCGGTTGAAGCAAGACTTGTTGCCAGACTTTTCAAGAAACTCAGAGAAAACACCTCTCAATCTGAAATACTTAGATTATGGACATTGGCCTGATTTGGAACCTGGAGAAGTGCGTTCAGACTCTGAAGAGGATCGTGAAAATAAACCTAATTCTCCTGCACCTTCAACTTCAGTATCCTTCTCTGAAAGACAACATACAGTCAGACTTTCAGATTCCAAGTTAACTACCTCTCTTGAAAGAAACAAGTTTTGCTCATTTGCAGATGATCAAACAATCACACCTGATACTAAAGCTTTGTTAGAGCGTGCAAAGTCTTTGTCCTCCTCAAGAGAAGACAACTGGTCTTTTCTTGATTATGATTCACATTTTGCCAGTTTTAGAAGCAGAAAGGACACAGAAAAAGTGGAGTCAACACCACGACCAACACCCTCATGGTACATGAAGAAAAAGAAAATACGAAGCGAGTCTGATGACAAAACAGATGACAGAAAAGAGGATCCAAAGCCAGAAGAACAGGAGCGACGAGACTTGTTTGCCTCACGCTTTCTGCACAGTTCTATTTTTGAGCAAGATTCAAGGCGCCTTCAACATCTGGAAAGAAAGCATGAGAACCCTGAACATGGTGTTGGTTATCTATGCTCTCAGCAGGGCCTAGCTGAGGGGCAGCCTGAGCCAGAACCAGTTGTGCTTTTCCATAGCCGCTTTTTAGAGCTTACAAGGTTGCAGCAACAGAAGACAAAAGAACAATGTCATCAAGATTCCAAGCAAGAAGAAAGCACAGCTGGGACTAGAATAGGTAAAAAACCTGGGGAAGGACAAGCACCACTGCAACAGAATGCAGTTGAAACCAATATCCATCAACCTGAGGTAAAAGCAAGTCCTGCTCATGCCCCACAGACTAGTCCAATTCAAGCCCCTCAAATACCACAACCTGTTTTAGCAAACAAAGAATGTTTGCCAGCAGTAGAAATGGAGTGTGATATTCCTTCTCATGTTTCACTTGAGCCATCTGTAAAAGAGGAAAGTAAAAAGCCTGAAGAGCCCCCAGCCCAGTCATCACATTGTTCAATTGAGAAACACTTGGAATTTAATTCCTCAGAATGCCCAGAGGCAAAAACTCCAGTTGGTGAGATGATCGTGTCATTGAAGACTAATGAATTTGACAGTACTCATGAAGTAGTTGCAGAACAGCTCTCAAACGATGATACACTAATAGGTAATGCACAGCCAGAGGCTGAGCCACCAGTGAAATTGCCTGAACCACCTAATTCCCCCTTACATGTGCCAGTTAGTCAACCAGAAATAGAATTTAAGCCACCTGTTGCAGAGGCTGTACGTAATAATGCAGATAGTACTGAAAATTATACAATTGAAGAAGCTGTTTCACCCCCTCCTAAATCAAGAAATAAAAAGGCCAAAACCTCATCCACTGTCCCACTAACAACTTTGATTTTACCTGCCACCCCAGACAAACAAAGCACCCGCAAAAGTGAGCGCATTGACAAAGAAAAGCTGAAACGCTCATCTTCTCCAAGAGGTGAGGCATTCAAGACAATTTCTGATTCAAAATCTGTTAATAAATCTCCAGTGCACAGCTTAGATATGGAGCAAGGTACAGAACAAACTGCACTGCCAATTAGAGCAAGGCGTAGGAACGTGCGTTCTATCTATGCTACACCAATTGAAGATGAATCTGCACTGCAACCTGTAAAAGATGCAGAATCTCCTCGTGTTGGACGGAAGCGTGGTGCAGACAGAGATGCTGGTTCTGATGTAGAGAGCCTCGTTGCACCAACAACCTCAAAACGGGGACGCCCCCCCAAGAATCGACGGCAAGCAGAGGATATACCAGTAGGAAAAGTTGAACGGTTGAAATCAACTGAGACCAATGAATTGGAAAGCAGTGATGTAAGCAATGAGGGAGCTTACAAAGTGGGTAAAGGCAAACATTCACCCTACACACAGAAAGTAGTAAGTCCAGTGAATATATCATTAGCATCTGGATTTGAAAAAAAAGGAGACAGAACAGAGAGAATGTCAGAAAGCTCAAAACTTATTACTGAAGAAAGCTCTCTTGTTCTTAAAAACCTTAGAATTCGTCTTGATGTGACAGAGGTAAAAGCAATGCTTCAGACCAGTGAGGATGAACCAGCAAATGATGATTCTCTAAAAAACTGTTCATCTGGTGTTTCTTTAAAAGATCAGTTACTGGAAACTAAATCTGTCAATGATGTAGTAGATGAGGATGTTCATAGTGAAAGACAGAATATGCCTGTTCCAGTGAAAACTATTGAGTCACATGGGGCTTTGCTGTCTCAAGAGTTGGAGCTTGAACAAGCTGTTGAGAATATTGCCAAGATGACAGAAGATTCCTCTCCTCTTCAGTTTAAAGGTAACTTGACTAAGCCGCAACATCCATTAGTTAAACTCGCTGAGGAACTGGAGTGTGATTTGGAGGAAAAGACTGCCAATCCATCCAGTGAAACAGAGCTTGCTGCTGCTATTGATTCTATTACATCAGAAGACACATCTTGCAGCCTATCACAAATCATTAGCTCTGGCATATCAGATCCTGATGCCCAGACTAAGGAGCCCATTTCAAAAATATCTGAAACTTGTGTCAACACAGCAGTTGTTCAAGAGAAGAACACAACAATTCTCAAAAAAGGTTGTAAGGGTAGAGCTAAAACCTCAAAGAGGGCCAAAGGACAGAAGGGAGCTGGAAGCAAAAAAGAACCCATCAAAGATTCAGTTTTGGATGCTGACAGCACCTCTGTGAAGTCACCTGAAGTCACTGCAGAACTTCCAACAATACCAGAAAATTCAACAAGTGCTTGTGTTGTCATTACTTCCTCATTCAAGCAGGGTGTAAGTTTAACAGCTTCTAATACAGACATTTCAACTGAACCTCAGCTGCCTCTTAAAACAGAGCCTGATATTGCAAAATCCTCTCCAGCCATCAACAGAAGCCCATCGTCGTCCAAATATCAGTCTTATTCATATGGGAGCACATCTCTTTCGCTATCGCCAACAAGAAATTGTCTCAGCAAGAATTTGTCATCATACCCAAGTAGGCTTTCTGTTTCCCCAACAGACCGTTTTAACCCACCAAAAGAAGCAGGTGTTCTCTCCCCTTCACTGACCACTGTAGCCCCTATGGAGAATCCAGTAGAGCCCACAGATACACCTGTTCATGATGCCAACATGGGTGATTTACAAAAAAACCTCACTCAACATAGGGCTGTTCCAGTATTGGAAATAAGTGATACATCTGTGAATGTGCATGCACATTCTGTAAAGGAAAGTAAGATTACAACAGATGTAATTATCAGCAAGAGTGCTCCTCAAGATGACAACATGCAATCCACGGTTTCTGCTCAAACTGTGGTTAGACAGCCTGCTTCTGTCCCATCTCCAGAAACAAAGCAGACCTTCAGTGAAAAGTCAGTAATTTCAGTTATTGCTTCCACTCCCACCTCTGTAATTAGTAGGGTTTGCAATCCTTCTGACTCAGAGGAAAAGCCAAATGCTCCAATAGGAAATCCCTTTCTTGACAAACGACCACCAAAACATATTTACCAGCCAAGCTTGGAGGAAAGCAGCACTTACCATGGTCCAGCAGTTGGAGAAGAAGTTGGGAATGCTGGTCGCTATATTGTGGAAAGTACATCTCCAAGTACAGGTTCTAGTGCAGGACTTAGAGTTCAGACGTCAGAAGGCGTGGTAGTGCTGAGTCATTCTGGCCAAAAAATGGAGGGACCACTGCGCATAAGTGCCAAAATCAGTCCGATCCCTGCAGCTAGTACTGCTGATATAGAGTCACAACAACTAGTATCTATGCCTCAAATCAAGAAGGAGCTGTATAGTGTCCCCCAGCCACCTGCTTCGAAATGTCTGTTTTCCTCTGAGCATGGTCATTCCATAAAACCACAACTAAATGTTTTAAGTAAGCAGGAATCTAATCTGGATAAATTAGAAACCCCTTACACACCAGCCCAAAGTGGGGTTGTTAAAAGATTGCAACAGACTGCTGGTCCCTCACAGGTCATGGGTTACCATCATACAGAATACCCGATGGTGATGAAGCATAGCAAGAAGGGAGATGGGTCAGAGTCCCTCAGTGTGGACAGTATGAAACCTGCTTGGGTCCCAACTATTAGTTCTGCTATAAGTCCCCATCTTCCTTCAGCAGCAGTCAATCACGTTGGCTTCATGCCTGGCACACCGACAGATCGAGCTCCATCACTCATTCAGTCTAAACAGGAACCACGATCTCCACGGAAATCTGGACACCCTCATTCTCCATTTGCCAAATCATCACCTATTGGCTCTTCATCTCCAAAAGGTGTGTCTATGGTTCTTCCATCTGGATTACCCTCTCTGTCCCAGTATGTGCCTGCTGTCCATCACTCTGAGCAGTCTGTGATCATGCCTCCACATAATGTTCATGGCAGTATTGGAAGAATGTCACCACACCGTGTTGGCCCAATAGGACATCTAACACAGGGTGAGGTAAGAGTGAACACACCTCCTCTCTCTATAATGAACTATGGGATTCACTCTGAGAACCTCACTTCCTCTTGGCCTCCTGGCCAGCAACGTCCTACATCTCCCCAGGCTGTGGGGAACAGGGAAATGGTTCTCAAAGTTAACCCATCTAATGCAAGGAGCAATGATGGAGGGGATGAGGAAGCAAGACATTTCCATCCAGCTACTGGGAGACCACCTGCTGCTCAACTGAAACCAGAATCCATTCAGAAACCAGCCGAATACCGTGGAGCTCTTCACAGTGGTTTACCACTTGATCGGTTTAATATTTCGCAAAGAGACACGCGAGTGCTTGTGCACAATCAGCAGAGTGATCATCCAGCTTCAGAATTACACCAGGGACACATCCCTGAGAATGTACCACCTTCTTCAACTCCTACCAGCATGGCAACATCTCTTTCTCCTCTGCCACATCTGTTAACAAAGAGAGTGTCTGAGAAGGACCCTGCAAAAGCATCAGAGCTAAAGAGGGCACCGTCACCTGGTAAAGAAGGCATAATGACAATTCGTAGCACAATGCCTCCCATGGCCTCTCCTCAGAGAGTTCAAATAATGACAGCCGGAGGTTTTCCTGAATATCCTACTGTGTATACAAACCTACGGCCTGCCCACCCTCAATTTGCTGACAGTTCTTTACCTGGAATTGCCCAGTCCCCTGCATTGACCAGCATTTCAACATCACAGGCAAGTTCATGTCTGATTCATTGTGAAACATGCATTTGTCTATTCAGTGCTGTGAAAATACATTTATACTTTTTAAACAAAGGGCGTTCAAGAGACAGAGTCAATCCAGGCACAGTCTGAAGCTAAAGTAGAGCTGGGTGGTCAGCAGTCTGTGAACATGGTGCAGCTCCTAACTGTAAGTCTGAAATTTTAAGTTACATGAAATTGTAACATGAGCTAAGACCCTTAATATTTACTGTGTGTTGTGCAGAAATACCCTATTGTGTGGCAAGGCCTGCTGGCACTGAAAAATGACACAGCAGCAGTTCAATTGCACTTTCTGTGTGGAAACAAAGCTCTTGGACTCAGATCTTTGCCTGTCCCAGAAAGTGGAGGAATACTTCGCATTGTACAAAGGATGCGACTGGAGGCCCCGCAGTTAGAGGGAGTCACTCGCAGAATGACTGTATGTAATTCCTCTGTTTTGCCATGGAAGTATGAAGCCCTGTTAATGTATTTAACAATGTTTGTTAATCTAGAGATATTAATAATTATAACCGTTGTACACATTCTGTCTTTGTAATACATTTAAATCTGAATGAATGTGTTTGAGGTTTAACACTGAGAAATCCCAGTCTTTATTTGATGATTCTGTGCTGTGTTATCAGGGAGAAACTGATTTCTGTTTGCTGCTGGCCATGCCCTGTGGTCTAAACCAGGAAGACGTGCTAAACCAGACACAGGCACTCAAATCTGCCTTCATCAATTACCTGCAGGCCAAACTGGCTGCAGGCATTATCAATGTCCCCAATCCTGGCTCCAATCAGGTCTGTGCTTTCTGTTAATTCAGGCATTTTCACGATCAATTTTGTCTGGTCAACAGTTGCACTGAAACAGTTGTTTCCCTCCATATGCAGCCTGCCTATGTGTTACAGATATTTCCGCCATGTGAGTTTTCTGAGAGTCATCTCTCACGGCTAGCGCCAGACCTTCTCAGCCAGATCTCCAGTATCTCTCCACACCTCATGATTGTCATCACGTCTGTGTGATTTACCCAAACGCTCTGATGTCTCTTTGCGGCCACAAGGACCACAGCTGCAACCACATCTTTGACCTAAAATTATGTACTCCTCACCAGATTTGTTTTTGTCTCTAAGCTACTGATGGCTTTGGTCTGCTGTTCAGCTGCATTTCTGTACAGTCTGACATCATGTTTCTGCAGTGTTTGTATTTATTGATAAATTTTTGTTATTGGAAACACTTTGGTCAAAAAAAAGACATTAATTCGGTGATTTGAGTCTTATTTTTTTGAAGAATGAAATTAGTTATTATAAGAAATGAATACATTTTTAAAATTAGTCACGTGGTCTCTGAACATTGGAGATGTCTTTGACCATCCGCATGCTCCATGTACCTGCCATCATGCCATCAAACACGTGCAGGATTATGGAGTTTCTGTATTGCTGGACTGTACATATTTAAAATATTTAAAATCTTGGCAAGATAGCCCCAGCCTAAATGAGTTGCCCTTTACTTTAACTTTGGTTCTTACGGTATCTCTGGATGACAAAGACAGTTAAAATGTCAAAAAAATCAAACTACATTTGTTATGTAAATACTGAAGATTTCAGGGTCTGGCAGCTCTTCTGTGGGTTGTGGGCACTTCAAAAAAGTGGTTTCTTAAATAAAAGATACATCAAATTTTAGTTTTTCTGTCATTTTATTTTAATATTTAATCAGAGAGAAATCACAGATGATCATAGATACCCATGTGAAGAAATGTTCTGAGTATCATAAGTAACATTATCATCATAAACTAAACTCGCAGTTTAGTAATTCATGTAATATAGTCTATGGACATTTCAAGTTGAAGAAAATACAAAATCTTTACTTTTCCATTTTAATTAAAATGTTAAGCAGGGGTGTCCAGTCCTGCTCTTGACGAACCAGTGTTATGCTTGGTTTGGCTACAATCTAACCAAACACAAATTAACCAGCTAATAAAGGTCTTACTAGGCATACTAGAAACTACCAGGCAGGTGTGTTGAGGCAAGTTAGAGCTAAACTTCTGAACAACCCTGTGTTAAGCTGCGAATGTCTAAATTATTGTTTTTGACGTTTAGCTAAGGGTCTGGTTTCGAGAAGTCATTTCTGTGGGTGAAATTATCAACATCAATACAAATAGTGCTTCATGACTAGGTAGCATGTTACTTGTATTCTTTTTTTAGTTTAGCAGGTTTACCAGCATTACAGTCATGGAGTTGGATACGTTACACAAGTTTAGTCAGTGATTTTCAAAATTTAATACGTTCAGCGAAAAGCTTGTACAAGATGAAGTGCTATGCACTGGCTATTTTAACACAATTTTGGCTGATTATACAGCAGCAGTAAGCAAAATGACAAGTTGTTTGCCAAATTCATAGGTGACCTCGTTTTGATATCATGAATTTTTATCAAAGTATGCGTTTGCATCAATGGTCCATGTGTTGTGCTGTGGCATGTAAATTGTGCATTAGTCAACATATTTTATTTCTAAAAAATGACTGGAGTGTCACAGATTCAGTACACATAGCTCAATTTTAAAGCAGTTTGACTCTCAACGCTTGTGATACTGAGGCAGTTTGGTATAGTTTCAGATCAACCCTGGAGTCAAAGAGAGCCACCTGCTGCTGCTCGTACTGAGAAATGTTCCTCTTTAAAACTCCAGTCGCTCAAATGCCTGTTCACTGACAAACACAAGCGGTGTTAAATATCATTTATCACATTAAAATTATTAACCAGCACTTATTTGGAAACATTTATAAACAAATTTATAAAATAGTTCTCTGCTGTTGTTTGTGATTATGAAACCACGACTACAGAGAAGGCTCCTGCTGAGTTGCATTTTTGAATCCCCAAGCATGACCTGTTTTTTTACAAAATATTTTAACTGTTCTACCGAAAAATGTGACCCTGTGCTAGCAAAATGAATCACAATGAACTAATTTTCAAACATTAATTTTAGATTTTCACATTTATCCATTAAAAAACCTTAGAGTTGATTTGTTGAATAAAAATGTAATAAGCTACACCTGTCTAAAGTGCCAATTGTTGACTAGAGCAGAAAAGATTGATCCATTATTTAAAGAAAAGATTTAGAAAATATACCTCCTAAAAACATGCAAATAAAGAATTTTAGATGTTTAAAAGCTATCTGAAGCATTGTGATTGCTAGATGGGGGCTTAACTCTTAACTATATGTGCAAACCAGAAATTAGGCCTAAACTGACATTTTAAACTTTTTTAGCCTGCAGCCTGTGGGTATTCTGACTAATTTTGCCAGCACGGGTCACAAATGTCACCTGTACCTTGGATGACCTGAGTGAAAAATTAGGTGGTATAAATGAAATACAAATTCACAGAGGGATTTGAGGTAGTTTTCCCCTTCTGTTTTCATTTAGTTTTCATCACAAACAAAAGAAAAAGCTGAACGCTTGGCAACAGCAGTTTGGGGTGTTTGTATCTAAACTGGTCTTTCCTACTGGATACACAGATGGAGCTCTGGGTTTGTTAGCTCCCTGAAATACTCTCTTCTGGAACAGCCTAAAGCCATAACCTGAAGCATGAGTTGTTTTAATAAACTAATAAAAACAGTGAAATACGTATTTTGCTTTTAATCAGTTTTCCACGTGTCCACAATATAAAGGCAGTCATCTTGATCACCCTGAGATTAAATCAAAACTTCAGAAAACTAAAGAGATCACAAACCTGTTTTATAATCTGCTCGCCATTTTTGCAGGATTTCATCCCCAAAACATCAACAAATTTCGTTTGGATTTATTTGAGACAGAGAGCATGGGAACCGTTAACAACAGACACCAAACATCAATTGAAAGTTAAAGGTAAGGAAACGTGAGGAAATTGTGCACCTGTACTGATTAAATGTATGCCTTAAATACACTTATGTATTCATTTAGCATGTATACCCTAAAGTCGCTTTGGATAACAGCGTCTGCCAAATGCGTAAATGTATTGTGTACTTGAGCAAAAGTGCATGATACATTATATTTATGTTGTTCTGGGTGGGTTAGTTTCTAGTTGTTAACTAGATAGAGTATCTGCTGACTTGATCGGTTTAAAGGATCTGTAATTGTTTCTGCTCCAGTTTTTTAACAGGAGACTTCAACAGAAGGTTGCTGGTCGGTTTTGTGGTGAACGTCTAGGCCTTCGTCTTCATTATAAGCCTCTGCCTAAACTGCATAAACACACTCAACAATTCATCAGCAAAACCTAAAAGATAAACATGCCAAACAGATGTTGAGCTATGTACTTAAACGATGCACCTGAGACTCGTCTGTTGAATTTCCGTGCTATAGACAGACATTACACATCCAATCGCAGTAAACTGAACGTCAGATGAGGCCAAAGAATATGCCGATAAAGTTTGAAGGTGAAATCCTCGCAACAGACAACTTGCCATTTCAGAGCGGCTAGTGCTGCGGGTGGAAGTCCGCTGCCCCAGCTGACAGATTAATACTGAACCACGAACTCCAGGGTAACCCGTCACCGGGTAGTTCAGACCCACCGGAAGTACAACTCACCAACCGACTGAAGCGCCGAGACTTTGAGGGCGCACTGATCACTGATGCAAAACCACCAACCGGGCCGGTTTCATCCCCCACGCGTATCCGGAGTCTCCACACTGCGTACGGATGCGGTGCGGAGCAGCGAGTCTGTTTCTGCTGTTCTGCTAACGCTCAATTAATGTGACAGTGCAGCGATATACATTTATTTACATGATACAGGCGACATTAATGATAATTAAGGACAACAAATCGATTAAAAATAAATCAACAAACAGATGTTACACTGCATGTGACATGTAAACGAATATGTTCTTGTATGAAACATACTCATATATGCAGATGGATGTAACTGTTTACTGTTGTATAATATTAGATTCTGCTTCCCTGAAGGTTCACAGCCTGATATAAGGCACATCCAACTATCCCAGATTAAAATCTAAAACAAATCCAATCAAAGTGGTGAGACATTGACACAGGAGCTCCAGTCTCAGCACAAGTAAGGTATGTTCTCGTTTCACAGCTGCTTTTCTGGATCAGAGATTTGGAGTGATCCAGTTTAGAAACTTCATAGCCACCTCAAAACCCAGGAAACATGCCTAAGGAGAAACAGTGCATTCAGTGTTCCCCTCACAGAGGCACTATTGACATTTGAGTATGACATTGATTTGTGTCACTTTGCCCAGATGAATGAATTATGAAAGTAAATGTCATGAATGTCTATTGTCATATTTCAGCCCAAAGTAAAAATAAATTTACTTAAAATAAATGACACTGTACTGTAATGCAAACTACAAGTTATAATTACTGTATTATATATGCAGAATTATATATTTAAGCCCTAAAATGTGCTTCATTATTAAAACATCATTTATTTCTGGATTGTGGTGTATCATTTACCCATGACACTGTACGTGTTTTTGAGGTTGTTTTTTGGAAAGTCTGCACATACCGCATTGGCCGGAAATGCTCGGAGCATCACAGCATTGAAGCCCTTATAGAGTGAGCCGACACCCTCCTCTCGAATCAGCTCCCGCAGGACGTCCCGGAAACCGTTGGGATATTTGCCCTCAGGAGCTGTTAATCAAACACAAAAACATGAAACCGTCTGCAGCTGCTGCAGTTTTCTGACGTGCCGCTGTTTGACTCACCGGTCTGGAAACGAGACTTCAGCACGTCAGGAGGAATTGCTACAGCCCAGTTAAAGATTCCAGCCATTCCACCAGCAAACAGAATGCTGGGAACACTCAACTCCGTCGGACTGAAGAGAATAACAAGTTTCATTCTACACACAGCTACATACTTAAACAAAACAGACAACCCACACAAAAGCTTGTGAGGGCAGCTGCATGCTGCTTTTGGTTACAAATGATTTGCGAGATGGATAAATGTGGGCTAGATTTGCATATTTAAAGTTTAATGAAACATGTCATGTGACCTCACTCACCTCTTGCCCTCTGGTGTAAGAATATGTTTCAGCCACTCGTATGTCATGAAGTACATTCCACTGGCTGGCACATCTGAGACACAGTGAAAGCTGTCAATCAAGTGTGTTCTACACAGGACCAAATTTGTTTATCATACAAAACACAAAGTCACAGAAAATCTATCTGGCATCATATTCAAATTGTCATTTGTAAGTTGGTAGAAAAAATACTGTACAATTTGACAGAATAAGTCCTTACAAAATTTCTCATTCCTTTTAAAGCAATAGACCTATTTATTTTGTTATCATTACCTATACAAGTATACAGTTTAATTTCATTATTTGCATGTTGCACAGATTAATGCACGGGCCTCCCGGGCATGTGCCCAGAGCACTAGACAAACAGGGTCCCTGGTTTGTCCCTTTCTGATCCTCCCTGGGTCCCCCTTCAGAATGCAATTGCAAAATGACCAAGCTCATTCCCTCATATCCATGCCCAGGGTACATCAGTCATAATCCGTCCCTGGCTACTCATGACCCACCAGAACACACTTCTGTGAAGCACAGCATCTGTGACCTGTGCAGCACCTCCTGCAAGTTAGGTGCCTGTTTTTTTTACCTCTCATGAGCGTCAGTGCTGTTCCTTTATAAATGCCACGGATGCCACTTTCTTTGTACAGCTGCTTGACACAGTCCATTGGCCCAGCATACTTCACCTCCCCTGAGGCAGCCTGGATCTGAACACACACAAACACACAGTGATGACTGTATAATCACAGACAATCACTGTACTGTCTAGTATTGCAAGTACTGTACATGCTTAAGCTACACTAAAAATGTTCACATTTACACTAAAGCTTTGTTAAGTCAAAATAAGTATGACTGGTGATTAACATTACAGCGTGTTTGTCGCACCTGCAGTAAACATTTAATTCTCTCTCCTGGAGCCATGATGGCTGTTGTGAAGACACCTGACAGCATGCCAGCTGCAAATAACTGTGGATATCTGACAGACAGACACACACACAGACACACACACAGGCTTGAAAGCTTGCCTGTGTAAAACACTTATCAACTTTAATTTCTTCATTGTCTCACGTCAGAATGTCGTCTGATGTTTTCTGCTGCAGTTTTTTGCCAAGTCCAAACCCAAAAAAACACACAGCAAACATGGGTGTGACGCCGATGATGGGGGCCGCCATCCCCTTATACAGACCCTGAACACCCTAACAAACACACACAGAGAAACAGTTATCTCAGTGCAGCTGTGTGCAGTTATTAAGACTGCACTGAATCAGTACATTCTCACCTCTCTTGCTAGAGTTTTTTTGAAGCAGTCAAATGTTCCACTGTAAAGCAGAGATTCACCTGCACGGGGCTTTGGCTGTGTCTGCAGTCGCACCTGCACACAGAAGAGAAACAATAGTTATAGAACATTGCAAACAATAACCTAAAATAATAATCACAAAATAATTAAAAAATAAGGTTACAGTAATTTTTAGTCTCACAAAATGTCAACTATAAAGTAAATGTAATGGAATAAAATCCACAGCAAAATAATAACAGATCGTCTTGGAACATCACAGGATGAATTGTTATTGATTTCTCATTTGTAAGTCACTTTGGATAAAAGCGTCTGCTAAATGAATACATATACATTTGTTTACTTTAATATCCTCAGACATCAGCCTGTGTCTAAATATAAATAGTAAAAAAGCAACAGTAAGTCTAAAACTACATGTGGGTCAAAGGTTCCATGTTCACCTTGATACCATGACACCTTGTTCCCAACACCAGAGCACATCAGTAAGATTAAAAAAGGCTGAAAACACACAACTAAAAAACACACAAACAGCGAGTTACACAAATCAACGAAGGTCACGTGACAGCTGCTGAACACATTTAACGTATTTCTTAAAGGTTATTATTTCTTTAGGTCTGTTAAAATTCATTTTGACGGTAGAAACTTACAAACTAATAGTAGTGAATAATACAAATGAATGATTGATGTTACTTTAATAGTATCCAGCGGGTGTCCAGCAAACACTAAACAAACTCCCCCGAATCCACCGGCGAAGAAATTCTTCATCGGGCTGATCGGCTGCTGCTTCGCCATGATTCTCTCGATCAAGACTCGTGCTGTTGGTATCAGACAGACAGGCAGGCAGGCAGGCAGGCAGGCAGGCAGGCAGACAGACAGACCGACAGACAGACGCTTCTCCACCGCCACCTTTCACCCACAAAAACACCCGGAACGATTTGACTGATGCGCCCAAGACACGAGGCGTCTGCAGTGACGTCATAAAGCGGGCGGGGCTGAAGCTCTCATTGGGCCGGAGGTTGGTCATGGTGCAAATGTCTTTCAAAATTACATTTTAAAGGAAGCACTTTATCCAGCGCCAAATAACACGTTTAGGAATGTATAGATATTTTTTATTGTTTATATTGTTTTGCAGCGTACAGTGTCTGAAAACTATCAGAGATTTAATGCGGCTCAACAGAAAATTGATTTCTAAATCAGTGAGCGCCACCTGCAGGACGAACAAGTCATTTATCACGAGTGGTACTATACTGTCCGGTTAGAAACCTGGAAAACGGAACCAAAGATTCAGGGTACAAAACTGAGAAAACTAAAAAGCCAAACACTACTTTGCTCAGTATGGGACTTTATTCAGCATTATTTTAAAATTCTTTGACTTGTTATACAAGAACACAAACACACTTGATTTGAGATGCACTGAGACATTTTAATTTTTTTTAACGTTAATAAAATATAGTTACTGTTTTCCCTTTAGAACAAAAACTTGAAAGGGGAAAATAGATATTTTTAGAAGTTTAATCCAAATCAAACGTTTTAAAGGTCAAAGAGAGCAGGTTAGTTAAAGTGCCACAGCAGTATGACAAACATGTGACTGATTATTGGGCTATATTTAAACATGATTAACAGAAATCTTCTAGAAAGATTTGCAGTTTTGCACTGAATTAAATTTAAGCTGTGTTAAATGTCTAGATTCTTTTAGAGTTTTTTCTGATACACAAACAACATCTGAAGGGCTGAACTAGATGCAGTAACATCAGTTTTTACATATCTGAGGAAATTCCTTATAGATCTGCTGCACAATGAGTTTGTCCATCTCTCTGCTTGAACCCTCATTCTGCGCAGACTCATCTTCCTCTCCCAGAATCCTCTGCAGCGCGGCCTGCAGGTCACACACCCGGTGTTGATGCTCCAGATAATCAGTAGAGCGCATGATAGCATGCATTAGAGAGAGAAACTCCATACGCATCTGACACACACACACACACAGACACACACACACACACACACACACACACAGACACACACACACACACACAGACACACACACACACACAGACACACACACACACACAGACACAGACACACACACACACACACACACAGACACACACACAGACACACACACACACACAGACAGACACACACAGACACACACACACAGACACACACACACAGACACACACACACACAGACACGGAGCGTTATATTTAGAGCATATAGTTCGAAGTACTTGTGGTCACATTAAGAGCATTTTTACATCATTTCAGGGGTTTCAGTGAAGTTTTCATAAAATTTGTGAACCAAACTGAGTCCTGGTGCAGTTACTGTGCAATGTAAAATGAGCCTCAGATTATCTCTATAGAAAAGCATTTTAAACACTGTTGTTAACTACACAGGAACTTTCAAGGCTTTGAATTCCATCAGTGATTTAATGGTCCCAATTGCCAGTGCTGAAAGTCAAAGCTGAGATATTTAAAAATAACTTCAGTTCTTTCAAACAGACACAGGTGTGAAAACAACTTCAGTCTCAAGACAATATATTAGTAACAATATATTATAAGAATATATAATATCAGTACTGTGGGCATGGTTAGGGTGTAGACAGGGTTAACCGGTATGTAGGTGGAGGAAGTAAGGAGTTGTCTCACTCTATCACCAGGGGACAGGTCTGAGATCTGTCTCACTGCAATGTCAATCATCACCATCAGGTCTGTGCGGTAGAAAATATCTGCAGTGTCTCGACTGGCAAACACGTCCTGCAAAAACTTTAGCACAGAGTGTGGAGCAGGAGGAGGATGTTTGAACACACACACTGGATCCTCTACACACACACACACACACACACACACACACACACACACACACACACACACACACACACACACACACACACACACACACACACACACACACACACACACACACACACACACACACACACACACACACAGAATTATTAATAAAGCTGATTACCTGAAGTCTCATCAGACGTGAAGACAGTTACTGTGTGTGTGTCTGTGTCTCACCTCCTCTGTTGAGTAACAGCAGGATTTTCTCTGTGAGAATCTTCACATTGTGTCTCTTGATCAGTGCCTGCATTACAATGTTACTCTCTGGTACTGCAGGGGACAGCAAACACACACACACACACACACTTTTACAGCATTTTTACAAATAAAAAAAAATAAAAAAATTTGAGGACATCCTCAAAAGGAGCTTTTCCTCAGATTTGTCAGGTTTTGCTGACTATTGGGTACAAATTTGCCCTCAATATATGGTTAAATTCACCCACACATGCACACACACACAAATACAGCGCAGACAACACACAGTTCAGCCTTTATCACATTGACAGTTTCTGCTGCAGCTGCCTGCAGTGATTAGGATAAATAAACTGATTAAGAGAGATTCTGTCACACTCACAAATGGTTCTGCTGGTTGTGCAGCCCATTTTAAAGAGGTTATTTCAGAAACCTTCATACACATGATGTTATCTGTAATGCGACTGAGTGGCTGTAAGAAAATGGTCTGTGATTGTGTCTGCATGCGTTTGTGTGTCTGCATGTGTTTGTGCGTCTGCATGTGTGCGTATGTGCGTCTGCATGTCTGTACCGTTCAGGTGGAGGTTGAAGGCCAGCAGGAGGTTAATGAAAAGGTCTGGCAGCTGCTCTGCAGGGTCAGAGGTCAAACCGTCCTCAATCACGTCCAACAAAATCTGCAGAAAACTGCCATTCAAATGATCTGAGACAGAGAGAGACGTAACCAAACTTAGATGAAATCCAAACCTTCATAAGTGTCTAAAAACAGAGTCTCAAATGATCTATCTCACCGTAGTGATGCAGTGGTATCTGTTCACCTGTGGAGAAGATCATGGCCATCAGCAGAGCGCTGTAGCACGTCTTCTCATGTTCTACGCACAAAACAAATGTCAGTCTGTGAGAGAAACTCAGCTGATAAAAAAAAAAAAATGCAGCAGCTTACCATGCATGTCATTCTGCAGGTCCCGCGCCAGCTCCATCGCCAACACAGAGTTGAGGAGGGTGGAGATCAGAGCAGCATCCAGACCGCACATGACACCAAACACCTTCAACAGCAGCAGGCGCAGGGATGCGCGATGTTCCTGAACATCACACACAACAACCACCTTCAGACGCTCATCTGTCTACACATGATGACATCAGAAGCCATGTGCTCACCATCTGGTAGTAGGACACCAGCGACAGAACTGGCTCATACTCGTTCATGCGACACATCTTCTTACACACCTCAGGATCTGCATCCGTCTATGACACACACGCAAGATATAAGAATCAGGAGGTACGTGTATATGTGTATGTGTGTTTTTTGTAGGTCTCACCAGAATTTGCAATAATTCCTCCAGGTAACACGCGATGAGCGCATGATCTTCATGTAGAGCCCAGCTGCGCTGCTGGGCGTCGTCACGGTGACGAGCCAAATCAGCAAAGATTACCTGCAGCCTCTGCTCATCATGACACACCTGGCCAAGCGGCAGCACCGAACCGAGATCCTGACACACACACACACACAGCCACATTACAGCAGGCAGATACAGGATGAAATGGAAAATGACTTTAAGTACTAACCTTACTCTCCAGCAAAGACATCAGAACCCGCTCCAGGTCATTTGCGGCTTTTGGTAAAGCGCTCTGCAGATGACCCACAACCACGCCCACAGCGACCCGCGACAGCTCGTAACTGAGTCCCGTGTTCTTCCTCACCAATTCGATCAGCTCTGCTCCAGTTGTCATGGGAACCTCTGCAGACTGGGAGGGGCTACTAGGGGGGCTAAGAGAAACTGCAGGTGGGGCCAATGGCCACTCAGCTTCTGACTGGTGCTCAGAGGTGGGCTGTGATTTGATTGGCTGAGGTGCTGCCCTCTTTTTAGAGGGATCTGGAAAAGGAGACTGATCAGACAGGGCAGTGGATGGAGTCCCTGAACTTATTGGCTGAGGTACTGGGCTACTATTAGAAGGATCTTGCTGGAGAAATGGAGATGAAGATTGGTCAGGTGGAGGAGGGGGTGGGGCCTTGCCTCGTTTTGGCACAGGAGGAGGAGTACTACTGACACTGGGTAGACTGACATCTGAGGAAATGACAGAATGGGAGGAGCCAGAGTCTAAGGAGGCAGAGCTGACAGATGGAGAAGGTCCAACAACAGCAGCAGGAACAGAGTTGGGGGCAGGATTAGAGGAGGGAACTCCAAATGACACATCTGGCTCTGCAGAGACAGAGAGACAAAGATGTAAAGTGTGTGTGATAACCTAACTGTGTTTAATGCAGGTTGGTGAAGTACACACACACCTCTACACTGAAGCTCTCTCTGCTTCCCTGGAGGAGGTGGGGTTATGGGTGCAGCTCTGCGAGGATGAGGCGGCACCTGAGACAGACACATATTATCAGCACATGCACAAACAGATGACATGAGAGCTGGGCATGTGTTTTACCTGGTAGAGGCCAGGCACAATAGCTGAGCTGTCGGAGAACGACTCATTGCCCTGGCAGCTGTAGGCTCGGCTCAGGCCGTTGGAAGGCAGTGGTATGCGGCGGCTCAGTGACGTCTCACTGGAGGATGATGGGAGTTTCTGTTGGTGACCGGATGAAGTTGGGCTCCTGCGGGTCAGCGTCTCTTTTCTGTGGTGGATCAACTTCCTGTGAAGTTTATCATCATGTCAATGTTGTGTCCACCTTTGTGTGTATTCACACAATGCAGGACATGTATGTGTGTTTATTTACACTCACTGCAGGATGTGTGTATATACTCACTGCAGCACATCTCTCTGCTCCAGGTTATATTTGCCACCGTTTGTCATGGCTACATTGTGAATGGCCTCAATGGCTCGATCTATAGACTGCAGAACCTCATCATGCTCTGGAGCCTTTTCAAAAGAAAAACAAGACAAACAAAATATATGTTTGCAGACCTACAAACAACAGCAGAAAGTGTGAACAGATGACATCAAAAAACAAATCAACACGTGCGTTTGTAACATATATACACACATATAAACATATATCTAACCCATAACCAAAATGTGACCTCACCAGTGAGGAGTGTACACACCCAGAGCGGTGGGCACCCGGGGAGCAATTAGGGGTTAGGTGCCTTGCCCAAGGGCATTAGAATCGAACCAGCAACCTTCTGGTTACAAGACCAGCAAAATTGTATGTATATGTGTGCGTATATAGTGTCTCACCAGTATTTTCTCTACATGTGTTGCAGGACTGTATGTATATATGTATATATACACATACACACAGTCCTGCATGTTTATGTAGTATATCACCGGTAGTTTATATATGTCGCGTGGATGTGTATTTTTATGTATATTAAGTGTCTCATTGGTGTTTTCTCTCTATACTCTGTATGTATGTATATATGTTTATGCAGTGTCTCACCGGTATTTTCTCTATATATGTCGCGGGTGTGTGTGTGTGTGTGTATGTATATATGTTTATGCAGTTTT
The DNA here is from genome assembly GCA_036877525.1 of Chromobotia macracanthus. Lineage (NCBI taxonomy): Eukaryota > Metazoa > Chordata > Actinopteri > Cypriniformes > Botiidae > Chromobotia > Chromobotia macracanthus. The sequence continues at coordinate 90,322 of JAZGTH010000033.1, read as the reverse complement.
CACGGTTTTCTCTATATATGTAGCATAGGGTGTGTGTGTGTGTATGTATATATGTTTATGCAGTGTCTCACCGTGTATTTTCTACGGGATGTTGTGTGATTATAATTTTATGAAATTGTCTACGTATTTTCTCTATATATGTCGCGGGGATGTGTGTGTGTGTGTATTTGTATATATATGTTTATGCAGTGTCTCACCGGTATTTTCTCTATATATGTCGGGGGTGTGTGTGTGTGTGTGTATGTATATATGTTTATGCAGTGTCTCACCGGTATTTTCTCTATATATGTCAGGGTGTGTGTGTGTGTGTATGTATATATGTTTATGCAGTGTCTCACCTGGGGTGTGTGTGGTATGTATATATGTTTATCAGTGTCTATAGGTATTTTCTCTATATATGTCGGGGAGTGTGTGTGTGTGTGTATGTATATATGTTTATGCAGTGTCTCACCAGTATTTTCTCTATATATGTCGCGGGGATGTGTGTGTGTGTGTATTATGTATATATGTTTATGCAGTGTCTCACCGGTATTTTTCTCTATATATGTCTCAGTATTTTCTCTATATATGGGGATGTGTGTGTGTGTGTATGTATGTTGTTTGTGTGTGTGTGTGTGTATGTATATATGTTTATGCAGTGTCTCACCGGTATTTTCTCTATATATGTCATGGGATGTGTGTGTGTGTGTATGTATATATGTTTATGCAGTGTCTCACCGGTATTTTCTCTATATATGTTGCGGGGATGTGTGTGTGTGTGTGTGTATATATGTTTATGCAGTGTCTCACCGGTATTTTCTCTATATATGTTATATGTAGGGGATGTGTGTGTGTGTGTGTGTATGTATATATGTTTATGCAGTGTCTCACCGGTATTTTCTCTATATATGTCAAAGGGATGTGTGTGTGTGTGTGTTTTGTTTATGCAGTGTCTCACCGTGTGTATATATGTTTATGCAGTGTGTCTATATATGTTTATGCAGTGTCTCATCCGGTATTTTCTCTATATATGTCGCGGGGATGTGTGTGTGTGTGTGTGTGTATATATGTTTATGCAGTGTCTCACCGGTATTTTCTCTATATATGTCATGGGATGTGTGTGTGTGTGTGTGTATGTATATATGTTTATGCAGTGTCTCACGGTATTTTCTCTATATATGTCATGGGATGTGTGTGTGTGTGTGTGTATATATGTTTATGCAGTGTCTCACCGGGTTTTTTTTCTTATATGTGTGTGTGTGTGTGTGTGTATATATGTTTATGCAGTGTCTCACCGGTATTTTCTCTATATATGTCGTGATGTATGTTTATGCAGTGTCTCACGGGTGTGTGTGTGTGTGTGTGTGTATGTATATATGTTTATGCAGTGTCTCACGTTTTTTTCTATATATGTTTGTATATATACAGGTATTTTCTCTATATATGTCGCGGGGATGTGTGTGTGTGTGTGTATGTATATATGTTTATGCAGTGTCTCACCGGTATTTTCTCTATATATGTCCAGTGTCACGGTTTTCTCTTAATGGGGATGTGTGTGTGTGTGTATGTATATATGTTTATGCAGTGTCTCACCTTTTTTTCTATATATGTCGGGGATGTGTGTGTGTGTGTGTATTATATGTTTTTTTATTCTGATGCAGTGTCCCCATTCAACGCCTATTTTCTCTATATATGTCGCGGGGATGTGTGTGTGTGTGTATGTATATATGTTTATGCAGTGTCTCACCGGTATTTTCTCTATATATGTCGCGGGGATGTGTGTGTGTGTGTGTGTATATATGTTTATGCAGTGTCTCACCGGTATTTTCTCTATATATGTCGCGGGGATGTGTGTGTGTGTGTGTGTATGTATATATGTTTATGCAGTGTCTCACCGGTATTTTCTCTATATATGTTGCGGGGATGTGTGTGTGTGTGTGTGTATATATGTTTATGCAGTGTCTCACCGGTATTTTCTCTATATATGTGTGTGTGTGTGTATGTATATATGTTTATGCAGTGTCTCACGGGGGGATGTGTGTGTGTGTGTGTTATGTATATATGTTTATGCATGTGTCTCACCGGTATTTTCTCTATATATGTCATGGGGATGTGTGTGTGTGTTGTGATATATGTTTATGCAGTGTCTCACCGGTATTTTCTCTATATATATCGTGTGGTGTGTGTGTGTGTGTATGTATATATGTTTATGCAGTGTCTCACCGATGTGTGTGTGTATATGCAGTGTCGCATAGTGTTTTGTGTCTATATATTTTATGCAGTGTCTCACCGGTATTTTCTCTATATATGTCGCGGGGATGTGTGTGTGTGTGTATGTATATATGTTTATGCAGTGTCTCACCAGTATTTTCTCTATATATGTCGCGGGGATGTGTGTGTGTGTGTATGTATATATGTTTATGCAGTGTCTCACCGGTATTTTCTCTATATATGTCAGTGGGAATGTGTGTGTGTGTGTGTGTATGTATATATGTTTATGCAGTGTCTCACCGGTATTTTCTCTATATATGTGTGTGTGTGTGGATTTGTGTGTGTGTGTGTGTGTGTATATGTTTATGCAGTGTCTCACCGGTATTTTCTCTATATATGTCGCGGGGATGTGTGTGTGTGTATATATTATATGTTTTTTTAAATGCATAGTGTCTCACCGGTATTTTCTCTATATATGTCATGAGGGATGTGTGTATAATTTTATGCAGTGTCTCACAGTATTTTCTCTATATATTGATGTGTTGTGTATGTATATATGTTTATGCAGTGTCTCACCGGTATTTTCTCTATATATGTCGCGGGGATGTGTGTGTGTGTATATATGTTTATGCAGTGTCTCACCGGTATTTTCTCTATATATGTCGCGGGGATGTGTGTGTGTGTATGTATATATGTTTATGCAGTGTCTCACCGGTATTTTCTCTATATATGTCGCGGGATGTGTGTGTGTGTGTGTGTATATATGTTTATGCAGTGTCTCACCAGTATTTTCTCTTATATGGGATGTGCGTGGTGTGTGTGTGTATATATGTTTATGCAGTGTCTCACCGGTATTTTCTCTGTATATGTTGCGGGGATGTGTGTGTGTGTGTGTGTGTGTATATATGTTTATGCAGTGTCTCACCGGTATTTTCTCTATATATGTTGCGGGGATGTAGCCCGTCTCGCCGGAGCTACAGCGCGTCGCGAGCCACCAGTGCGCGCTGCTGCGCTCGAGGATGAGGAAAGACTCGCCCGCGGGGAAGCGCAGCGCGTTCCGCTCTGCGGAGCTGAAGGCGAACAGAGAGCGATACATGATCCGGAGTTAATCGAGTTTATCTGAAGACAGTCAGAAACAAATGCAGCGGAACCATGACGTGTTTGTTTTTATGAACGCTCGCTCCAGTGTGCACAGCGGTCCGTAAACACCGCAGCGGCCGCGCGCAGCGCACGATCACGCGCCCTGCAGGAAAATAAATCGAGCTCAGAGTTAACCAACACGTGAAGACAATCAGCATCTGTTCTGATATCACATTAAACTTAAAGTATACAGTATGACCGATTGAAAACAAGGGAAAGGTTTTTAACACACCTTAAATATAAGCAAGCATAAATATCAAGCGTTTCATATAAGCATTTACTGTACACGAACCCGTGACAGACTAAAGAACAGAAGCGTCATCGTCTGGCGGCTGTTGACACGAGCGCGTGAGTTTCGCTGTCATGGCCGCTACGTCCTGCGCGAGGTTACTGTCACCGGGATCCGTTCACGGGCTGCGGCTCGGTTCGAGGGTTCTTCCAGCTCTCTCCCGGTAAATTACTCTGTCTTAATCACTGAGCTCCGTCAGGACCGTCGGGTTAGAATCGCCAGACACTCTTGTACTGCATATTGCACACTTTTTAAACACTAGTACAAAAAGCAGCATTGAAATGAAATAAACATGCATGTTGGATGTTTGATATAATGAGGTCATGTATAGATTTCTAAATACATTCAAAAGGCAGGGTAAGGGAGTTTTTCCAGAAATATTTTATTTTATGCTGGTTAAAAGTCATTCAGTCATTGTATAAAGTGTTCTGATTAAATTTATATAAATATATATCTTCTGTGGAAGGTGCAGGACCATGAAATGTTCCTCCGAATCATTTCATTCGGTCCAAATGCACAGTCCTGATATTGATGTTCTTTCATTTCACCTTTAAATGTGGAAGTGGAGTCCATTGCATTGTGGGATACAGTATTGTGTACTGCACATTGGTTAGGTCATTCTGGTGTTCAGTGAATGCAGTAAATTCCTCTACTGTGCAGAGTATACATAGTGCATACCGCAGAGTTAGTGATCATGTTAGTGAGCTATTGTGATCATGGCCTCCGTACGCACTGGGAGTAAATGATGCTACACAAGTTAAAGCATTTATTATTATCTGTGATGCTGATGGAACTGATGTGGCATTATTGAAATGTCCCAGAAAAAACTTATCTCTTCTTCAGTTCTGTAATGTGAGTATTTTTGCTCCATTAGAAGCAGTGTGGTTCGGAACCACAGACTCGGCCCAGCAGATGATGAGATGTACCAGAAGACCACAGTGTCTGTGATGCAGAAAGAGGCAAGTGGAGGAACCATCATCTACAGCTACAGTCCACGAGGGTTTAACATTGATGGGAACAAAGTGTTCGGGCCCTGTGCTATTCTGCCACCCGCGATTCTGCAGTGGAATGTAACTAATCCAGATAATGTGTTCCTTTATCCAGCTGATGCTTAAACGTTTGTGGATTTTATGTGTTAGGGTTTATGTGTTATGTGTTTTACAGGTTGGCTGTCACACAGACATCACTGTGGAGAGTTTGTCTCTGTTCTATCTAATAGAGCCACGCATTGGTAAGACACCTGCTGTCTTCTGAATATTAGTATAATACCACACTAATTATATTATCTTAGTATACATTTTGTACTTCATACTGTTCACATTATTCAAGTTTCTGCATACATTGAATATTTGGATGATTTACTACATTTCCAGAAATGTGCAAGATAACAGGGCACACTGTTATATGTTGTTGCATATTTGCTGAAACAAATAGTGTTCACAGTATACACTATGCAGTAAGCAGTACACCAGTGTTCCATTGTAAACCCACAATGTGTCTACACCCACCTGTTTAATGTGTCTGATTCTATTTGTGTAGAGATTCTGGTTTTGGGGACAGGAGCTCGCACTGAACGTCTAGATCCAAATGTGCTCAGCTTCATGAGGAAGAAAGGAATCGCAGTAGAGGTTCAAGACACAGTATGTCTTCAAAATCTTTCCCTCAAACTCTTAAATCAGCAGGATAGTTAAGAAGTTATTATTGATGTGCCAAAGTTTAATTGGTCTAAATGTTTCCCCTCACAGCCTAATGCGTGTGCAACATTCAACTTTCTGTCCAGTGAGAGTCGTGCAACGGCAGCTGGTCTGATTCCTCCTCCGGCACAAGCAGAACAACATCATTATAAAATATCAGAGAGAATATGACATAATGTAACGCATCATATAACATATGACAGACAGTCACCACGAACAGAGAGAATTATTACGGGACTGAATACACAAAGAAACTGAACTCTGGAATATGCTGTACTACATTATTATACATGTTTGTAATTGTGTGCAGTGTGTGTAGAACACTGTAGACATTGTAAGAATGATGAATGTACAGAGATATTAAAGGTACACTGTAAAAAAAACTTTTCTAACCCCAATCAACTTGGCTATACAAGTCATTTCAACAAAAAATTTTAAATCCTGACTGGTATAATTTTAAAAAATAGGTTAAGCAATTTTTCAACCATTTCTTAAAAGTTACAAAAACTCAAGACCAGTCAAGATTACAAAGACTAAGTTGAAATGACTTGCAGCAATTAAATAAAAGTAAAAATTTAATGCAGCAAAGTTTTTTTTTAACAGTGTATTAACACACACCTGTCTGTGTGTGTGTAAGTGAACAGTCGGCAGTTTCTAATCTGTCCTTGTCTCTGATCTCTGACAGCTTTTAATCTGTGTGTAATTACTTATAAACATGCCCAGATCTTTATTAGAACATGTCCACAATATTTAGCTCTGCTTATCTACCACACAAACATTACAAAAACCCAAAACTACAGGAAACACAGGACGTTATTATATTTGCATTATACTGCATGTCCCATAACACATCTCATTATATAGACAGACAACCTAATTATTCAGAGGGGCATAAACTGATAGTTTTACCCACCTGCCCCCTCAAACTTTGGACTTTATTCTCAGATGAAGTAACATTGTATTGAATATCTTGTATAATAAATGATTCTGTGTAGCGATGTGTTTGTATTTCGTTGCTTTGAGGCCAGAGTCATTCAGATATTATAGTTCAACAATTTAAAATTGTACTGTGATGTTAAACAGTCCAGATAAATATTTATACAGTGTTTATCATGTTAGGATATCTTCTGGATTATTTACAGCTTCTTTGTATTTTATGTTTCGGATTTTAGAGGCTGTGTGATTTTTTTTTTTTTGGTTGTTACAGGTCCTGTTGTTGTATGCTGTATTTAACACCAGGGCTGTGTTCAGTAAATAACTACATATCCCAGAATACTCAGGTTGCTTCTTACGTCTTATTTGTGCGTCCTCGTTTGTATCTTCGCACCTTAGCTACACCCCATTATGAAACGAGGGATGGATGCAAGCGGAGACAAAACCCTTCCGCATTGGATAGGCCAGTGTTTCCTCACTCATGTCCCCTCAGGAAGCCTCCTGAAACCTGAGGAAAATTAAGTATTGAGAAGCACCCTAACCTGTCAATATGCCTACATGTCCCAGAATACCCAGTGTCAATATGCCTACATCTCCCAGAATACTAAGTGCCAACATGACGACATCTTCCAAAATACTCCGGGAAAGTAACTTCCTCGAGTTATTAATCGCGTTAAATTTGTATGTTTTCTGTCGTTACAAAATCGTTTTACAGTGCGTTTGACCAGAAACAGACACTTGAGATACTAAGTGTGTGTGTTTCGCCGCTATTAGCAGATCAGATTAAGACGTCTGGACATTTGATACATTTTTTATCCTGAAAGTCATAGGATGACTGCAGCTGTAGGTTAACTGCTCTTGTCTTCTGTCCGATCTAAGACGTTTGATCTCACCTGTCTAATCTCATTTGTCTGATCTTGTCTGTCTGATGTTGACTGTCAGTTTTCAGGTGGTGAGCAGCACACGCGTGTCCGCGGCCGTCAGTCTGCAGGCTTCCTGGAGCGCGTGAGTGACAGCACGGGCGGCGTGATCGTGGGCATCGGGCTGTTCGCCTTGTCTTTCTATGTGCTGTTCACGAATGAGGTGAGAGACGGAATCTATATATGCCTTTCTGTCACTGTGTGTGTGTCACTGTGTGTGTCACTGTGTGTGTCACTGTGTGTGTCACTGTGTGTGTCACTGTGTGTGTCACTGTGTGTGTGTGTCACTGTGTGTGTGTGTATCACTGTGTGTGTGTGTGTGATCACTGTGTGTGTGTGTGTCACTGTGCGTGTGTGTCACTGTGCGTGTGTGTCACTGTGCGTGTGTGTCACTGTGCGTGTGTGTGTCACTGTGTGTGTCACTGTGTGTGTCACTGTGTGTGTCACTGTGTGTGTCACTGTGTGTGTCACTGTGTGTGTGTGTCACTGTGTGTGTCACTGTGTGTGTCACTGTGTGTGTCACTGTGTGTGTGTCACTGTGTGTGTCACTGTGTGTGTCACTGTGTGTGTCACTGTGTGTGTGTGTGTCGTGCTGAAGTGTGTTTGATGTTGCAGGGTCGCGCTCTGCGCACTGCCCACTCTCTGGATGAAGGTCTCTCTCAGGTCGTCTCTATTCATTCAGACATGAGTGTAGATCCTCAGAATCACAATCATCTGGTTCATCTGTCCGGCCTGCTGCAAACAGCACAGGTACACCATCACCCACCCTCACATACATGCTGTGTCAACCTGTCCTTATCTACATGTTCTGAATGTGTGTCTGTGTGTGTGGGTAAAGCCGTTGTATGACCCGAACTACAGCGTGTCTGTACATGCAGTGAAGTTGAAGAGACAGGTGGAGATGTACCAATGGGTGGAGTACACACAGAGCAGGTGAACTCTACTACTGTACTGTTTGTCCATTACACAGGTTTATATTCCTGTCTGACAACATTTATGCCTTCTTCATTTCAGGGACTTTGAAGAAAACGGAGAGACTAAGACTGAAACCACATACTCATACAGTAAGTGTAGCCTGAAATCTGTCATTTCTCACAATTCCAGCTAACAGGCAACATTTTCAATGTGTGTTTCCCACAGACACAGAGTGGAAGTCTGAGGTTGTTAACAGCCGACATTTTGATCAGGAGGTCGGTCACACGAACCCAAGGTTAAACATAGTATAAATTGTTTGTGTCTTTGATGTTTTCATTTTGTTTTAACAGTTTCATGCTGGTTAAAACGTGGACAGTGCTGTGGTGGTTAATGTGGTTGGGTGATAAATGTTTGTTTTGTGTGGACAGTGCTATGGCCGTGGAGAGCGTGACAGTTGTGGCACCTGACGTTTGGGTTGGAAAATTCTTATTGTCCAAAGGCCTGATAGAGCAGATTAATAACTTCCAAACATTGAGTCTTAAAGGATTTCCTGTTTTTGATGCCAACACTTTCCTTACTGTACATGAAGATTATTTTTACCACACTTCAAACCCTCGACGGCCAGAGGTAAAAGTGTGTTTGATATGTGTTCTGTGTGTGTGAAGACACTGAACACGTAACATTTTGATGATTTTTATGTGTGTTTAGGTCGGAGATGTTCGTGTTAGCTTTTTCTACGCTGGTCTCAGTGGTGATGGGGTGTATCCTGGCCCTGCCCACAATGTGAGATTAGCCAACCTGCTTCCTCATTTTTAAAAGATGTCAATCTGTGTTTTGCTTTCAAGCAGTGTTTTTGATCAGTGATATAGACCTGAGATCAGTAAATGAACTATCAGCTAATTCACGTGTCAGTGGATTACCAGCAGAGGCTGAGATTGTGTATGTTGTAGGTGAGTATTGTGGCCATGCAGCAGGGTGATCAGTTAAAGCCCTTTAAGACCCGCTCAGGGGACATGCTGGAGATCTTGTACATGGATGAACTCTCAGCCGAGGTGAGATACGGACGCATGTGACTGATGCATTATTGCCATTATAACGCATTTGAATGTGTCTTTGTGTGTGTGTAGGAGGTGTTTGCTAAAGAACATCAGCTCAACGTTATGAAGACCTGGGCATTAAGGGTGGGAGGCTGGGCACTTATGTTTCTGGGTGTCAGTCTGACAACACGGATAATATACACACTGGGTAAAACACACACACACACAGTCTTACAGTAGTAACTGAATGTTGCAGTTGTAATGATGTTTCTTTGCAGTGGATTGGGTTCCTGTACTCAGAGAGCTGGTATCTGTGGGTTTAAAGATGTTCGCTCTCTGCATCTCAAGTTCTCTGTCTCTGCTCACCATCGCTGCAGGCTGGATCTTCTATCGCCCTCTGATGGCCGGGCTGATAACAGCCATCGCACTTGTGCCTGTTTTCATAGCACACACAAGAGCTTCATCCAAGAAAACACAGTGACTGTGTTAGTGATTCCTGCTCTTAAATCTCTGATAAAAACTGTTACTTGTTTGGATAGAAAGCGTTAAAGTGCATTTGTGGTGTTTAATGTCTGAATCTGTTGAATTAAATCTGCATCGATGAAAAGATTTTAATATTTTTTATCTAATATTCAGACAGTATTTTGTGATATAACATTGTTCAGTGTCAACAAATTAACAATGACCAATACTTTTCCAACACATTTATCTTGGTTGAAGTTAACGTTCTTACATCAAAATCTTACAGCTTTAAACAATGATAAACAACTGTATATCAGGTTTTTTTAAACGATAAAACCTTTCATTATTGTTACATCTAGAACCTTGTAATGTGTCATTCTCTGTACAAGCAAGTTTGCATTTCTATGCGTACTGTATCCTTTTAAGTCTATGATACATTGTATTGAGTCATAAAGGTCAATGTACCTGAATTTAGTTTCCAATGAAGGTGTGTGGACAACCTAATAAAGGATGACTTGTGGTGGTAGACGTGACTTCCTGTTTCTAAGTTTTATGTGAATATTAAAAGAACAAAAAAAGCAAGCAAACTCAAAATCTATTTATGCGCCAAGCACAATATTCAATAAAGATTTTAATACACAAAGATACCAAATTCTGTTTTTTTCTGAAAGACAAAAAATGAATTTCAAGTCTCGTCTGAGTCAATGTGAGTGTGTTTGAGTATGTTGGTCCTGATCATTTTTCTTTTACTTTTTGCATCTGCAGCTCACAGTCCTCTATGAACAGCTGAATATGGCAAATTCAGTGACAGAACCATTACATACTGACACTTTCATTTAACTGAATCAGTTCAGCTAGTAAAGAATAAAAATAAGCAGAACATGAACACATTCTGTCCATTACAGCAGGAGGCATTTATTGCTCTTCTTGCCCCTCCTAGCCTGCAGCGCTGCCCTGGTGGCCATCTCAAAAACCTCCCGCACACCATCCTTTGTTTTAGCTGAGCATTCCATGTATCCAAAGGCACAGATTCTGTTGGCCATATCTCGGCCTTCCTCGGGTTTAACGGGTTCCTGCCGGAGAAAAACAATCAGATTCTGCACAGAACTGCAATAATTCAAAAACAGAATAACTGTCCTCACACTCGATTCCTTTAAAACAATGTTAAATTGCCTTCAGCTACTTCAATTACCTACTTGAAGCAAGTTTTCATTAAATGTCTACCTAGAAAGACAGTAGTAATTAAATAACTTTTCTATTTATCTCATCAATGTTGTTTAATCAGTAGACAGTTTTAGATCTATCAGACTATATACAATGAAATGCCTAATAATTATCGTGTTCTGTTTAAATATTAACAAACAGTTTATATTAACCAAGGTAACAAGGTTTCGTGAGAGACGTGCAGCGTTCCTCACCTGCTTCATCTTAAAGAGCTCTCGACGCGTGTGCTCGTCGTTCCGAAGGTCCTTCTTGTTGCCAACCAGGATTATGGGAATGTTGGGGCAGAAATGCTTCACCTCTGGAGTCCATTTCTCTGGAATGTTCTCTGCAGAGGAGAGAAGGTCAAATAAACAGAGTACAGAGATCTATGTGAACATGGTGAGGAGACAACAGTGCTCACTCACCAAGACTGTCGGGACTGTCGATAGAAAAGCACATGAGAATGACATCAGTGTCAGGATAAGACAGTGGCCGCAGTCGATCATAATCCTCCTGACCGGCTGTATCCCAGAGTGCCAACTCCACCTAAAAAACACACCCCAAAACACGCTTATGACCCACACACTCACATTCTTATTTTGTATCATATGAAACAATGATACTGACCAATACAGAGAAACTGTTATAAATTGAGAACATGATTTCAAGAAGATTTTCTCTGTTCACCTGTTTACTGTCAACCTCAATGTCAGCCACATAGTTTTCAAACACAGTGGGCACGTAAACTTCTGGAAACTGATCTTTACTGAAGACAATGAGGAGGCAAGTCTTCCCACAGGCACCGTCCCCAACAATCACCAGCTTCTTACGAATGGCGGCCATGTCTGCACTGCAAACAGGAAACATGAATGTGATCAGTCGCTTATTCACTGTCTCTTTCACATGATAAACAAAAACTGAGCATTAAAAACAGAGATAGTTTGGGTGCAGAACCTTTAAGAACCTTAAAAACATGACCAATGACCATTACGAGTTTGCATTATTGCTGCCTTATTAAAAAACACAGAACCCACTAAAGCTCATTACTGTGAGTTTAGATTATAAGAGCATTTTATGTGTAAAATATTTATACGTCATCAGACACTGCATTAAAATCATCTTCAATGAAAATGCTTAACTGTCAATAAAATAAGGCCACAATGCAAAAATATGAAAATAATATAATAATATAAGCATCGTATTTTTTTCTTGATTTTAAACAATTTCCTTTTAACTTTATTAATTATTATTATTTTGGGATGAAATATGACCTGGATATTTTTACCCAAAAAACATTAGATCAAATATAATCGATGATGATAAACTAATTTAGTCACGGTACAATTCACTTTCAGGCTAGACGTCTTTAGATTTCTGTACATTTGCATGGCAATGTGCTTTTGCATAAAAAAATGCATCTATATTTGTAAAAATGTTTATATTTGATGGTTTTATCAGATTTAAAATTATTCGGTGTAAATGCAGATATTATTTCTAAAGCACAACACTACATTGCGATTAAACATTGAAACACTGAAGAATTTAAAAATGAACAAACCAACAGATGGTTCATATATGACAAATTTGCGATAAAATTTAAATATTTTTTCGCTTTAAAGTTTTTATTAAATGCACTTAATGTTTCAGACAGCTATAATGCTAAGATAACAGCGGAAGTGTCCGACTCTTCGGATTCAAAGTGCTTTAAACAATACAAATGAAGGACGCCCATTAAGTCATTTATTAAATAAAACTGTAATTACACGAATTAATCATTTCCAAAATCTGAATTAAATCAAGTGTCTAATTAAATCTGATCTCACCATCAGATTGACGCGTCTTAAGTTCTCCGGGTCGGTTCAGTGCGCGCGCCTAAAACAAGACACAATCAGACAACATGGCGACTTAAAAAAACTTCAAAATAAGAGTCATCCAGCATTTTGAGGGCTCCAACAATTTTTTATTTTATACATATTTAACTATATATATATATATATATATATATATATATATATATATATTTAATATATATATATATATATAACAACTGTCACATACAGAAACGTTAGACATATTATGGAGCTTTCATGCAATTTATTCAATACTATGAAATTCTTTACTAAAATCTTCAATCAGTTTTTCTACAATCTATAATCAGTTTTTATTAGGTGAGTCTTTGTTGTCCGCTGCTTGCTGCTCCTGGTCCGATGCTGCAAACACCATCCTCGCTTTGACCTTCTTATTGGAGGAGATGATGAGGAAAGGGCTGAGAGAAGCATAACATGAGGAGAAAAATACTCTCATATCAGCCACCACAGGAGGCACATGCGCAACAGTCAGCATGTAGATCCAGATCACGTTGTCAATGCCAAAAAACACAGCATACAGGACCACCAGCATCACCACTGTCTTGGCTGCCCGTGTTTCCATGGTGCCTCCCTGAGACCGTCGGATTCCTCTCACTTTCCTGCTGTGGCGGTGCAGGAGGACCAGGATGTAGACACTGGAGGCCAGCATCACACCAACAAAAGCAAAGTCTCGCACCGAAACGGCGACCCCGTTAATAACGTATGACAGATTATCACGGAAGTCAACGTGGCAGAAGCCCAGATTGAGTGTGAAGGGGGGAACGGTACCATTACGAGGGGCGACAGAGAAAAATGGGGCAGCTATACAGACAGCCATGTTAATGAGCCACAGTGCCACAAAGGTGGGGATCACCAGCTGCGGCAGCTTGGCCTTTAACCTGGACAGGAAAGGTCCAGACACAGGCGCAACAGTCACCGCCTGGAAGACGCTCAGCATGCAGGTGATGCAGACAGAAAGAGCTCTGGCAATACGGTATGTGTAAATCACCACCTTGCAGCCACTGTCATCCAGCAGATTGCCCAGGCCGAATACGGTCATGGTCTGCGGGATACAGCGCGTCAGTAGCAGCATGAGATCAGCAAAGGCCAGGTGGCACAGAATCATGTCCACAGGCTGCAGGTGCAGATCGGTCATTATGATGTGGACGTATGCCAGCAGAACCAGGATGTTGGCAAGGATCCCCAGTCCTGCCTGCAAAAGGAAGGAAACGCCTTTGATAGTGATGCATAAGTCCATAGAGCTGCTCCTGTATACAACTACAAACACAATTAATGCAGATGAATTAATGAGCATTGACTTTAAAAATTTACAATGATCTTAGTGATACAATGAGAATGAAGTTGTTCTACCTACTGTTGTTTGGTGTGGAAATGCTCTGTTTGTCGGGTTCTCTGTAGTTCATGACTCATAGTATGTGAATATATATCTTCTAATATACCCTTGGGTAATGCTACAAACCAAGGAAACAAAGAAAAGAAAACAAAAAGTGTACACCTGTGTACGCTTTAATTATTCCATGGCTAGAAGACAGTGAATGTTTAAAGTGCTGAAAACTTTTACTTATGTAGAAATAAATAACATAAGACTTCACTGAATTGATCTTCTCATTTGTTTTTGTTGTATGTTTTTTGGTGGTGGTGGTGGGGGGTTTCATTATTCTTTCCATTATTCTTTTCATTATTCTTTTCCATTTTCAGTTTGTTTTTAGTACGTATTTAGTTTACTTATTTAGTAACTGTGGAAAATGTATTTTAACGTTTAATTGACTGTTTAAACAAAGAATTTTGTTCTTTTTTGTAATTAGATTTTGTAAGTTAATTTTGAAATTTTGTAAAATTATGTAATGTTTACTACTGAAAGGTTTGTCCCGTGTGTGTCTTAATAAGATAATTAGACAACATTAAGGTCATCAACTAATTAAATCTCTTATAAACATGTTGAACAATGAGCAGGTCTGGGGTGTGTGGGTGAGATTGGGCAGGTCTGTGCTTGTCTGTTTTCATTATGTATTGTAATATCAGTGGTTCTGTGGGTCCCTCAGGGTCCGACAAACACCTCAAGAGAAATTTCCTCCTGTGTTTTTTCTGATTAGCTCAACATGATACAATGTGCTATATATATAAAATATAACTACTGCATTGACTTGTGTCACCATTTTCTGGACAAATATAAATAATAAACAAATTATTGAATTTTAGTAGCACAAACTTGAGCTGAATCACCCTGTCAGGTGTCCTACAGGAGAAGGTTTGAGTTTTCCTCATGTGTTTGTTCTGAAGGTTTATTTGTGGCAGGATCACTCACTCGCACATCATTCAGATAATTGTTACATCACTGGAGCTGTGTTCTGTAAATGAACATCCCTGTGGCTCAAATGGGACTATAAGAACAGGTAATCAGTCTATTACAATCAGAGGTGAGTTCAGCTGCCGTGAGGAACTCAGAAGGTTCTTTCTGCTTATAGTTCTAAACAGGTGAGACATCAAGAAGTATTTTTTTGTATTAATAAGTCTATAATTATGTTAATCATCAGCTAAGGACGATTTATTTTTCTTTTGAGTGTTGTCTCAGATTCTCAGAGATGGACTCGGATGCTTTGACGCGTGGCGTTCTCTTCTTGTCACTTGCTGTGGTAGGAATTCCGGGCAACAGTGCCGTTATCTGCTCTTTCCTCTTGGTGATGTATCATGAGGGGCGTCTCTTACCTGCCGACGCTATCGTGCTGCACCTGGTGTCTGCCAACCTTATGGTGGTGGGTGTGCGCTGCCTGCTGGAGGTTCTCGCCACGTTTGACATCTACAATGTCTTTGACGATGTTGGCTGCAAAGCTGTCATTTTCATCTACCGCACTTCCAGATCTCTGTCCATCTGGCTGACATTCCTGCTGAGCGCATATCAGTGCCTGAGCATTGCCACACCTGGGTCACGCTGGGCCAATGCCCGTTCTCTGGTAGCCCGGTACCTGTGTGCCATTTTCCTGGCATTATGGGTAATTAACACCTCCATGAGTGTCGCCCCCCTCATGTTTGCCATAGGTGCCAAGAACGACTCCAAACTCATACAAAATGGAATCAATGTCGAGTTTTGTTTTCTGAGCTTTCCATCCAGGGTCTCTCGCGACGCCAACGGCAGTGCCCAGGTAGGGCGAGACGTGGTGCCCATGGCATTGATGGCGATGGCCAGCCTCATCATTCTAATCTTCTTATATCACCACAGCCAGCAGGTAAAAAGTTTACGGAGTGGTGGGCCGGTCACAGGCAGCAGGCAGGCATCTGCAGAACGACGGGCAGCCATTACTGTGGTCACTTTAGTAACCCTGTATGTGTTGTTTTATGGGGTGGATAATGGGCTGTGGGTCTACACACTGACAGTTCAGCAGACGCTGGGTTCATCACTGATCTCAGATCTAAGAATTTTTTTCTCATCTCTGTATGCCGCTGTGAGTCCAATCATCATAATCATCTCCAACAAGAAAGTGAACAGACAGCTGAAGTGTGGGAACAAGCAGAAGACAATATCAGACCCAGTTTAGCCCAGAGTCGGATCGAGTCCACACAAAGTCTAATAAACAGTGACACTTCAGAGACTAAAATACAATTGTGTGTGCATCATAATGAAATAATTTTTAAAAATTTGAAGTTGAATTTATTTCATGTCATTATTTTCATTGGCATTGATAACGTATGAAACAGTGTTGGGAGTAGTATTATGTAGCCCGATATGTGCTGTGAGAACTTTTCTAACTCGTGTACAATAATAGTTACTTTTATATGCAGTGAATGCCAGCGAGGGCATGTGCACTGAGAAAACAGCACCTTCATCAAAAACAGATTTTCTTTTAGTGTCTTTAACAAGTGGGTTGAAATACTCTTACATCCTTGTCATATTCACTCTGTAATTTAGAGTTTACAGACAGTGAAAACGTCTGTGATAAATTATTTCCTGAGACTACAAGCGCCAAAACTACAAACATTGACATTCCTCAGTCAATACAGACACATTGTGTTTGAAGATTTGTGAGATTTTGTACCCGTTATTTTCTTCATTCCACTGAAATCTGATCCATTCAAACAAACTCCGCTTGAATGAAGGACACAACACACAGAAAATTAGTCTTTGTAAGTCTGTGTCAGTCTAACCCTAAGGACAAAAATTAGAACTCAATGCAAGCACTGAATTCTTCTGAAAGTTTGTATGCGCAAGTACATGAGATTTCCTGACACAGGCGTTTTCTCACACGCACACCTTTACTTATCAGTTGTGGATGTACCATAGTCTGTAATGACAATTATGTATATCATGGACTAACCTAAACCCAAAAGAACTAATTTAGCATTTTTAGAACATTCACAAGAGTCTTCCTCCTCCTAAATCCTCCTTTAAAATACAGCATTATCTAACTGTCCATTGAAATGATCAACTGTACACTCACCATCTGACTGATAGATTTAAAAATAAATTACCTACAAATATAAAGCACACAAACCACAATAATATTTAGGGGAACAAACACACTATAAAGAGTTTCCAAATGTCTGTTGATTACTGCCAAACAGAGAAGAGAAACTATTGTCCTTCTTCCACAATCCAGCAGAAGAATAATCAAGAAGATCTGCTGAGTCCAGACAACTGAAGTCACTGTGAGCTTGTCTATGGTCACTCACCTGTGCCAGGTGCTAACATTCATTCAATAAAGCATCTGAAGCAGGTCCCACCCCTCTGAGTCACAGCCCCGCCCACCACAATGGATACTCCTCATAAACATTATAAAGGGAAATGATTGATGTTTTCAGACACTGTTTAAAATACATTGTTCAAAGTTAAACCAATGGTATAAAAAGCTTTACATTCAGAGATCAGTCATATCTGCTGCAGGCTGTGTTCAGTGCTGTACTGTGGATTTAATGGAGTTTTTTACAAAACTGATGCTATTGCAGCATGAGGTTGTATTTTGACAGGCAGCCTTGGTAATGTCACCATATAAGGAAATGTAGTGTTGTGGACACAGCAACCCCTAATGTTTTGCTGAAGGAACATAATGCATTTATTATTCATAAATTAATGATGTATGATTTAAAATGAGATAGGTTTATATGAGATGAGGCATTTTCTGACGTTTATGCTTAAATCAAGGAAAAACTACTCGAGGAAATTCAAGATATAAACTTAAAATTGTGCTTCTAAGGGAACTTGTTTTAGGGTGTTCACTTATTTTTAGTGAAACACAAAATAGAACTACAGAGAAAATGTGTAGTTTGTAATTGTGATTACAACTATATTAGGTGTGATGATGGATGACAGTTTGAAGTGAAAATCATAAACATTTATAGCTATTAGTTTTCTCTCTTAATATGTAGCTCAGACTGCTTTTAAACAGCATTAGATTTGCTTTCATTTGTGCTTTCATTTGTACAGTTCATCTACACTTCAAAAGCATTTGAAGGTATAACACTCGCTGTTTCACAGCTTGATACTTACTATAACACACACTGTATCTTTTGAACAGGCTACAATTCTGCTGTGATGTTATGAACAGGTGTTATGATAAATATCTTTTCTTGTAACAAATGAATCCTGCACAGAGGAGAAAAAATGAGAAAAAAATCTGCAGCTCACTGATTGTCTTCATAGAAACTTCCAGTACACAGCAGGAATGTGGACAGGCATCAACACGCAGTCATGTGACAAAAGATTTAGAAAGAGTGAAAAGAGAGTAATTGCACTGTGTGAAGCACACATACCATCTTTGTGCTGGTATGTTTGAATCAAATTAAACAGACTAAGAGGTCATGTGAAAAAAATTAGTTTATATTTTTGTGGTTTGCAGTAAAAACATAGAGTGACTGACATTTAAAAATCGATCACATTGCAGTTTAGACTGAAAACAAATGAGAGCAACTTTACATGGTTGCAGGTTCATAAGGTTTTGAGTGTTTTAGGGTCACCCTGATATTGTATCAGTTGCAGGTTTGAAAGTCACAGAGCCAAATACAACAGGAACTTTAGAGATAATAACATTGTACTATCTTTGACGAAACAAACTATATAGTTCATAGAAGAGATGAAAATCTCCTTGACAGTGACAGCCGTAGATACAATTTATTTGTGTTTGACTGTGTTGTAAAAAAACATTGAGATCATGAACTGTTCTCTTTGCCAGCTGAGGCTGTAGTGTACAATAAAAAAGGCCTTAGTGGCTAGACTTTAGTGCCCATGCCTTGGGAAGAGGCCATTCCAAACAGGTCAATATAACATAGTTGTAAGAAAAATTAACAGATAATACAACGTGTATTACACAGAGAAATGGTAATGCTGTAATACTGTTTGGGCTTTTGAAAGGTGACAGGGCTGGAGGGGAAAGTATAGAGTAATACTGTCTGTTGAAGACTCCGTTTCACTGGGTGGCGCTAATGTACCAATAGCAGGTTTGCCGACGGCAAACAAACACAGAAGTAAAATAAATACTTCGTTTGTCTGATGAGCGGTGTAATAGCAAGTAAGTCAACAAAATTCAGTTCATATGTTAGTTTATTAAATAAAGATGTAAAACATTGGATTTTGAAGATTTTTGAAACTCGCAAATAATTCACAAGTAGTTTACGTTAAAGCGTTTAAATGCAGTGAAAACAGCCACACTGCAATCTCTGTAAATAGTTTGGACGTTACAGTCGTTGTTGAATAAACTCAAGCATGTTTTCTTTATTTAGAGGGCATTTGAACTCACTGACTGTGGATCAGTCAAAATCAGTCGAATAAGTTTTAACAAACTTAGTAATAAAATTGATTCGTTATAGTCATAACTCGCTGAAAGTAGCGCCGGCTGCAGCCCGTATTGGTTTAAATCAATGTCGTGGTGGACGTTTTAGCGCATGCGCAGTAGTGGTGCAGTGTGGTTTGTTATTGAATGTATTTGTAATGCTCACGTTAATGTTTTAGTTTGGTTTACAAAGTTAACAGTTTGTTCGGATTCCGACTTGCAAAATGGTTAATTTCAGTTACATACATGCTCTATGTTTATTGCAGAGCTTAAATTGTTTTTATCACATCATATTAGTTTCAAAGCCTAAATGTTTTGTATCAACAGTATAAACTCATAGCATTTCTCTGTGTAATATTTTGATATAATTTTAATGTGTTTCATGAAAACCATCTTTAAACAACTAGCTAAGGTTATATAAATGCAACACGTTAAAATAAAACCATCTGTATTGTATTTCAGTCCGTGGTGTAGTCCTAAAAAAGGTTTACTATTATCAACCCAACCTAACCTTTAAATAAAAGTGGCCAAAAAATGACAGAAGTCAATGTTTGTTTGGTTTATTAGGAATGTATCAATTTATATTACATGTGAATTACATTTACAATCTGTCATTTGTGCTTATATTTCTAACAAGTGAGTATACAGAGGGTATACACTAATATTGATCCTCAGAAGTTGTAATATGCCAACAGCATACCAATTTTATTACAGAGTATGTGTGCGTATGGCCCTGACTACACCACTGATTTAAGTCATTTACTGTTGAGGGGGAGCAAAAATGAGTCAAGCAAGTCTGTTTCTAAGTAATTATTTTTTTTCATTGAGTTCAGGGTCAGCTGCAACAAAATCAATAACACATGTTTGGATTTATACACTTACAATATTGTATTAGGCAGTATAATTAATAATAAAGGCATTAACAGAGGTTACAGCACTGTGTATCTTGATATTAAAGGACAGTAATATTAATCTAGAACAAGACAACAAAAAATAAGTATTAATCAGATTTGTTGTAATTAACTGAAAAAATGGGGCTATCAAAGCAATTTAATGCAGCAAGGGGATCTAAATGTTATTTTTCGTTCAACTAATACATGTTTTCTTATATTTGTAAAGGATGTCGAGACTAAAATGGCACAAATTAAATCTGTGGCACCCCCTATTTGGTAAAGAATGTCTAATATACGGAACTAATTTCAAAAAAGCTCATAACATGCTTGCGTTGATTCTCGATGCTTCATCTCGTATTTAGACATGGGTGTGGCTTCTGACATCCTGAGGTGGTTTGCTACATTTGCTCATTAACATTAACTTAGTAACATTTTGTAAAATATGTACTCTTAAGAGAAACGTTTACTCAAATATTGTTGATAAAGAAATGTACCTTTACTTCTCTACACTGCTCGACGGTCCCTCATTTACTTAATGCATTGCAAAATGTGCAGTTTATTCCAAGATTGCTGTCTTTTGTTACGGTGTCTCTGTCTTTACAAAAGATTGACTGAATAATGGACAAAATCACTTTAATAATTGAGTCAGTCTGATGGTTTGTTCAGTTTGCTGCAGAGTAAATAGATTGTTTTGATCACTCATCTGTTATGTACTTACAGTTAATTAAAAAAATAAACAAGCATTTAGTGTGAACTCCCCTTACACTTGAACAATAGCAGCAACCGGTTATTTTTCACCTAGATGGAATGAAACTAATTTTTGATTCTAATCTACTGACTTCAGGATGTGCTTATAGCCAAGGGAAGTCATACTAAATACTGATTTGCTAAAGAAGACATTTTAATCTGTCTAAAAATTGTTAATTTTTTGTATACATATTTTATGTAGTTTCTGTTTGTATTCTCTGTTTGTAACTATGGGTGGTTATTAAAACCACACACACACACACACACACATACATATATGATCCAAAGTAACTATTAACTTGCTACTTGAGTAGTTTATCCTCGCATACTTTTTTACTTTTACTCAAGTAATTTTTAGGATTATGACTATAGCTACTTGCATTTGTGTAAAGTTTTTGGCTACTCTTCCCACCTCTGCTGATGTCACACATGGATGTAGGCCAGGTTGGATGTCCACCGCAGGCTGCAGTGAGACGTTTCTCACTCTTTGGCCACAGGTTCAACTTTGACCCCTACGTTATGAAACAAATAGCATGATGCAACATGGACTTGTTTGCCCTTTACTGAGCATTTGCTGAAAACTAGTTTTTTTCAGAGTTTCATTTCCTGTTTGAAGAAAGTGCTGTGTAATGGCTAAACAGTTTATGTTGTCTACATCAGCAGCAGTAAGTGCAGCCAAGAGGTGAGTGTTGAATGTCCGTCCCAGTTCAGCTGTAATCACAAATCACACAAAATGATGTTGAACTGAAAGTATTTTCAGTCTGAAGGATCACATCATCTTTTTCATAATACATCAGTGGCCTCGGCAGATTTCTATTTGTTTCACAATTTAAATAAAAAAATTATGCCGCCCCATCTGTGTCACTATTAGGTGCATGTTCTGATTCACATATGAAATAAAAACCATATGTGCATAGTTACAGATGTAATATTCACTGATTCTCTGTTACAAAGAATTGTATTTAAAACAGTAAATAAAAAAAAGTTGTCCTGAGTTCAGTTGGAAACAGTGACATTTACGTTCTCTGGTGGTGGGGATGGCAGTCAGGTGGTAATTCAGGGTGAATTTTTTCAAAGCTGTTGATTAATAAAGGTCAAAGTCAATTCTGAATTTTAGCACTAAATAAGGTTCATCAAAGAAGAATATGAGTGGACAAGAATCTGTTCAGTGATTGGACAGTTTTGGCCTTTTTAATCATTAGTCGGATCACAGAGCTTCTGCAGTGGTAAAAGGGTTAACCCCCTAATTGCTATACTACATTAAGGGTGTAGTTACACTAGGCACTCTGAACTCCTAAAGCTTTGTTTGTTTGATCAGTGTGATCGCTCCAAATCATGTCCGGGCGGGGTTCATTTACCCGTGGCCCGCTTGAAGAGGTGGGCCAGAGCATGGTTCGATTGGGCTTGGGTGCGATTTGCATGTAGTTTGATCGCTAACAGTGTCAGAGCATGGAACGGCTACTTATCATTGCTACAATAAACACTTCTATTACTACTTGGACAGAACATTTTTTTAAATTAATTAATGAATTTGAGTATATTTAGTTTCAAAATGGATCTGGTCTCCCCTTGTTGATGAAAAGGAATTGTAGTTTGTGAGTAAAGCTGCAAATTTCTCCATCAAGTCAGCTGTCTCTGTAATAATCTTATGTTGTGTGCTGTACAGCGAAGTGCCAAATGCTAATAATTATGACAATATTACTTAGCTCTGTGTCTTTTTATATATTTGTCTTTTCATCATCCTTTATGTTTCTCCCGAGTTATGTAATGCATAAATTAAAAAAAAATAAAAATGACCACTGCTTAGAACACAGATTTTATTGTAAGCTGAGAACACAATCTATTTGTCATCGAGTCACAGTCTTGTTCTATATTTGTATGTGACTTTACCTCCAAACTGCACAGGCAACAGCTGTGGATGGTGAGAAATATTCTGTGGCTTATAAGGTCTTCTGGGCATTTGTGTAACTGTCTCAATATTCTGTCAGGATTCTCACTTCTTCCAAAACAGATAAAGTTTCCTGTAGGAAAATGTCTGTGACACTGGTGCTATAATTAAGCATTTCTTACGGTGAGGTTTGTGCTCTGTGTTTTCCTTTTGTGGTCATGTATGGTCAGGGTATGTAGTTGGATTTACATTCAGGATAATTAAGAATAAAACAAATCAATGACAAATGAAAAAAAACAAATCAATGAAATATGTATACTCATGCTCATATGTGTCTAATAATGTAAAAGATTTAAAAATACAGTAATTAACAGATACTGTACCATAGAAGTTTTTCCAGGTACAAGACAGAAAGATGGGACTTGTCTCTACCGACATCCCAATTCTGAAATGACAGAGGGAAGGCTACATCAGATCTGTAAGTTCATGTGAAGACTGTCACTTCTGTCAACTGCAATGGAAATAAAAAGCATTAACCGCACACTCCATTCTCTGATATGCCTTATTAATAAAAATGCTTGGGCTGCAGAAATCCTGCAACTGTATACCAGTAGCATGCAAACGCTCCCCTACAGCTAATCCAGGAGCAGGACTGTGGACCCACGCCAAACAACAACTTTAGCTCCTAAACGCAGCTCCACACAGAACCATACTGGGAATACACATGCAAATCTACATAATGTAACTGTAACATTTTTATGTTTTAGATTTTTGTTTGGATACTTTTTGATATGTCACCAGTGTCAGTTTCCACAGTACAGCTGCTCATTTATATTTCTAAGGCCGTTGGACACAAAACTGTAAATGTAATACTTATCAGAACAAATCCCAACTCGAACTGCAGGTTTCCTTTATAACATCTTTGTTAAACTAAGGATAATATTAATGTTCAACACCCTCTATTTTAATTGTCCTCATTTGCCTTTTATCACCATAGACCATCTGACCATCTTGTCTGATTTCACTTATTTATAAATTCGCTCCACTTGCAAATACCTTGAAATTGAATACCAGGATCATTTGAAGGCTCCTCCACAACACTGCCAATGGTGAATTGATGAAATGCCAGATAGATTAGCTGCTACAATGAATGAGAACTCAACTCATGCAAGATTTCATTTGACTTACACTAAGCCAAGTGTTTAACATATTTCCTCTTGCCAAAAGAAATGTATTAATTATGACACGACATTGGATTCTGTTTATGTGATAAGATTAAGTAATTACAGGAAGGCTGCACTGTGTTTGCCTGAAAGATATTTTGGGAAATGTCTCAGTGGTTTTGTTTCCATACAATGGAAGTCAATTGGGCCCACTGTTTGGTTGCCAACGTACTTCTTTTACTTCAAAAATCTTCTTTTGTGTTTCACAGAAGTAAAATATCAGGTTTGGAATGATATAATGATGAATATATGATGAAAGAATTTTCATTTTTGGGTAAACTATCCCTTTAATAGCACATTCTGCTTAAATAAATTGAATTACAATAAGTGCTCTGTTTTAAGTGCTGCTCTTTATCTTCAGCTATCGGAGGTAGTGAAAAGAGAGGAGACAAATTTTAGGGCCATTCCTTGCAGACCATGTCTGCACTGTTTAATGAGAATCCTCTTTGTTAATGTTAATGCTTTGTTACAATCATCATGATTCCCTGAGAGTCAAGATGATGATGGAGGGAGAACTCAATAAGATGGAGATTTAGCTGAGCCTTGTCATTGAGGCCCAGAAACAGCTCAAAAACATCCAACATCCATTCTTTCTATAGAATCTATTTACAGAGTCTTCAGAGGTCTGAATCATACATACATTCATTTACATTTACACATTTGGCAGACGCTTTTATCCAAAGCGACTTACAGTGCATTGAAATTATACATTTCTGTTGTGTTTATATATACCAAATTCTTTATTACCTTTATTATCCTACACTGTTTCATATCCTGTGGTTTTTCATGGTTTTATCCAGCATTCAGTTAAATTGTCTGTAACTAAAGGTGATGGTTTAGTTAATTTTAACATGCTCTAATTTAATTTACATTTAGTCATTTAGCAGACGCTTCTGTCCAAAGTGACTTACAAAAGGACGAGAGTATTGAACATTTTGCCTTGTGAGCCGACAAGCCAAGTCTACATAGCTACATTTACAAGTAGACATTGTATTCTGCTACTAGAGACAAAGAGAGGACAAGGAATTTCAGGCTGCCATGATGGTTATGGAGCTTAAGAAGGAACAGAACACCAGTGAATGACCTCTGGATGAGGTTGAGAATCTGGCCAGGAACGGTGGAAAGAAAACTCCAGAAACTGGAGTCCAAGATGGGTTTGAGTGTTTCAGAGCTCAGAAGAATTGATCACACGTGTCATGGCCATGTTTGATTATAACAGCAACACTTTACTGAAGGTGCTCGAATTGGAGGCTGAAGTTGAAGCTAAACAGAGATGTAGTGCTGATTCTGTTAAAGGAGTACGCGAGAACGAGAGGAGGGTGAAGGAGCTCACATACCAGATGAAACTACACAGGAATTTAAGATCCTGATTTGACCTATTATTATTTACATTTCCGGATTTGGCAGACGCTTTTTCCAAAGTGATTCACAGTGCATTTATGTTATACATTTTATCTGTGTGTGTGTTCCTTGGGAATCAAACCCACAACCTTTGCAATGCTTATATATTTTTATAGCTAGCTATTATTGTTGTAATTAGTTATTTACCCATATTTACACTCAAAGACTGAGGAAGACAAGAAAAATGTGACAAGACTGCAGGATCTGGTGGACAAGCTGTAGGTGAAAGTCAAGGCCTACAAGGAAGCTGTAAGTCTTTTTTCATGTGGTTCGAGCTTGAAATGTTTTAAACAAGCTGAATGCTAAGAACTGTAATGCTGGAAAGGTAACAAACATGCTGTTGAAAAATGTCACGTTAAATGACATGCATCTTCAGACTTCTTTTAGCTGATTGAATTATTTCCAAGCAAATGTTATTGTATTAATTTTTAGAATTAACCATTAAGAGCCATAAGACCTACAAGCAAGCATGTAATATTCAAGTTATTATAAAAAGTTTATTCTTACAGTCCATGCTGTTAATTTAGTTCTACACATCACATCAATGTTTTTTTTTAACCAACACTACAGTTCCTAAATTACATACTACAGACAGCAACAGAAGTCATGTTATTCATAAAATGAGTAAATCAGTCAGCTACATTCAACCGACAATATATTTTCAAACCATTATAATACTTCATACAGTTTGGTATTAGGGCTTAAACACCTGTGAAGGGGCTCTGTTTTTACTTCAGGATTATTAATTTTATTATAAGTAGGAGTCTGTCATTTGTATTGAATCTGAGCATTTTGAAAATTTCCTAATCTGGTAAATACGATTAATTACTCCTCTGAGGGGATTCACCAATTTTATACACAAAGGAAGTGTCCTGTGTCTTATGCATCCATTTTGTGATTTAGATCAGAGTTGAATTGTGTGTTTGGTCATGGGTTTTGCTCACATGGATGTAGCTACCACTGTCATAGCAACATCATCTTGCAACAGGAAGTCTGTCACCTATAATCAAGCTTTCAATTGTTTTTGACATTATTTTATTTACTCAAATTGCATAAAATCAGCCAAGAATAATGTAAACACATTGCTGATGTGAAGGGATTCTTGATATCTTAAAAACCCCTGTGATAATTTTTATTTTTTAATGTTGTTTATATGTGCATATGATGATTTAAAAGTGCTTTAAATTTCTCTGTCAACACCATCGCTGAGTATTTTCTCCTTAAAACTGCAGTTTACCAAAGACAGTTTGTTTGTAACCAGTTACATCAATGAGTGGACGAAGTGGCTCAGGTACTCCAAGCTGGTGTGATTGAGATGGGGCGGGGTCTAATTAGCATATTCATGGTACCACATATACTAAATGAGACAAGGGTTGTAACTCACAAAGAAATTATTTTTACAGAACAAAATATTTAAATGTGCCATTTTGATTATCAAAGATGGGTTTTAAGAGAAAAAATATCAAATACAGGAGTAGTTAATAGTGTTAGCATTACAATTAATAAATATTAAGTCATGGGCACAGAGGCGGGGCTGTGAAGGCAGGGCAATTTTCAGACCCTTACTGAAGAGCAGGTTGTGCACTCTTTAAAAGGACTGTTGTATAAACACTGTCTTAAAAAAACTACAGTAGTATTATAATACTATGTAGTGTACTAATAGTATAGTAAGAGTATACCATGTACAGTAGTATATATAAATGTAAGAATTATTACAATCTTGTATCTGGGTTTACTTTCCTTAATTTAATCAAATCTTGTGGATGTGGATGTTATGAGAAAAGAACACTCGAATACTGGATTCAGGGAGCAAAAGAAAGAGACAGACACAGTGTTGTGTTCTACTCTAGCTCAAACTCATTTATTCTTTGTTAGCACCTGATATATATGAAGACAAAACATGGGTGGAATATTCAAGATAGAGATGTGCAATTCATCAACTGTTAACAAATACTAACCCTAATATGCCAATTTGCCTAGTAGGTACTCATCTTACAAGTCATACATATTAATACCAAGTCTTTGGAATATTTTGAGTATGTGATGACCTTCACATACCTTAGATCCCAAGAACTACCAAACATGAAGACATAACAGTAGATAATTACTGCAAAACTATAAATAACAGAGATACATAGCTTAACCCTGAAAGAGGGTCTCAACTAACGGCAGTAGATAATTAATGCAAGATGTGAATGAGACACTTTTAAACTAACAATAAATATTTAAATGAAGCCAGATTTTTTGTTATCTTTTTTGAATGTAAAGCAAATGTAATTTGACCATTTTTCCATAGAAACATGAAGTACTGCAAGAATTTACTGAAGTAACCGACACATTTTATGAAAAACAAATTAAATTAAAGTTAAATTAAACAAAGTTACACATTACATAAAATTTTCATTAACATGCTAGTGACTAAAATATGTCAATTAGCACATTTATAAAATTGGGTCTGGCTGTCACACTGAAATTGAATACCAGTGACATTTGTGATCTTCTCTGCATCTGAACCAAGTTTCTCCTCTGTGCCAAGTTCCTTTCATTTTATAGACGCTACATAGAAATAGCATTTCAGCGATATCAAATTAATCATCTTCAACGGTTCTGATGGTAACATATAACAGGAAAATTAAAAATTAAAAGAAAGTTTATAGTGTGAATTGTGACAAATTCATATGCCAAACATGTTTTCCAAAAGCCTTTTTATCTGTCTATCAGTAGTATGTTATTGTTTCTGTTGTTGAAATGTGTTTAACTGAGATAAAAAAATACCAGTATTTATATTATGACATGCTGCAGTGAACCACTAAAGTCAGTGAATGAGAACATCTTGCTATTTCCCACTATGACAGCAAGTAAATCACACCAGGTAGAATAACATGACCAAATGTAGCTGCACAGTTTTGCTGAGTGGTCAGTTATGACACATTATAAAAGGAGCTCCTCACCCTTGAAGACTCACAGTGATCCAGCAAAGGTGGGGAAGATAGACTATTTGTGTTTTCATTTGAATATAAAAATTATTATGTCTATGTCTATGTCTATGTCTATTAAGTCTTGACCTAATTATAAATGGGAAACTATGATGGAAAATTATTTAACAAACCATTGTTTTTACTATCTTTTACAAAAGAATCTATAGCTTGACGGCTGCAGTTTTCCTCCTGACCATCAAAAAGGTAAATCCATTTACTGATGAGATCAAAATGGATATTTAACAAGGTAATGATAATGTTAACACTGATCAGTTACAGCACAAAGGCAGCAAATATTTTCAAATGGAAACTTCGACTAAGTGAACCAATGTAACTTGACAATACAGTGTAAATTCTAAATCGCTGTATAACAGCATGTTAATGTACATTTTACTCCACAGTAAAGTGCCACCATGGGAGATGGGGAAATGGAGTGTTTTGGCCCTGCGGCCATTTACCTCCGGAAACCAGAGAGAGAAAGGATTGAGGCTCAGAACACCCCCTTTGATGCCAAAACAGCATACTTTGTGACAGATGCAGATGAGATGTACCTGAAGGGAACCCTTGTCAGTAAAGAGGGTGGAAAAGCTACTGTCAAAACTCACAGTGGGAAAGTAAGTTACAACAATTAATGGTGATCCTGAGTATCAATTTCAAGTTATTGAAATATTTGTACAAAATGTCTCACCGATTCTGATAACTGCTGCTGTTCCAGACTGTCACGGTAAAAGAAGATGAAATCTTCTCCATGAATCCTCCCAAGTTTGACAAAATTGAAGACATGGCCATGATGACCCACCTCAACGAGCCTGCTGTGCTGTATAACCTCAAAGAGCGTTACGCTGCATGGATGATCTATGTAAATCTGTTAATGACTGTTTATTCCTGAAATGAGGCTGAGGGTGATGTTTCATTGTAATACTGGATGATTGTCTCTGTTTCAGACCTACTCTGGCTTGTTCTGTGTCACTGTCAACCCCTACAAGTGGCTGCCAGTGTACGACGCAGTTGTTGTGGCTGGTTACAGGGGCAAAAAGAGGATTGAAGCCCCACCCCACATCTTCTCCATCTCTGACAATGCCTACCAGTTCATGCTCACTGGTGAGTGTAATCAGTTATTTTCTAGGGATTTACTGTCAAAAGTGAAGCTTTCATTATATTATGGAATCTGAACACTATCAACACTCCATGGTTTTATTTCAGACCGTGAGAACCAGTCTGTCCTGATTACGTAAGTACATGTCTTTCTGTTAAAGTGAAATTTTTTCAATGATAGTAAATGTAAAAATTCATCGAGATTTTGTGGCTAATGATCCTGTGTGATCCTCCAGTGGAGAATCTGGTGCAGGTAAGACTGTCAACACAAAGCGTGTCATTCAGTACTTTGCAACCGTTGGTGCAATGTCTGGACTGAAGAAGGCAGAACCTGTTGCTGGAAAAATGCAGGTTTGTAAATACTTGAAAAGTAAATACTTGAAACAGTAACAGGTATAAATATTTGTGCTTCAACTTGATCTAATATTTAACAACAATATCCAGGGCTCATTGGAGGACCAAATTGTTGCAGCCAACCCCCTGCTGGAGGCCTATGGTAATGCCAAGACCGTGAGGAATGACAACTCGTCTCGTTTTGTAAGTTGCTGTGGTCAGATTAAATGTGTCAACAATTCTATTAACTTTTGTAAAGTTGCCAAATTACTTAATTATTTCTCTTTAGGGTAAATTTATTAGGATTCACTTTGGGCAAACTGGCAAACTGGCCTCAGCTGATATTGAAACTTGTGAGTCACGTTGTTCTCAACCAAATGTCATGTTGTAGAACCAACATGTGAATGGCTCACTTATAGTAAATGTTCTGTTGTAAAGATCTGCTGGAAAAGTCAAGAGTAACATTCCAGCTGTCTGCTGAGAGGAGCTACCACATCTTCTACCAGCTCATGACTGGACACAAACCAGAACTGCTGGGTGAGAAATCTACAGTAGTGTGTGTTTCATAAAACACAATGTGTAAGAACACCGTTAACATAGTGCACGTAAATTCTTTACAGAGGCCCTGCTCATCACCACCAATCCTTATGACTATCCAATGATCAGCCAGGGTGAAATCACTGTGAAAAGTATCAATGATGTGGAGGAGTTCATCGCCACAGATGTATGTGGACAACAGCATTATTATTCAATTTAATATATACCATCAGAAATATAATCCTCAGAGAAAAACTGAATACTGAGTGTAAATGGAAGGTTTCTTTGGCTGTTTAATGTGTATATTTAAATGGTGTCACAGACTGCTATTGATATTCTGGGATTCACTGCTGATGAGAAAATAAGCATCTACAAGCTGACAGGTGCTGTGATACATCATGGCAACATGAAGTTCAAGCAGAAGCAGAGAGAGGAGCAGGCTGAGCCTGATGGCACTGAGGGTAAGCTGTTCTGTCAGCACAGAGAGGGTCAACATTTTACCATGGAAACATTCAATTCATTACTGACCATAATCTGGAAAACTCTGTTCCTTAGTGGCCGATAAAATCGCCTACCTCATGGGCCTAAACTCTGCAGACATGCTGAAAGCTCTGTGCTACCCCAGAGTGAAAGTCGGAAATGAGTTTGTGACCAAAGGCCAGACTGTACCTCAGGTGGCTACTTACCTAATCAATAGCTAATTAAACGAGGCTAATTAAATGTTTGGAATGTGTCTGTAATGTTTCTGAGAAACACTGTAAACTACATGTTGTACAATTTCCCAGGTAAATAATGCAGTCTCGGCTCTCTGCAAATCAGTGTATGAGAAAATGTTTTTGTGGATGGTCATTCGTATAAATGAGATGCTGGACACAAAGCAGCAAAGACAGTTCTTCATTGGTGTGCTGGACATCGCTGGATTTGAGATCTTTGATGTGAGCATTAGTTACTAATGTCTTTCTAAGCATTAGAATGTAAATGTAAAAGTTGGTATTGAGTAACTTGCTACCTTTTTGAATTGTCAGTTTAACAGCCTGGAGCAGCTGTGCATCAACTTCACAAATGAAAAACTGCAACAGTTCTTCAATCACCACATGTTTGTGTTGGAGCAAGAGGAGTACAAGAAAGAAGGCATTGACTGGGAGTTCATTGATTTTGGAATGGACTTGGCTGCCTGCATTGAGCTCATTGAGAAGGTTAATAAAGAACTTTATCAAAACTTAAACGTTTATATTTTGCTTTTACATAAGCATGTATCTCCAACAGCCAATGGGCATCTTCTCTATCCTTGAAGAGGAGTGTATGTTCCCCAAAGCCACAGACACAAGCTTCAAAAACAAGCTACATGACCAGCACCTTGGCAAAAGTGCAGCTTTCCAGAAGCCCAAACCTGCCAAAGGCAAAGCAGAGGCCCACTTCTCTCTGGTGCACTACGCTGGCACTGTTGACTACAACATTGTTGGCTGGTTGGACAAGAATAAAGATCCACTGAATGACTCTGTTGTGCAACTTTATCAGAAGTCGTCACTGAAACTGCTGGCCTTCCTGTATGCTGCTCACGCAGCTGCTGAAGGTATAAACACCAAAAATCTAATCTCAAATTCTTTATTACAATCTACTCAAAATAGACCTATTGACTAAAACTGTGTTTAATTAAAAAAGTTTATGGACAGCACTCCAATATCAATAATAATGAGTTGTACACCTTTGACACAAAACAGCTGAGGGTGGTGGAAAGAAAGGAGGCAAGAAGAAGGGTGGTTCCTTCCAGACTGTGTCTGCACTGTTTAGGGTATGACAATAATCTCTGTTAATGTCGAAAGTAAAGTTCATCAAACTTTAAAACCCTAATGAAATAAACAACTTCACAGGAGAACTTGGCCAAGCTGATGACTAACCTGAGGAGCACTCACCCTCACTTTGTGCGTTGCTTAATTCCTAATGAGTCCAAGACTCCAGGTAAACTTGATTCCTGATGTGTCAAATGCAGCAATAAATAAATGTATATCTCTTGATCAATAAAAGGTTTTTGTTTTAGGCCTGATGGAGAACTTCCTGGTTATTCACCAGTTGAGGTGTAATGGTGTGCTGGAGGGCATCAGAATCTGCAGAAAGGGTTTCCCTAGCAGAATCCTATATGGCGACTTCAAGCAGAGGTAATCTTATATGCCCTTTGCCAGTTGAACTATGTATGACATAACAACACCTTGATATCTGTATTGTGCTTTAATATTTTTATGGCTTCACAAAAACATCCTTAAATGCTCTCCAGATACAAAGTATTAAATGCTAGTGTCATCCCTGAGGGACAGTTCATTGACAACAAAAAGGCTTCAGAGAAACTCTTGGGCTCTATTGATGTTGACCACACCCAGTACAAGTTTGGGCACACCAAGGTGAGCAACACCAAATGACTGAGGTCAAATCCACATGAAGCAAAATGGCTTTCTTAATTTACATCACTAATATCCTCCAAATATTCCTTAGGTGTTTTTCAAAGCTGGTCTTCTGGGCACTCTTGAAGAGATGAGAGATGAGAAACTAGCAGAGCTGGTTACCATGACTCAGGCTCTGTGCCGTGGATACGTCATGAGGAAAGAGTTTGTCAAAATGATGGAGAGGAGGTAAAATATACTTACAAAAGTGTTTGGAACAAAAATGACACGATACCAAAAAGTGATACTGACTTACTACATGTTATACAGAGAATCAATTTATGCCATACAATACAACATTCGCTCATTCATGAATGTGAAACACTGGCCATGGATGAAGCTGTACTTCAAGATCAAGCCTCTTCTGAAGAGTGCAGAGACAGAGAAAGAAATGGCAGCCATGAAGGAGAATTTTGAGAAAATGAAGGAGGATCTTGCAAAGGCATTAGCTAAAAAGAAAGAACTTGAGGAGAAAATGGTCTCACTTCTGCAGGAGAAAAACGACCTTCAGCTACAAGTAGCATCTGTAAGAATTGCAGTTCTTTTTTCAAGTATTTATTGATCTGAAAGGCATAGATTTAAGAAACATCAAAAAAAATTTGCTTATCCATCCCAATAAACAGGAGTCTGAAAATCTCTCAGATGCTGAGGAGAGATGTGAAGGTCTCATCAAAAGCAAGATTCAGCTCGAGGCCAAACTCAAAGAGACCACAGAGAGACTGGAAGATGAGGAGGAGATCAATGCTGAACTGACTGCTAAGAAGAGGAAACTAGAGGATGAATGCTCTGAGCTGAAGAAAGATATCGATGACCTGGAGCTCACCTTGGCCAAAGTGGAAAAGGAGAAACATGCAACTGAAAATAAGGTTCATATTTTGATCACATATTCTGTACCCAGCTTATTGTTTGGGTTCTTGAGAAGAAAACCTCTTAACAATGTTTTCATGTAGGTGAAAAACCTGACTGAGGAAATGGCCTCTCAGGATGAGAGCATTGCCAAGCTGACCAAAGAGAAGAAAGCCCTTCAAGAGGCCCACCAGCAGACCCTTGATGACCTTCAGGCAGAGGAGGACAAAGTCAACACTCTGACTAAAGCAAAAACAAAGCTTGAGCAGCAAGTGGATGATGTAAGATGTTTGGCATGAGAACAACGCTACTATCAATCAATGAGGGGAATATTTCATTGTTCTGTTTTTGTGTATCAGATTTTAATGCAATGGTTTTGTAACGTTAGCTTGAGGGATCACTGGAGCAAGAGAAGAAGCTCCGTATGGACCTAGAGAGAGCCAAGAGGAAGCTTGAGGGTGATCTGAAACTGACCCAGGAATCCATAATGGACCTGGAAAATGACAAACAGCAATCAGATGAAAAGATCAAAAAGTGAGTGAAAGTCTAATTGTACCAGTGTTATAATCAGAAGTCATCATGGCTCCAGTGGTATTGCCTTTGCACATTTTACAAAACACAGATTTTTTAAAACAGGAAGGACTTTGAAATAAGTCAACTTCTCAGCAAGATTGAAGATGAACAGTCTTTGGGAGCCCAGCTTCAAAAGAAGATCAAAGAACTTCAGGTAATCTCTTGATATATTATGAAGTATCTACATGGAATCTACAAGTGTCTACATTATGTTACCAGTATGACCAGTTAAGCAAATGTTTTTACATTAGGCCCGCATTGAAGAGCTGGAGGAGGAAATTGAGGCTGAACGAGCAGCTCGTGCTAAAGTGGAGAAGCAGAGAGCTGATCTCTCCAGGGAACTTGAAGAGATCAGCGAGAGGCTTGAGGAAGCTGGTGGTGCCACTGCCGCCCAGATTGAGATGAATAAGAAGCGTGAAGCAGAATTCCAGAAGCTGCGTCGTGATCTGGAAGAGTCCACCTTGCAGCATGAGGCTACAGCAGCAGCTCTCCGGAAGAAACAGGCAGACAGCGTGGCCGAGCTGGGAGAGCAGATTGACAACCTCCAGAGGGTCAAGCAGAAGCTGGAAAAGGAGAAGAGTGAATACAAGATGGAGATTGATGACTTGACAAGCAACATGGAGGCTGTGGCTAAATCAAAGGTAATCGCATTAACGCCACTAGAGGGTCATTCAACAAAAGTGCACATTTAAACAACACCTGTGTATAACTTTTTGTCAGGCTAATTTAGAGAAGATGTGTCGAACCCTTGAAGATCAGCTGAGTGAAATCAAGGCTAAGAATGATGAAAATGTTCGTCAGTTAAATGACTTAAGTGCGCAACGTGCAAGACTTCAGACTGAGAATGGTAAGTCAAGAGAATGTATAACATGTGTAACATGAGAATGTGTAACATAATTAATAAAAGATTTAAAAGATGTGAGTGGGAGCATTTTTCTGTTTTTGGTAATATTTGAAATGTATTACCTTTATAATGTATTACCCAGGTGAATTTGGTCGGCAACTGGAGGAGAAAGAAGCCCTTATTTCACAGTTAACTAGAGGAAAACAAGCTTATACACAGCAAATTGAGGAGCTGAAGAGACAAACTGAGGAAGAAGTCAAGGTAAAGTCACACAAAATTCAGAAGAGTAAAGCACTGCATAAAGAGTAAAATGAACAATTTGCATCTTTGCAGGCCAAGAACGCTCTGGCCCACGCAGTTCAGTCTGCTCGTCACGACTGTGATTTGCTCAGAGAGCAGTTTGAGGAGGAGCAGGAGGCAAAAGCTGAACTTCAGCGTGGCATGTCTAAGGCCAACAGTGAGGTGGCTCAGTGGAGAACCAAATATGAGACCGATGCTATCCAGCGCACCGAAGAGCTTGAGGAGGCCAAGTACACACAGCAAAATATTTATTGTTAATGATTAAGTAATCCACATTTGTTAGACCAAAACATAAATTCGTACAACTTTTCTAGGAAAAAGTTGGCCCAGCGTCTCCAGGAAGCTGAAGAATCTATTGAGGCTGTGAACTCCAAGTGTGCTTCTTTGGAAAAAACCAAACAGAGATTGCAGGGTGAAGTAGAAGACCTCATGATTGATGTGGAGAGAGCAAATGCATTAGCTGCCAACCTGGACAAGAAGCAGAGAAACTTTGACAAAGTAAGAAAGACAAGAATCATCTTCAGTTATACATTTTGACCTTTGGACACTATGATCCATTTAATTATCATCACATTTCTTTTATTATCAGGTCCTGGCGGAGTGGAAACAGAAGTATGAGGAAGGTCAGGCTGAGCTGGAAGGTGCTCAGAAAGAAGCTCGTTCTCTCAGCACTGAGCTTTTTAAGATGAAGAACTCTTATGAAGAAGCTCTTGACCAGCTGGAGACTCTGAAGAGGGAGAACAAGAATCTGCAACGTAAATGCTGATTTAATTTGTATATCAGGATTCTAAGAAAAAGCATGGAAACAGTAAATTGTACCATTTTATGTACCTTTAGAAGAGATTTCTGACCTAACTGAGCAACTTGGAGAGACTGGCAAGAGCATTCATGAACTGGAGAAAGCCAAGAAGACAGTGGAGTCTGAGAAAGCAGAGATCCAGACTGCACTGGAAGAAGCTGAGGTAATGTTTCTTTACAACCATACAAATCCTGTTACTTAGGGTTATAAACTGAGTCATTCTCCAAGTATGTTAATAAAACCTTTCACAACTGTCTATCAGGGCACCCTGGAACATGAAGAGTCCAAGATTCTTCGTGTTCAGCTGGAGCTGAACCAGGTGAAGAGTGAGATTGACAGAAAGCTTGCAGAGAAGGATGAGGAGATAGAGCAGATCAAGAGGAACAGCCAAAGAGTGATTGACTCCATGCAGAGCACTCTGGACTCTGAGGTCAGGAGCAGAAATGATGCCCTGAGAGTCAAGAAGAAGATGGAGGGAGATCTTAATGAAATGGAGATTCAGCTGAGCCATGCCAACCGCCAGGCTGCTGAGGCCCAGAAACAGCTCAGGAATGTCCAAGTCCAACTCAAGGTTAGGGTTATTATTCTTTCCCTATAGTCTGTTTACAGAGTCTTCTGATGTGAATTAGAATCAAGCAAAAAATGACCAAGTATCTACAAAAGTAATATTGCCACTCTAAACATGCCACAGGATGCCCAACTGCACCTTGATGAAGCTGTCAGAGGACAGGAGGACATGAAAGAGCAGGTTGCTATGGTGGAGCGCAGAAATAACCTGATGCAGGCAGAAATTGAAGAGTTGAGAGCTGCTCTGGAGCAAACAGAGAGAGGCCGCAAAGTGGCAGAGCAGGAGCTGGTTGATGCCAGTGAGCGTGTGGGACTCCTACACTCCCAAGTATGAAAATTTATTACAAAGATATTACAAATCTTGAGAACTTCAGTTTTAAGATAAAAGTTACATTTAACTAGACCAAATTGTCCTGACTATAAGGTCCTGATGTCTCACAGAATACAAGTCTTATTAACACAAAGAAGAAGCTTGAGGCTGATCTGGTCCAGGTTCAGGGTGAGGTGGATGATGCCGTCCAGGAGGCCAGAAATGCAGAGGAGAAAGCCAAGAAGGCCATCACTGATGTGAGTGTTCACCGTTCTGCTCTTTCTTTTTTACTTTAGGGTATTATGGTTTATGTATTCTTTTGTTTCCTTCAAGCACCTTTTTTATCTATAGTCTGTTGGTTAGTTCATTTTATCTTTAACCCTAACTCTAACCCAGTCTTTTACTTTAATTTCAGGCTGCCATGATGGCTGAGGAGCTGAAGAAGGAGCAGGACACCAGTGCTCACCTGGAGAGGATGAAGAAGAACCTGGAAGTTACTGTCAAAGACCTCCAACACCGTCTGGATGAGGCTGAGAGTCTGGCCATGAAGGGTGGAAAAAAACAACTCCAGAAACTGGAGTCCAGGGTAAGTTAGAGTGTTTAAGAGATCAGAAGAATTGATTCTCACATGTCTTGGCCACGGCGAAGGTTTCTTTGATTACAACAACAACACTTTACTGAAGGTGCGCGAGTTGGAGGCTGAAGTTGAAGCTGAACAGAGACGTAGTGCTGATTCTGTTAAAGGAGTTCGCAAGTACGAGAGGAGGGTGAAGGAGCTCACCTACCAGGTAAAACTACACATGAATCTGAGATCCTGATATCATTATTATATTCATAGTTTAATGAAGAAAATTACCAATATTTACACCCAAAGACTGAGGAAGACAAGAAGAATGTGACCAGACTGCAGGATCTGGTGGACAAGCTGCAGCTGAAAGTGAAGGCCTACAAGCGCCAGGCTGAGGAAGCTGTAAGTCTTATTTCTGCTGTTTCAAGCTTGAAATGTTTTTAATCCTGCTTGTGCCGTGACAGCAATCTTATGAATGAGTTGGATGACTTGTGTAACCATCCCAGGAGGAGCAGGCCAACACTCACCTGTCCAGGTACAGGAAGGTGCAGCATGAGCTGGAGGAGGCTCAGGAACGTGCTGACATTGCCGAGTCCCAGGTCAACAAGCTAAGAGCCAAGAGCCGTGACGTTGGGAAGGTAACAAAAACACAGCTGTAAAATTACATAAAGTGTTTGATGATGTTGTTGCACTTTAAAATTCTCTAATATATGTATCTAATATTTTTATTTCAAATCTTTATGTATTCATTGAAGAGCAAAGATGAAGAATGAAGATGAAACATCACAAGACCTACAAGCAATCATATAATATGACTTACTTGTGCAGTGTCTTTTCATGTCTTTTCATCATGCATTAAATTTGCATTAAAAATGTTAATTTTATCCAGTTCTCCTTTCATTTTGTTTACGTTTTACAAATATCAGTTTTTTAAATTTTACAACCTGCTGAAGGCATAATAAAGATTTATTCCTGCAGTGGCAGAGGTTAGGAATTTTCTATTTCATGAAATGCTTACAATAAATATCTAAATGATAATTTAGATATTTCCTGGTAATACGTCTTCAAAGGGCACACTGTCACTTGCTCGCAGGTTCATCTTTACTATCCCTTCCTGGTGAAATAATCTCCCAAACTCTGTTCGCTCTGCTACATCTCTAACTACATTCAGAAAACAGCTAAAAACCTGCCTCTTCCATGAACACCTCACACAAGTATAAAAAAACTACTAACTTTTATTTTTCTCCTCTCTTCCAACAGGTTTAGTTTCTCAAGCACTGAGATATTGTACGCTCAGTAAAAACTGTAACTATGTAGGGCTGATGTTACTGCCTCTCTACGATTTATCGCTCGTTGTCTTCCTCACCTTGTAAGTCGCTTTAGATTAAAGCATCTGCTAAATGTAAATGTAAATGAGATCAGTATAAATAATATAAATTTTAAATTATTAGCTAAGCATATTGTTTTTTCTGAAAACTAAAATATTATGTTTAGCCATCAATAAGACATCAAAGCATGACTCACAATGAAGAGATCAGTCTTTAAATAGTTCATGTTCAGTTCAGTTTTGTTAAAGCTGTAATCCAAAACAATTTATGCTGGAGGAACATCACAAGCAGATTAAAAACCTAGAATCATTGTATATTAAAATGTGATACTTATTTTGTCTACAAAAAACAGTGTTTACTTTAAAATGATAGCTGGGCTTTAGACATGGGGTTAGAGGACAGTGGTGTAACTAGAGAAGGGTTAGTGATGGAAATTCAGAGCACTGCTGTATAACTTTACAGTATATCTGTACAATGCTGGGGTCAGGGTAAGATATTTATATAGAATATGCTTATTAAAGACACATTAACAGAAGAATTTTCTGTTATTGTTTGTAAACATTTAAACTTGGCCTCTCCTTCCACGCAGAACACCACTAAAAGCCATGTCACTGCCCTTA
Organism: Chromobotia macracanthus; assembly: GCA_036877525.1. Classification (NCBI taxonomy): domain Eukaryota; kingdom Metazoa; phylum Chordata; class Actinopteri; order Cypriniformes; family Botiidae; genus Chromobotia; species Chromobotia macracanthus. The sequence goes on along the minus strand of JAZGTH010000033.1, from coordinate 50,628 downwards.
TTGTGTGTGTGTTGTTATTTGCTGGGGGCCAACACGCCCACTGGCCGAAGGTTTCTGCCCAGAAATGCCCTGTGCACTCCGAAACAATAAAAATAAAATTCAGGCAGTGTTTCTGTAGGCACTTTACACACTTTTAAAGGAGTATAAGTAATGATTGACAGGATTTAGTTTTGTATGAGTTCATGCTTTGTTGTTTTGGAAAATCTCCCATAGTGCACCTTTAAACTGTGTTTAAAAAATATATGTGGCAAACATGATCATTAAGTTTCTTCTAGGGCATAGTGTCCTAATTATTTATCTAACATTTTAAAGATTGAAAGCCACCATGTTATTTGGCTCACATGCTCTCTAGGATTCACCAAACCCACAATCTCCATTTGCCACCCCCCACGCACACCAGGAGTGTGTCTAAGAACCATAGTGTATCTCTAAGGTAATCTAAATATATGTCAGTATATGCACAAATATTCATCGGTTAATGTAATCCACGCAAATTTCCAAAGCCAATAATGTCTAATTTGCTTAAAGATTAATTGTTATTTTTTCAATCAACTAACTGACATATTGTAGGCAGAGCTATAAGAGTATGACAAAACTATAACCAAAACAGTTAAAACACAATATTCTTGTGTCAATAATCTAATCAGCGGGGTTGGAAAGTAACTAATAGTATCTAAAATGATAAAGCTACTAACTTTACATTTTTCTTCCTTACATCTTTACATTTTTCAGTAGCGTGACTCTGCTGTCAATAACAATTTTCCCAGTAAGGTAATAATTACACCAGCCCTCCTTAGAGTTCTCCTCTCTCAAGTAGCATTAAATCTATAAAAAGTTGGTTTGGATGAGTTTTGGCATACTGGTTTGTTCAGAGTACAATGACTGGTTCTAAAAATGAATCAGTAGTTCATCAATGTTAAATATTATTCTTTATAATAAATGTAATAAACTTCCTAATAAAGTTATTACTGTATTTTAAAGGAATGTTCAGTTTTCAATGTTTAAGTATATAATTCAATATTAACATTCAATCTGATAGTTACTAAGTATATATTCTGATAATGATTTGACATATCACCTCCTTAAAAAGTTTACACATAGTTAGCTACAGTACCAGCTGACAAATATTAAACAGTTAAATCCTTAATTCACTTCATCTACATAAAATAATACGCTCTTACAGTTCTTCTGATCTTCCAGTATTTTTTAGATTTTTAGAAGATAGAAGCAAAAAACTTACAGTGAGATCGTGTCTGAAATCATAATGTGTCCAGATTAAAGTCTTCACTGTTGGATGTGCCCAAAACCCATAAAGCAAACAGCAGCCCTTGCTGTGCTATATTTATTATTATTCCATATAAGAACATGCTGTTTATAACTTTGAGAGTCATAATATCACTATGAATTCAGTTTACGTGCAGTGTGACTACTAAGCTTTTATTGCCAAATAAAAAAATCTGCCAGCGATATTAATTTTCATTTGGAAAGATTAACTATTTCAGTCCATATGTGGTAATCAATCTATTAGAAGGTTAAAATTTAATCTTCTGATGAAGTTTTACAGTTAAATTTCTGCTCATTTACTCTCTATTTAATTTAACAGAAGCACATCAATATGTTAAATGCTTTTAATATGTAAGACCCTTTCATTTTTCAGACATCTGTATGCCAAACTCAACAGGACTTTTAAAAAGGTCAATGGGTTGTTTGGTCCTAATATGCCTAATATTTATGTTATTATGTTAATATTAAGCTTATTGTGTAATATTATTACAACGTTGTTAATATTGTCAGTATAAGGAAACAGTAATATGCTACTTTAATGGGCAAACAGAAATACTAAATTCTTAAATGTAGAATTGTGCTGAATTTCTCCAAAAACTATGAGAGAAAAATGTGACAACTTTATCTTATTGGATGAAGGAGACCAGTTTGGTTATTTATTAAAAGCATGTTTTACTGTTGCCATGTAACTGAATACCAGTGACATTTGTGATCTTCTCTGCATCTGAACCAAGTTTCTCCTCTGTGCCAAGTTCCTTTCATTTTATAGATGCTAGATTAAAATAGCATCTCAGTGATATCAAATTAATCATCTTCAAAAGTTATGACATGAACATAAAACAAATATTATTAATAATAATATAAATGTTATTAGTTAACAACAAAAATTTAAATCAGTTAAACCATGAATTTTGACAAATTCATATGCTATATACATAAATTATTTCTAATTTATGTATGACTTTTTTTAATAGTACGTTATTCTTTAAAGGAAATGTTGAAAAGATATTAGTTGAGATAAACCATAAGAATATTAACAATCTTGACATGCTGCAGTGAATCACTGAAGTCAGTGAATGAGAACATCTTGCTATTTCCCACTGTGACAACAAGTAAATTACACCAGGTAGAATAACATGACCAAATGTTGCTGGGCAGTTCTGCTGAGTTCTGTTATGACACATTATTAAAGGAGCTCCTGACCATTGAGTTCTCACAGTTACCCAGCAAAGGTGGGGAAGACAGACGTTTTGTGTTTTCATTTTCATATGGGAGTTTCTGTATACTAAGTCTTGACCCTAATTATAAATGGGAAACCAGCTATGATGGAAAATACAAATATTTGATAAACCGTTGCTTTTTCTCTCTTTTATTAAAGAATCTATAAACTGACAGATGCAGTTTCCTCCTGATCATCAAAAGGGTAAAACCATTTGCTGATATTGAGTGTAATGAGATCTAAATAGATATTTAATGAGGTAATAGTAATGTTAACACTAATAAGAACTAAAGAGGGTGGAAAAGCTACTGTCAAATCTCATAGTGGAAAGGTAAGTTACAACAATTAACTGTGATCCTGGGTATCAATTTCATTTGCTACTGTGACTGTCAAGTTATTGAAATATATTGCCTGTTTATTGCCAGACTGTCATGGTAAAAGAAGATGAAATCTTCCCCATGAATCTTCCCAGGTTTGACAAAACTGAGGACATGGCCATGATGATCCACCTCAACGAGCCTGCTGTGCTGTATAACCTCAAAGAGCGTTACGCTGCATGGATGATCTATGTAAGCCTGTTAATCACTGTTTATTCCTGAGAAGAGGCTAAGGGGGATGTTTCACTGTAACACTGGATAATTGTGTCTGTTTCAGACCTACTCTGGATTGTTCTGTGTGACTGTTAATCCCTACTGAAGTGTCTGCCAGTGTATGACGCAGTTGTTGTGGATGGTTACAGGGGTAAAAAGAGGATTAAAGCCCCACATCATCTCCATCTCTGACAATGCCTACCAGTTCATGCTCATTGGTGAGTGTTATCAGTTATTTTCTAAGGATTTACTGTCAAAAGTAAAGCTTTTACTATATTATGGACATCTGAACACTATCAACACTCCAAGGTATTTATTTTAGACCGTGAGAACCTGTCTGTCCTGATTATGTAAGTATGCTTCTTCTGTTAAAATTTCTGTTAATGTGAAATTCTTTAAATTATAGTAAATGTAAAAAAGTCATTGAGATTTTGTGGCTAATGATTAAAAAAAATCTGGTGCAGGTTAGACTGTGAACACAAAGCATGTCAATCAGTATTTTGCAACTGTTGGTGCAATGTCTGGACTGAAAAAGGCACAATCTGTCCTTGCTTCCTTAGTGGCTGCGGGCCTAAACACCGCAGACATGCTGAAAGCTCATCCTTAAGGTCGTAAATGAGCTTGTGACCAAAGGCCAGACTGTACCACAGGTGATTTTTAACTTAATCAATAGCTAATTAAATGTTGTAATGTTTAGAATGTGTCTGTAATATTCCTGAAAAACACTGTAAACTACATGTTGTACAAATTCTCATGTGATAATGCAGTCTCGGCTCTCTTCAAATCAGTGTATGAGAAAATGTTTTTGTGGATGGTCATTGTTTTTGGTGAGATGTTGGACACGAAGCAGCAAAGACAGTTCTTCATTGTAAATGTAAAAGCTGGTATTGAGTAACTTGCTAACTTGAATTGTCAGTTTAACAGCCTGGAGCAGCTGTGCATCAACTTCACAAATGAGAAGCTGCAACAGTTCTTCAAGCACCACCATATGACCTTCAACTGCAAGTAGCAGCTGTGAGTATTGGAGTTCTTTTTCAAGTATTTATGGTTCTTAAATGCCCAGCTTTAAAAAAACCCTAAGCTGAAAATCTCTGATGCTGAGGAGAGATGTAAAGATCCAAAAGCAAGATCCAACTCAAGGCTAAACTGAAAGAGACCACAGAGAGACTGGAAAATGAGGAGGAGATTAAAGCTGAACTGAATGCTAAGAAGAGGAAACTGTTAGATACAAAGCAGCAAAGACAGTTCTTCACTGTAAACGTAAAAGCTGGTATCGAGTAAGTTGCTAACTTGTTCAATTGTCAGTTTAACAGCCTGGAGCAGCTGTGCATCAACTTCACAAATGAGAAGCTGCAACAGTTTTTTAAGCACCACATGTTTGTGTTGGAGCAAGAGGAGTACAAGAAAGAAGGCATTGACTGAGAGTTCATTGATTTTGGAATAGACTTGGCTGCCTGTATTGAGCTCGTTGAGAAGGTTAATAAAGGACTTAGGGTTAGGTTAAAACTTAAACTAAATTTATATTTTGCTTTTGCTTAAGCATATTTTTCCAATAGCCAATGGGCATTCTATCCATCCTGGAAGAGGAGTGTATGTTCCCCAAAGTCACAGACACAAGCTTTAAAAACAAGCTACATGATTAGAATCTGGCAAAGTGCAGCTTTCCAGAAAGTGAAACCTGCCAGAGGCTCACTTTTCTCTGGTGCACTACGCTGGCACTGTTGACTACAACACTGTTGGCTAGTTGGACAAGAATAAAGATCCACTGAATGACTCTGTTGCACCCGCTGAAGGTATAACACAAAATCTAATCTCAAATTTCTGCAATTCAAGACTAGATACAAAGACTTTATTAACATCTACTCAAAAAAGACCTATTGACTAAAACTGTTTTATTAAAAAGGTTTATGGACAGCACTCCAATATCAATAATAATGAGTTGTACACCTTTGACACAAAACAGCTGAGGGAGGTGGTGGAAAGAAAGGATGCAAGAAAAAGGGTGGTTCCTTTCAGACTGTGTCTACACCGTTTCGGGTATGAGAATAATCTCTTATTATTTACCCTAAAGAAATAAACTACTTCAAGGTAGAACTTGGCCAAGCTGATGACTAACCTCAGGAGTACTCACCCTTACCTTGTGCACTGCATTATTCCTAATGAGTCAAAGACTCCAGGTAAACTTGATTTTTGGGGTGTTTAATGCAGCTATAATTTTATAAATAAATCTATAAAATGTCTTCATTTCAAGCATGATGGAGACCAACCTGATTATCCACCAGCTGAGGTGTAATTGTGTACTGGAGGGCATCAGAATCCACAGAAAGGGTTTTCCTAGCAGAATCCAATATGGAGACTTCAAGCAGAGGTAAACATCTAATATGGCCTTTGTACTCTGCTGGTAAACCTATATATGCTATACCAACATCTGTAATGTGCTTTCATAATTTTATGAAATCACAAAAATGTCTCTGAAAATCTTCCAGATACAAAGTATTATATACTAGTGTCATCACTGAGGGACAGTTCATTGACAACATAAAGGCTTCAAAGAAACTCTTTGGCTCTATTGATGTTGAGCACACCAAGTACAAATGAAGTTGATGAAGTTGTACTTCAAGATCAAGCCTCCTCTAAAGAGTGCAGAGACACAGGAAGAAATGGCCGCCATGAAGAAGAATTTTGAAAAAAATGGAGGATCTTTCAAAAGCATTGGCTAAAAAGAGGGGGTTGAGGAGAAAATGGTACCACTCCTGCATAAGAAAATGACCTTCAACTGCAAGTAGCAGCTGTGAGTATTGGAGTTCTTTTTCAAGTATTTATGGTTCTGAAATGCCCAGCTTTAAGAAACTTAATTTATGCATCCCAAATAAACAGTAAGCTGAAAATCTCTGATGCTGAGGAGAGATGTGAAGATCCAAAAGCAAGATCCAACTCAAGGCTAAACTCAAAGAGACCACAGAGAGACTGGAAAATGAGGAGGACATTAAAGCTGAACTGACTACTAAGAAGAGGAAACTGGACAATGAATGCTCTGAGCTGACGAAATATATAAATGATTTGTAGCTTCCCCTGGCCAAATTGGAAAAGGTGAAACATGCAACCAAAAATAAAATTCATATTTGAATAACATATTCTACACACAACTTATTGTTTGGGCCAAGGCCAAGATTGATGAAAATGTTTGTCAATTAAATGACATGAGTGCACCACATGCAAGACTTCAGACTAAGAATGGTGACATATTTAACATAGTTAATTACATAATAAAAAGAAGTAAATAAAAAGACTTTTATATTGTTTCTCTTGGTAATATTTTAAATTCATCACCTATACAAGGTGAATTTAATCAGGAACTGGAGGAAAAAGAAGCCCTTATTTCACAGTTAACTAGGGGAAACCAAGCCTATACACAACAAAATGAGAAGCTAAAGAGACAAATTGAGAAAAGAAGTGAAGGTAAGGCTGCACAAACTTCTGAAGAGTAAAGCACTGCGTAGATAGTTGAATGTTAAAAAATGAAGAGTATGCATCCTTGTAGGCCAAGAATGTTCTGGCCCATGCAGTCTAGTCTTGCCATCACTACTGTGCTCAGAGACCAATTTGAGGAGGAGCACAGGGCAAAAGCTGAACTTCATCATGAAATGTCTGAAAGGTCAGGTTTAGCTGGAAGGTGCTCAGAAAGAAGCTCGTTCTCTCAGCACTGAGCTTTTCAAAATGAAGAAAGCTTATGAGAAAGCTCTTGACCAGCTGGAGACCCTGAAGAGGGAAAACAAGAATCATAACAAGAATCGCAACATAAATGTTGCTTTTATTTATATAACAAGATTCAAAGACAATGCACATTTTGTACCTTTAGATTTCTGACCTAACTGAGCAACTTGGAGACACTGGCAAGAACATTCATGAGTTAGACAAAGCCAAGAACCCAGACTGCACTGAAGGAACCCCCAAGTTATGTCACTTTACACCCAGGCAAAGTATGTTTCTAAAACCTTTCACTACTGATTGATTACAAAGCTGATCTCAAGAACTTAAGTTTTAAGATTAAGAAAAGTTTACATTTAAATAGACCAGTCATTACTGACTAAAAGGTGTTGATGTCTCACAGAACACAAGCCTTATCTACACCAAGAAGAAGCTTGAGGCTGATCTGGTCCAGGTTCAGGGTGAAGTGGATGATGCCGTCCAGGAGGCCAGAAATGCAGGACACCAGTGCTCACCTAGAGAGGATGAAGAAGAACCTGGAAGTTACTGTCAAAGACCTCCAACATCATCTGGATGAGGTTGAGAGTCTGGCCATAAAGGGTGGAAAGAAACGACTCCAGAAACTGGAGTTGAGATCCTGATATTATTATTATATTCATAGTTTAATCAATTGAATTACCAGTTTTTACACTCAAAGACTGAGGAAACAAGAAGTGATCAGATTGCAGGATCTGGTGGACAAGCAGCAGCTGAAAGTGAAGGCCTACAAGTGCCAGGCTGAGGAAGCTGTAAGTCTTATTTCAGATGTTTTGAGCTTGAAATGTTTTTAATACTGCCGGTGCCATGACAGCAATCTTATGAATGAGTTGGATGACTTGTGTAACCATCCCAGGAGGAGCAGGCAACACTTACCTGTCCAGGTACAGGAAAGTGCAGCATGAGCTGGAGGAGATCCAGGTCAAGAAGCTGAAGGCCAAGAGCCGTGATAGTGGGAAGGTTTTTTGTTTATGTCTGAACATATAATCCAACCACACAATACTGACTGAAAATGTTTTAATAAAACAACCCTAACTTTTAGTATTATAATATAAGACTTATGATTTTCTGAAAAGCAAAGATGAAGAATGACATGAAAAAAGACATCACAGAGTAGTCAAAGATGAGACACCACACCTACAAAGAAGCATATAATATGACTTACTGTGTTTGTGCTATATCTTCTTATTGCGGCCAATAAATGCAATTTATTATAATGCTTTTTTTGTGTAATTTCTAACTAAAAAAATAGTTAGAGCTGCTTCTGTTTAAAAATCAGAGTTTCTGAATGCTCTTTAGTAGCTGTCCTTTAAATGAGATATTTAAGAAACAACTTTAAACATTTAATTCAGTTATATATAATTATAAGGTGAATTCAAATAGGGCTTCCCACTGGCTTGTGCAGCACAGATCATTTAAATATCTGAAACATTCCAACCCTACAAATTTTAGTCAACATGAGATTTGCAAATCTCCATATTAAATTTTACAATGAACAAGGAATTGCCAAAAATAAATCTTGTGACAAGAAATATGATTGTTAACCGTCAGAAAAGACACTATGCGCTAACCTCAGGCAGATTAATTTTGCCCTCACAGAACTATCAAATGCCCTTCAAATGCAAGTCATATGTGAACTGAATCTGTAGCTGATGGCTCTGCACCAGCCACTAACCCTAATGAACAATTCTAAACTTAGCAGCGCAGTTTTGTACTATAGAACACAGCAAGCACGCTAGAAGCTACCTTAAACAGTAACAAAATATCCAAGAAGCCATAAATCAAACAAAATAAAGGTTGTGGGAACTTTACAAAAACTTTTTTAGAAGAACTAATTTGACTAATAAAAGTTATAATTGACTTATAACTTGTTTCAATATTTTACAAGAAACAAACTGATCAAAATGATTAAACCCAAAATGTGTTTGGGATGTGTCATTGTAAATGTGAGATTTTATCTTCTCTGTGCTCCCTGTTTCACACACACACACAATAACATGCACACACCACAACAATGCACATCTGGGAGCATTTACATTGTTGGTAAATCCTGTACAGACTTAATTTTAGGCAGCTGAGTATGTAAACACTGTATGAGAGACTAGAATTCTTGACCTCTATTGAACCACACTGGATGCTACTTGGAAAATGTTCACATGATGTTAGTATAACATAGATCATCAGGTTTTGCCTATGCAGCTCAGTTCTTCTGATGTTATTAAAGCCAAATGCTGATATACATATTATTAAAACATTTTTTTTAATTAATGTATATTTTCAATTAAACTTCTCATTCAATAGTTATGAAGATTTGAACAAATCAGAAAAATCTTAAATAGAAACATTTTACTACTGGTATGTATTTAAATCAAGTGGCATATATTTAAGTAAAAAAAAATCACAACAGAACATCTATATTATATATTACAAATGTTAATTTTACTGCCAATAACAAAAATGTACTGAAACAAGCAATGGAAAGTTAAAGTAAAACAACAATATAAATGTTACCTGTGCCCCACCATTGTGTGTCAACAACAGGAAACTGCAACAAATAATCAAAGTGTGCTCAGATGTTTGCTTACATCTAATAGTCTTTCTATAGAATATTTAAATAAATCACTAGTTTCATATTCTGTTAAACAAGAGTGTTTAGACAGAGCATAATAAAGCAAATGACCACTGATATAAAAGTTTTCACCACAATAACACCTGTGACCTTTACTGGCAAATGATATAGCTGACCGACCAGCTATATTTATGTGAAGTTCTAATATATGACCACCGTAAGAAGAAGATGGCTTAGAATTTTATTGATCACCATTCTATAAGGTGTCAGCACCTTAGAATTTAATCCACAGCCTCCTGCCATCTGTGCAATGACCATGACTGTTTGACACATTCCATTGCCCATGCAAGGAAAAGGAAAGGGACAAGGGCAAGTTCCAAAGTCAGACACACATCACCACACCATCCTGAAAAGCTGTCCTATTTACTTGTTTCTGATGTCTTCAGGCCATCATAATGGCCATGTGAGATGCATTAATCTAATGCAAGTTATTTAATGAAATATAATACATAATATATGTACTATTTATGTATGTTAGGGTTAATTGACTATGCAAATTCAAAATGAAGATGACTTCATTTGGATGATGACTGAAAATCACTGAAGCCCATCGGATCCTAGTTCACACATTAGGGTAACATTAAATAACAAGAAGGAAAGTATAATTAAGGCAGAAAACAAATAAATGCACATTATGATTCTAACATTGCTGGTGTTTATTTTAAATGACCAAATCAGATTGTTTGACAAAGCCTTTCCACATCACATCTCTGATAAGCCTCATACAATATAAAATTTTGCACAAACCGCAGAAAAGATTTTTTCCAAAAATTTTTTAAATCACTTGTTGATGACTTTCATTTTAACCAAACTTGTATAGAAGAGACATTTATTCTGGATATTAATTTAAAATGTTTAAGTATATGAAATATAAATGTATATCTCTGTTGTCCTAAGTGTTTTAAATCCTTTATAGCTGACCAAATTATTCATGTTTATCTCTTTATTTTCACTACTATTCAGCAGACAATACAAAATTTATTTCAACATAAAATGTTAATGACTACTGGCTTGTTACAGTAATGATAGTTAGAGCTAAACAAAAAACTCTTTAGCATATGAAAAGGCATAAATGAGGATTAATTATTAGTGCAAGTTAATGTAGATTTATGTTAGGAGCATTCGTGTTAGAAGCACACTGTTACCATTCATTTTAAACTCCCATACCTTCTAAAGGTTTAGCAACAAGTGTCCTTATTACTCTGCCTGTCCTCAGCACACCATATGCACCAGAATGACAGCTGTTGTGCCCAAATTTGATTCTTTGTCACATGAAAGGCTTGTATGGCCTCTGGAGCAGTATCACAGTGACATTTGAGAGCTTCTCCACAGCTAAACTGGGCTGTACTGTAGTGCCAAAGGACATTAAATTGATGCTCAACATAAGAGCATATCCTAACAATGTCTGAACTTTAGTAACCGATACCCTTCACATAACAAGACTTCCTCAAGGTTAAGACGACTTAAAGTCATAACCATAAATAAACCAAGTGTGAGTTTTATTAATAAAATTGTTGTCTGATTTTCAAATAGCGATTTAGTTTATTTATTTCTGACTTTGAGCTGATCTTACTAAAGTATTTATTGCCATTATATCATCTATTTATATTTCACTTGTGTGAAGTTTCTCCCTTAAACAATATTTAAAACAACAACAAAATAAATGATTAACTGTAGACTAACACTGGACAACTAATTCAGGTATAGAAGCAACAGTAACATAATAAAATCAGTCAGTCTAATGATATTGTTGAAGATAAAAGATATTGTTGAAGATAAAAATTCCAGAGTAAAATGCATGACCAAATACAGCAAGCCCATTTTGCTGAGTGAACATTATTGTGTCTATATAAGATGCCACTCTGACTCCTCCAAGGACTCACTGGGAATCAAAGGTTGGTTATTTATTTTCCTCATTTTTGTAATATTAAATGCTTTTTTTTGCATATTAAAATAATAAACATGCTAATTATTTATCATATGTGAAAGTATATAGCATGACTATATTCGATGTGGTTTTGATATTACTTTTACTATATTAAGTTAGCACGTTCCCTGCGTGTAATTGACAATGTAATTGTTATTTATGTGTCTTCTTAGCTTCTGCTGTTGTACAACCCAGAAACATCAAACACACCTGTGGAAAGAACTGCATGTAATATGTACTTAAAGTACATTGGAGTTTAATGAGTTAAGGGACTTTAAAGCCATCAGCAACATTGCAGAAGCATTCCTGTGGAACAGCATCGCTCAGCTCTCAATTAAAAGACATTCTGATAGGGTGTTAAGCTAAGCTTAGGGTTTAAACCATAATTTAATTAATTATGGCATTTGTTTCATTCTTCATTTGTTTAAAATGAAGAAGGAAATAAACTTTGTTAAAACTGATTAAGTTGGAAGCAAGCAATTGCTTGTATATGTCAACCTCAGCTATTGCTATTAACAGACTGTGTTTATCTGAAATTGGAATTGTTACCTCATAAAGAACTTACCAGTAATCATCAATCCCAAATTATTTTCAAAACATGTCAGGTGTGATCAGCAGAGATGAGTTAATTAGGCAAAAATATGACTTACAATGTGATGTGTATTCTTTGCTTTCTAAGCTGTGCACTTTTCCACAGTAAACTGCAAACATGGGAGATGGGGAAATGGAGTGTTTTGGCCCTGCGGCCATTTACCTCCGGAAACCAGAGAGAGAAAGGATTGAGGCTCAGAACACCCCGTTTGATGCCAAAACAGCATACTTTGTGACAGATGCAGATGAGATGTACCTGAAGGTAACCCTTGTCAGTAAAGAGGGTGGAAAAGCTACTGTCAAAACTCACAGTGGGAAAGTAAGTTACAACAATTAACTGTGATCCTGAGTATGAATTTCATCTACTACTATAAGTCAAAATATTTGTATAAATGTCTCACCAATTCTCATAACTGCTGCTGTGCATTGCCAGACTGTCACGGTAAAAGAAGATGAAATCTTCCCCATGAATCCTCCCAAGTTTGACAAAATTGAGGACATGGCCATGATGACCCACCTCAACGAGCCCGCTGTGCTGTATAACCTCAAAGAGCGTTATGCTGCATGGATGATCTATGTAAGTCTTCTAATCACTGTTTATTCCTGAAATGAGGCTGAGGGTGATGTTTCACTGTAACACTGGATAATTGTCTCTGTTTTAGACCTACTCTGGCTTGTTCTGTGTCACTGTCAATCCCTACAAGTGGCTGCCAGTGTACGACGCAGTTGTTGTGACTGGTTACAGGGGCAAAAAGAGGGTTGAAGCCCCACCCCACATCTTCTCCATCTCTGACAATGCCTACCAGTTCATGCTTACTGGTAAGTGTGGATGTGAATTCCTTGCTTAACTCAAGCTTTCCTTTATTTTCCGTTCCATGTGAAACAATTTAATGAATGCACAATTTTATTGAGTGTTCTGGGTCATATTATGAATACATACACTACCGGTCAGACGTTTATAATGACTTGCCTCAAATGTTTCTCATGATCTTAAAAGTCTTTTAATGTGAAGGCATTTTTTGAAATGTTTAGTTTTAAACATAAATATTATTATTCCAACTTAAATTAATTTCTGTCATTAAAAAACTACAATTTTATTAAAAAACGTTTTAGAAATTTGAAGGTTGACTTGGAATGAATAATGACTAAAAGCAGTCAATAAAAGCCCAGCATAGATGGGGTCTTCTTCATTACTGTTTAAAAATCATCACAGGGTGATGCCTCAAAAAACTAGATGGTAAAATGACAAGAGAATATTTTTGCAAATTCTAGGCAGTGTGGCTACATTAAATATGCAAAAATATAACATGGTTGTATTCTTCATGTGCATTGTTTAGCTTTTTATTTCTTTACATACATACAAATACAATATGTTTTGTTGTTTATATATTATTATATAAAATATAATATTACTGATCTGTTTGTTTCAGACAGGGAAAACCAGTCTATCCTGATTACGTGAGTATGCACTTAAAATAATTGTATAAACATTCTTGATGTTTACTTATTTAAACTAAAGCAAAAGAGTTATTTCTGTCTTTATTGTGTCCATTCAGTGGAGAATCTGGTGCAGGAAAGACTGTCAACACCAAACGTGTCATTCAGTACTTTGCAACAATTGCTGTTTCTGGACAAAAGAAGGCTGAACCTGTCCATGGAAAAATGCAGGTTAAAAATACGATATATTGTAAAATAGCATATAAATTAAAGAATCAGAATAATTATACAAAATAACAATTTATACACCCACCAGGGCTCACTAGAAGATCAAATTATTGCAGCTAACCCCCTGCTGGAGGCTTATGGTAATGCCAAAACAGTGAGGAATGACAACTCATCTCGTTTTGTAAGTTGCTGTGGTCAGATTAAATGTGTCAACAATTCTATTAACTTTTGTAAAGCTGCCAAATTACTTAATTATTTCTCTTTAGGGTAAATTTATTAGGATTCACTTTGCGTCCACTGGCAAACTGGCCTCAGCTGATATTGAAACTTGTGAGTCACATTGTTCTCAACCAAACATAATTATCATGTTTTAGAACCAACATGTGAATGACTTACTTATAGTAAATGTTCTGTTGTAAAGATCTGCTGGAAAAGTCAAGAGTAACATTCCAGCTGTCTGCTGAAAGGAGCTACCACATCTTCTACCAGCTCATGACTGGACACAAACCAGAACTGCTGGGTGAGAAATCTACAGTAGTGTGTGTTTCATAAAACACAGTGTGTAAGAACACCGTTAACATAGTGCACGTAAATTCTTTACAGAGGCCCTGCTCATCACCACCAATCCTTATGACTATCCAATGATCAGCCAGGGTGAAATCACTGTGAAAAGTATCAATGATGTGGAGGAGTTCATCGCCACAGATGTATGTGGACAACAGCATTATTATTCAATTTAATATATACAAGCAGAAATAAAATCCTCAGAGAAAAACTGAATACTGAGTGTAAATGGAAGGTTTCTTTGGCTGTTTAATGTGTATATTTAAATGGTGTCACAGACTGCTATTGATATTCTGGGATTCACTGCTGATGAGAAAATAAGCATCTACAAGCTGACAGGTGCTGTGATGCATCATGGCAACATGAAGTTCAAGCAGAAGCAGAGAGAGGAGCAGGCTGAGCCTGATGGCACTGAGGGTAAGCTGTGTAAGCACAGAGAAGGGTCAACATTTTACCATGGAAACATTCACTTCATTACTGATCATAATCTGGAAAACTCTGCTCCTTAGTGGCCGATAAAATCGCCTACCTCATGGGCCTAAACTCTGCAGACATGCTGAAAGCTCTGTGCTACCCCAGAGTGAAAGTCGGAAATGAGTTTGTGACCAAAGGCCAGACTGTACCACAGGTGAGTAATAACCTAATCAATAGCTATTAAAAGGTGGAAGCATCTGAAATGTCTCTGTGATGTTTTCGAGAAACTAAAAAGAATCACATACTTCTTTGCATTTCTCAGGTTAATAACGCAGTCATGGCTCTCTGCAAATCAGTGTACGAAAAAATGTTCTTGTGGATGGTCGTCCGTATCAATGAGATGTTGGACACAAAACAGCCCAGACAATTCTTCATTGGTGTGCTGGACATTGCTGGATTTGAGATCTTTGATGTGAGCATCACTGATGTCTCTCTAAGCATCAGAATATTAGGGTATACTCATACTAGGCACGGTTGCCTTGTACTGAATCAGAGTGCAAACTACAATTCCCGTTCATCAACAAAGTTAGAACCAGACCCATCAGAAACCTAAAAATACTTGAAACATTTTAATTTATTGAAAATGTACTATCCCAGTAGTAACAGGTGTTTATTTTGGTAATGATGAGTAGCTGTGCTCTGGCACGGTTAACGATCAGACTAGTGATATTCAAACTGTGTCTGAGCCCAGTCGAACTGTGCCATGGCCCACCTCTTTAAGCGGGCCAGGGCACAGTAAAACAAACCGCACTCTGGCATGGTTTGGAGTGATCACACTGGTCAAACGAATCAGACTTTGGGGGTCAGACATGCTCTTCCATGGCTGAGAGTGCCTAGTGTGAGAACAACCTTAAACTCAATTCACATTTATTTGTATAGCCCTTTTCACTCTATGTTTTTCAAAGCTTTACAGAAAATGCATGTTGTTCATTGCTAGAATAATGTGTTGTTATAATTGATTGTAGAAATTTAAACGTATAAGATATAGCCTCTTAATTATGGGACATACTCTCTTTCCTCACTATTCTAAAAATCTCTAAATTAGATTGTTTCCATATTCAACCAAGGTTGCAAGTTTTTTTTGGAGCATAAGCAACATTATTGTACCAAGGTGCAGTGCTAAATGCAAAGAATATAAATGCAAAGGTTTGTAGTGAGAATTTGTGTTAAAATGTCAGTTCAATAGCCTGGAGCAGCTGTGCATCAACTTCACAAATGAGAAACTGCAACAGTTCTTCAATCACCACATGTTTGTGTTGGAGCAAGAGGAGTACAAGAAAGAAGGCATTGAATGGGAGTTCATTGATTTTGGAATGGACTTGGCTGCCTGCATTGAGCTCATTGAGAAGGTGAAAAGTGACTTTTTAACCTTAATTGTATTGACAAAATGATATTTATATATATTTTATTACTTTTTTTGTGATCGAAAATTTCTCCAACAGCCTATGGGCATCTTTTCTATCCTTGAAGAGGAGTGTATGTTCCCCAAAGCAACAGACACAAGCTTCAAAAACAAGCTACATGATCAGCATCTTGGCAAAACTGCAGCTTTCCAAAAGCCCAAGCCTGCCAAAGGCAAGGCAGAGGCCCACTTCTCTCTTGTTCACTACGCAGGCACTGTTGACTACAACATTTCTGGCTGGTTGGACAAGAACAAGGATCCACTGAATGACTCTGTTGTGCAACTTTATCAGAAGTCGTCACTGAAACTGCTGGCCTTCCTGTATGCTGCTCACGCAGCTGCTGAAGGTATAATTGATAAACAACTTTATTTTATTAACATTGAACTGAAACATCTGTTGTCATAGCCAAACCATGAGCAAGAAGTATCTTATCTTATTTTCAGCTGAGGGTGGTGGTGGAAAGAAAGGAGGCAAAAAGAAGGGTGGTTCCTTCCAGACTGTATCTGCACTGTTTAGGGTATGAGAATAATCTATTTTTATGTAGAAAATGGGGATCTTCAGAATATATATAATATAATAAATCACTTCAAAGGAGAACTTGGGAAAGCTGATGACTAACCTGAGGAGCACTCACCCTCATTTTGTGCGCTGCTTGATTCCTAACGAGTCCAAGACTCCAGGTAAACTTGATTTCAAGAGTGTCAAATTCAGCAATAATGTTAAAAATGTCTCTTGATCCATAAAATATCATTTTAGGTTTGATGGAGAACCACCTGGTAATCCACCAGCTGAGGTGTAATGGTGTGTTGGAGGGCATCAGAATCTGCAGAAAGGGTTTCCCAAGCAGAATCCTCTATGGTGACTTCAAGCAGAGGTATACCAACATCTTCACATATGTGTTGTGCTATTATAATATTGTGGCATTACAACTGAATGTACGGTATATGTCTGAATGTCCTCCAGATACAAAGTATTAAATGCTAGTGTCATCCCTGAGGGACAGTTCATTGACAACAAAAAAGCTTCAGAGAAACTCTTGGGCTCAATTGATGTTGACCACACTCAGTACAAGTTTGGGCACACCAAGGTGAGCAACACATCAAAATAACTGAGGTCAAATCTACTTGAAGTAGAATGACTTTCTTAATATGTCACTACTCACATCCTCCAAATATACTTTAGGTGTTTTTCAAAGCTGGCCTGCTGGGTACTCTTGAAGAGATGAGAGATGAAAAACTAGCAGAGCTGGTTACCATGACTCAGGCTCTGTGCCGTGGATACGTCATGAGAAAAGAGTTTGTCAAAATGATGGAGAGGAGGTAAAATGTACTTACAAATATGTTTGGAACAGAAATTACATGATACCAAAGACTGATGCTTATGCGTATGTTTTACAGAGAAGCAATTTATAGCATTCAATACAACATCCGCTCATTCATGAATGTGAAACACTGGCCATGGATGAAGCTATACTTTAAGATCAAACCTCTCTTGAAGAGTGCAGAAACAGAGAAAGAAATGGCAGCCATGAAGGAGAATTTTGAGAAAACAAAGGAAGATCTTGCAAAGGCATTAGCTAAAAAGAAAGAACTTGAGGAGAAAATGGTCTCACTTCTGCAGGAGAAAAACGACCTTCAGCTACAAGTAGCATCTGTAAGAATTGCAGTTCTTTTTTCAAGTATTTATTGATCTGAAAGGCATAGATTTAAGAAACATCAAAAAAAATTTGCTTATCCATCCCAATAAACAGGAGTCTGAAAATCTCTCAGATGCTGAGGAGAGATGTGAAGGTCTCATCAAAAGCAAGATTCAGCTCGAGGCCAAACTCAAAGAGACCACAGAGAGACTGGAAGATGAGGAGGAGATCAATGCTGAACTGACTGCTAAGAAGAGGAAACTAGAGGATGAATGCTCTGAGCTGAAGAAAGATATCGATGACCTGGAGCTCACCTTGGCCAAAGTGGAAAAGGAGAAACATGCAACTGAAAATAAGGTTCATATTTTGATCACATATTCTGTACCCAGCTTATTGTTTGGGTTCTTGAGAAGAAAACCTCTTAACAATGTTTTCATGTAGGTGAAAAACCTGACTGAGGAAATGGCCTCTCAGGATGAGAGCATTGCCAAGCTGACCAAAGAGAAGAAAGCCCTTCAAGAGGCCCACCAGCAGACCCTTGATGACCTTCAGGCAGAGGAGGACAAAGTCAACACTCTGACTAAAGCAAAAACAAAGCTTGAGCAGCAAGTGGATGATGTAAGATGTTTGGCATGAGAACAACGCTACTATCAATCAATGAGGGGAATATTTCATTGTTCTGTTTTTTGTGTATCAGATTTTAATGCAATGGTTTTGTAACGTTAGCTTGAGGGATCACTGGAGCAAGAGAAGAAGCTCCGTATGGACCTAGAGAGAGCCAAGAGGAAGCTTGAGGGTGATCTGAAACTGACCCAGGAATCCATAATGGACCTGGAAAATGACAAACAGCAATCAGATGAAAAGATCAAAAAGTGAGTGAAAGTCTAATTGTACCAGTGTTATAATCAGAAGTCATCATGGCTCCAGTGGTATTGCCTTTGCACATTTTACAAAACACAGATTTTTTAAAACAGGAAGGACTTTGAAATAAGTCAACTTCTCAGCAAGATTGAAGATGAACAGTCTTTGGGAGCCCAGCTTCAAAAGAAGATCAAAGAACTTCAGGTAATCTCTTGATATATTATGAAGTATCTACATGGAATCTACAAGTGTCTACATTATGTTACCAGTATGACCAGTTAAGCAAATGTTTTTACATTAGGCCCGCATTGAAGAGCTGGAGGAGGAAATTGAGGCTGAACGAGCAGCTCGTGCTAAAGTGGAGAAGCAGAGAGCTGATCTCTCCAGGGAACTTGAAGAGATCAGCGAGAGGCTTGAGGAAGCTGGTGGTGCCACTGCCGCCCAGATTGAGATGAATAAGAAGCGTGAAGCAGAATTCCAGAAGCTGCGTCGTGATCTGGAAGAGTCCACCTTGCAGCATGAGGCTACAGCAGCAGCTCTCCGGAAGAAACAGGCAGACAGCGTGGCCGAGCTGGGAGAGCAGATTGACAACCTCCAGAGGGTCAAGCAGAAGCTGGAAAAGGAGAAGAGTGAATACAAGATGGAGATTGATGACTTGACAAGCAACATGGAGGCTGTGGCTAAATCAAAGGTAATCGCATTAACGCCACTAGAGGGTCATTCAACAAAAGTGCACATTTAAACAACACCTGTGTATAACTTTTTGTCAGGCTAATTTAGAGAAGATGTGTCGAACCCTTGAAGATCAGCTGAGTGAAATCAAGGCTAAGAATGATGAAAATGTTCGTCAGTTAAATGACTTAAGTGCGCAACGTGCAAGACTTCAGACTGAGAATGGTAAGTCAAGAGAATGTATAACATGTGTAACATGAGAATGTGTAACATAATTAATAAAAGATTTAAAAGATGTGAGTGGGAGCATTTTTCTGTTTTTGGTAATATTTGAAATGTATTACCTTTATAATGTATTACCCAGGTGAATTTGGTCGGCAACTGGAGGAGAAAGAAGCCCTTATTTCACAGTTAACTAGAGGAAAACAAGCTTATACACAGCAAATTGAGGAGCTGAAGAGACAAACTGAGGAAGAAGTCAAGGTAAAGTCACACAAAATTCAGAAGAGTAAAGCACTGCATAAAGAGTAAAATGAACAATTTGCATCTTTGCAGGCCAAGAACGCTCTGGCCCACGCAGTTCAGTCTGCTCGTCACGACTGTGATTTGCTCAGAGAGCAGTTTGAGGAGGAGCAGGAGGCAAAAGCTGAACTTCAGCGTGGCATGTCTAAGGCCAACAGTGAGGTGGCTCAGTGGAGAACCAAATATGAGACCGATGCTATCCAGCGCACCGAAGAGCTTGAGGAGGCCAAGTACACACAGCAAAATATTTATTGTTAATGATTAAGTAATCCACATTTGTTAGACCAAAACATAAATTCGTACAACTTTTCTAGGAAAAAGTTGGCCCAGCGTCTCCAGGAAGCTGAAGAATCTATTGAGGCTGTGAACTCCAAGTGTGCTTCTTTGGAAAAAACCAAACAGAGATTGCAGGGTGAAGTAGAAGACCTCATGATTGATGTGGAGAGAGCAAATGCATTAGCTGCCAACCTGGACAAGAAGCAGAGAAACTTTGACAAAGTAAGAAAGACAAGAATCATCTTCAGTTATACATTTTGACCTTTGGACACTATGATCCATTTAATTATCATCACATTTCTTTTATTATCAGGTCCTGGCGGAGTGGAAACAGAAGTATGAGGAAGGTCAGGCTGAACTGGAAGGTGCTCAGAAAGAAGCTCGTTCTCTCAGCACTGAGCTTTTTAAGATGAAGAACTCTTATGAAGAAGCTCTTGACCAGCTGGAGACTCTGAAGAGGGAGAACAAGAATCTGCAACGTAAATGCTGATTTAATTTGTATATCAGGATTCTAAGAAAAAGCATGGAAACAGTAAATTGTACCATTTTATGTACCTTTAGAAGAGATTTCTGACCTAACTGAGCAACTTGGAGAGACTGGCAAGAGCATTCATGAACTGGAGAAAGCCAAGAAGACAGTGGAGTCTGAGAAAGCAGAGATCCAGACTGCACTGGAAGAAGCTGAGGTAATGTTTCTTTACAACCATACAAATCCTGTTACTTAGGGTTATAAACTGAGTCATTCTCCAAGTATGTTAATAAAACCTTTCACAACTGTCTATCAGGGCACCCTGGAACATGAAGAGTCCAAGATTCTTCGTGTTCAGCTGGAGCTGAACCAGGTGAAGAGTGAGATTGACAGAAAGCTTGCAGAGAAGGATGAGGAGATAGAGCAGATCAAGAGGAACAGCCAAAGAGTGATTGACTCCATGCAGAGCACTCTGGACTCTGAGGTCAGGAGCAGAAATGATGCCCTGAGAGTCAAGAAGAAGATGGAGGGAGATCTTAATGAAATGGAGATTCAGCTGAGCCATGCCAACCGCCAGGCTGCTGAGGCCCAGAAACAGCTCAGGAATGTCCAAGTCCAACTCAAGGTTAGGGTTATTATTCTTTCCCTATAGTCTGTTTACAGAGTCTTCTGATGTGAATTAGAATCAAGCAAAAAATGACCAAGTATCTACAAAAGTAATATTGCCACTCTAAACATGCCACAGGATGCCCAACTGCACCTTGATGAAGCTGTCAGAGGACAGGAGGACATGAAAGAGCAGGTTGCTATGGTGGAGCGCAGAAATAACCTGATGCAGGCAGAAATTGAAGAGTTGAGAGCTGCTCTGGAGCAAACAGAGAGAGGCCGCAAAGTGGCAGAGCAGGAGCTGGTTGATGCCAGTGAGCGTGTGGGACTCCTACACTCCCAAGTATGAAAATTTATTACAAAGATATTACAAATCTTGAGAACTTCAGTTTTAAGATAAAAGTTACATTTAACTAGACCAAATTGTCCTGACTATAAGGTCCTGATGTCTCACAGAATACAAGTCTTATTAACACAAAGAAGAAGCTTGAGGCTGATCTGGTCCAGGTTCAGGGTGAGGTGGATGATGCCGTCCAGGAGGCCAGAAATGCAGAGGAGAAAGCCAAGAAGGCCATCACTGATGTGAGTGTTCACCGTTCTGCTCTTTCTTTTTTACTTTAGGGTATTATGGTTTATGTATTCTTTTGTTTCCTTCAAGCACCTTTTTTATCTATAGTCTGTTGGTTAGTTCATTTTATCTTTAACCCTAACTCTAACCCAGTCTTTTACTTTAATTTCAGGCTGCCATGATGGCTGAGGAGCTGAAGAAGGAGCAGGACACCAGTGCTCACCTGGAGAGGATGAAGAAGAACCTGGAAGTTACTGTCAAAGACCTCCAACACCGTCTGGATGAGGCTGAGAGTCTGGCCATGAAGGGTGGAAAAAACAACTCCAGAAACTGGAGTCCAGGGTAAGTTAGAGTGTTTAAGAGATCAGAAGAATTGATTCTCACATGTCTTGGCCACGGCGAAGGTTTCTTTGATTACAACAACAACACTTTACTGAAGGTGCGCGAGTTGGAGGCTGAAGTTGAAGCTGAACAGAGACGTAGTGCTGATTCTGTTAAAGGAGTTCGCAAGTACGAGAGGAGGGTGAAGGAGCTCACCTACCAGGTAAAACTACACATGAATCTGAGATCCTGATATCATTATTATATTCATAGTTTAATGAAGAAAATTACCAATATTTACACCCAAAGACTGAGGAAGACAAGAAGAATGTGACCAGACTGCAGGATCTGGTGGACAAGCTGCAGCTGAAAGTGAAGGCCTACAAGCGCCAGGCTGAGGAAGCTGTAAGTCTTATTTCTGCTGTTTCAAGCTTGAAATGTTTTTAATCCTGCTTGTGCCGTGACAGCAATCTTATGAATGAGTTGGATGACTTGTGTAACCATCCCAGGAGGAGCAGGCCAACACTCACCTGTCCAGGTACAGGAAGGTGCAGCATGAGCTGGAGGAGGCTCAGGAACGTGCTGACATTGCCGAGTCCCAGGTCAACAAGCTAAGAGCCAAGAGCCGTGACGTTGGGAAGGTAACAAAAACACAGCTGTAAAATTACATAAAGTGTTTGATGATGTTGTTGCACTTTAAAATTCTCTAATATATGTATCTAATATTTTTATTTCAAATCTTTATGTATTCATTGAAGAGCAAAGATGAAGAATGAAGATGAAACATCACAAGACCTACAAGCAATCATATAATATGACTTACTTGTGCAGTGTCTTTTCATGTCTTTTCATCATGCATTAAATTTGCATTAAAAATGTTAATTTTATCCAGTTCTCCTTTCATTTTGTTTACGTTTTACAAATATCAGTTTTTTAAATTTTACAACCTGCTGAAGGCATAATAAAGATTTATTCCTGCAGTGGCAGAGGTTAGGAATTTTCTATTTCATGAAATGCTTACAATAAATATCTAAATGATAATTTAGATATTTCCTGGTAATACGTCTTCAAAGGGCACACTGTCACTTGCTCGCAGGTTCATCTTTACTATCCCTTCCTGGTGAAATAATCTCCCAAACTCTGTTCGCTCTGCTACATCTCTAACTACATTCAGAAAACAGCTAAAAACCTGCCTCTTCCATGAACACCTCACACAAGTATAAAAAAACTACTAACTTTTATTTTTCTCCTCTCTTCCAACAGGTTTAGTTTCTCAAGCACTGAGATATTGTACGCTCAGTAAAAACTGTAACTATGTAGGGCTGATGTTACTGCCTCTCTACGATTTATCGCTTCGTTGTCTTCCTCACCTTGTAAGTCGCTTTAGATTAAAGCATCTGCTAAATGTAAATGTAAATGAGATCAGTATAAATAATATAAATTTTAAATTATTAGCTAAGCATATTGTTTTTTCTGAAAACTAAAATATTATGTTTAGCCATCAATAAGACATCAAAGCATGACTCACAATGAAGAGATCAGTCTTTAAATAGTTCATGTTCAGTTCAGTTTTGTTAAAGCTGTAATCCAAAACAATTTATGCTGGAGGAACATCACAAGCAGATTAAAAACCTAGAATCATTGTATATTAAAATGTGATACTTATTTTGTCTACAAAAAACAGTGTTTACTTTAAAATGATAGCTGGGCTTTAGACATGGGGTTAGAGGACAGTGGTGTAACTAGAGAAGGGTTAGTGATGGAAATTCAGAGCACTGCTGTATAACTTTACAGTATATCTGTACAATGCTGGGGTCAGGGTAAGATATTTATATAGAATATGCTTATTAAAGACACATTAACAGAAGAATTTTCTGTTATTGTTTGTAAACATTTAAACTTGGCCTCTCCTTCCACGCAGAACACCACTAAAAGCCATGTCACTGCCCTTATTGTGTGTGTGTTGTTATTTGCTGGGGGCCAACACGCCCACTGGCCGAAGGTTTCTGCCCAGAAATGCCCTGTGCACTCCGAAACAATAAAAATAAAATTCAGGCAGTGTTTCTGTAGGCACTTTACACACTTTTAAAGGAGTATAAGTAATGATTGACAGGATTTAGTTTTGTATGAGTTCATGCTTTGTTGTTTTGGAAAATCTCCCATAGTGCACCTTTAAACTGTGTTTAAAAAATATATGTGGCAAACATGATCATTAAGTTTCTTCTAGGGCATAGTGTCCTAATTATTTATCTAACATTTTAAAGATTGAAAGCCACCATGTTATTTGGCTCACATGCTCTCTAGGATTCACCAAACCCACAATCTCCATTTGCCACCCCCCACGCACACCAGGAGTGTGTCTAAGAACCATAGTGTATCTCTAAGGTAATCTAAATATATGTCAGTATATGCACAAATATTCATCGGTTAATGTAATCCACGCAAATTTCCAAAGCCAATAATGTCTAATTTGCTTAAAGATTAATTGTTATTTTTTCAATCAACTAACTGACATATTGTAGGCAGAGCTATAAGAGTATGACAAAACTATAACCAAAACAGTTAAAACACAATATTCTTGTGTCAATAATCTAATCAGCGGGGTTGGAAAGTAACTAATAGTATCTAAAATGATAAAGCTACTAACTTTACATTTTTCTTCCTTACATCTTTACATTTTTCAGTAGCGTGACTCTGCTGTCAAT
This sequence comes from Chromobotia macracanthus, assembly GCA_036877525.1. Classification (NCBI taxonomy): domain Eukaryota; kingdom Metazoa; phylum Chordata; class Actinopteri; order Cypriniformes; family Botiidae; genus Chromobotia; species Chromobotia macracanthus. The sequence continues at coordinate 25,902 of JAZGTH010000033.1, read as the reverse complement.
AACAATTTTCCCAGTAAGGTAATAATTACACCAGCCCTCCTTAGAGTTCTCCTCTCTCAAGTAGCATTAAATCTATAAAAAGTTGGTTTGGATGAGTTTTGGCATACTGGTTTGTTCAGAGTACAATGACTGGTTCTAAAAATGAATCAGTAGTTCATCAATGTTAAATATTATTCTTTATAATAAATGTAATAAACTTCCTAATAAAGTTATTACTGTATTTTAAAGGAATGTTCAGTTTTCAATGTTTAAGTATATAATTCAATATTAACATTCAATCTGATAGTTACTAAGTATATATTCTGATAATGATTTGACATATCACCTCCTTAAAAAGTTTACACATAGTTAGCTACAGTACCAGCTGACAAATATTAAACAGTTAAATCCTTAATTCACTTCATCTACATAAAATAATACGCTCTTACAGTTCTTCTGATCTTCCAGTATTTTTTAGATTTTTAGAAGATAGAAGCAAAAAACTTACAGTGAGATCGTGTCTGAAATCATAATGTGTCCAGATTAAAGTCTTCACTGTTGGATGTGCCCAAAACCCATAAAGCAAACAGCAGCCCTTGCTGTGCTATATTTATTATTATTCCATATAAGAACATGCTGTTTATAACTTTGAGAGTCATAATATCACTATGAATTCAGTTTACGTGCAGTGTGACTACTAAGCTTTTATTGCCAAATAAAAAAATCTGCCAGCGATATTAATTTTCATTTGGAAAGATTAACTATTTCAGTCCATATGTGGTAATCAATCTATCAGAAGGTTAAAATTTAATCTTCTGATGAAGTTTTACAGTTAAATTTCTGCTCATTTACTCTCTATTTAATTTAACAGAAGCACATCAATATGTTAAATGCTTTTAATATGTAAGACCCTTTCATTTTTCAGACATCTGTATGCCAAACTCAACAGGACTTTTAAAAAGGTCAATGGGTTGTTTGGTCCTAATATGCCTAATATTTATGTTATTATGTTAATATGTTAATATTAAGCTTATTGTGTAATATTATTACAACGTTGTTAATATTGTCAGTATAAGGAAACAGTAATATGCTACTTTAATGGGCAAACAGAAATACTAAATTCTTAAATGTAGAATTGTGCTGAATTTCTCCAAAAACTATGAGAGAAAAATGTGACAACTTTATCTTATTGGATGAAGGAGACCAGTTTGGTTATTTATTAAAAGCATGTTTTACTGTTGCCATGTAACTGAATACCAGTGACATTTGTGATCTTCTCTGCATCTGAACCAAGTTTCTCCTCTGTGCCAAGTTCCTTTCATTTTATAGATGCTAGATTAAAATAGCATCTCAGTGATATCAAATTAATCATCTTCAAAAGTTATGACATGAACATAAAACAAATATTATTAATAATAATATAAATGTTATTAGTTAACAACAAAAATTTAAATCAGTTAAACCATGAATTTTGACAAATTCATATGCTATATACATAAATTATTTCTAATTTATGTATGACTTTTTTTAATAGTACGTTATTCTTTAAAGGAAATGTTGAAAAGATATTAGTTGAGATAAACCATAAGAATATTAACAATCTTGACATGCTGCAGTGAATCACTGAAGTCAGTGAATGAGAACATCTTGCTATTTCCCACTGTGACAACAAGTAAATTACACCAGGTAGAATAACATGACCAAATGTTGCTGGGCAGTTCTGCTGAGTTCTGTTATGACACATTATTAAAGGAGCTCCTGACCATTGAGTTCTCACAGTTACCCAGCAAAGGTGGGGAAGACAGACGTTTTGTGTTTTCATTTTCATATGGGAGTTTCTGTATACTAAGTCTTGACCCTAATTATAAATGGGAAACCAGCTATGATGGAAAATACAAATATTTGATAAACCGTTGCTTTTTCTCTCTTTTATTAAAGAATCTATAAACTGACAGATGCAGTTTCCTCCTGATCATCAAAAGGGTAAAACCATTTGCTGATATTGAGTGTAATGAGATCTAAATAGATATTTAATGAGGTAATAGTAATGTTAACACTAATAAGAACTAAAGAGGGTGGAAAAGCTACTGTCAAATCTCATAGTGGAAAGGTAAGTTACAACAATTAACTGTGATCCTGGGTATCAATTTCATTTGCTACTGTGACTGTCAAGTTATTGAAATATATTGCCTGTTTATTGCCAGACTGTCATGGTAAAAGAAGATGAAATCTTCCCCATGAATCTTCCCAGGTTTGACAAAACTGAGGACATGGCCATGATGATCCACCTCAACGAGCCTGCTGTGCTGTATAACCTCAAAGAGCGTTACGCTGCATGGATGATCTATGTAAGCCTGTTAATCACTGTTTATTCCTGAGAAGAGGCTAAGGGGGATGTTTCACTGTAACACTGGATAATTGTGTCTGTTTCAGACCTACTCTGGATTGTTCTGTGTGACTGTTAATCCCTACTGAAGTGTCTGCCAGTGTATGACGCAGTTGTTGTGGATGGTTACAGGGGTAAAAAGAGGATTAAAGCCCCACATCATCTCCATCTCTGACAATGCCTACCAGTTCATGCTCATTGGTGAGTGTTATCAGTTATTTTCTAAGGATTTACTGTCAAAAGTAAAGCTTTTACTATATTATGGACATCTGAACACTATCAACACTCCAAGGTATTTATTTTAGACCGTGAGAACCTGTCTGTCCTGATTATGTAAGTATGCTTCTTCTGTTAAAATTTCTGTTAATGTGAAATTCTTTAAATTATAGTAAATGTAAAAAAGTCATTGAGATTTTGTGGCTAATGATTAAAAAAAATCTGGTGCAGGTTAGACTGTGAACACAAAGCATGTCAATCAGTATTTTGCAACTGTTGGTGCAATGTCTGGACTGAAAAAGGCACAATCTGTCCTTGCTTCCTTAGTGGCTGCGGGCCTAAACACCGCAGACATGCTGAAAGCTCATCCTTAAGGTCGTAAATGAGCTTGTGACCAAAGGCCAGACTGTACCACAGGTGATTTTTAACTTAATCAATAGCTAATTAAATGTTGTAATGTTTAGAATGTGTCTGTAATATTCCTGAAAAACACTGTAAACTACATGTTGTACAAATTCTCATGTGATAATGCAGTCTCGGCTCTCTTCAAATCAGTGTATGAGAAAATGTTTTTGTGGATGGTCATTGTTTTTGGTGAGATGTTGGACACGAAGCAGCAAAGACAGTTCTTCATTGTAAATGTAAAAGCTGGTATTGAGTAACTTGCTAACTTGAATTGTCAGTTTAACAGCCTGGAGCAGCTGTGCATCAACTTCACAAATGAGAAGCTGCAACAGTTCTTCAAGCACCACCATATGACCTTCAACTGCAAGTAGCAGCTGTGAGTATTGGAGTTCTTTTTCAAGTATTTATGGTTCTTAAATGCCCAGCTTTAAAAAAACCCTAAGCTGAAAATCTCTGATGCTGAGGAGAGATGTAAAGATCCAAAAGCAAGATCCAACTCAAGGCTAAACTGAAAGAGACCACAGAGAGACTGGAAAATGAGGAGGAGATTAAAGCTGAACTGAATGCTAAGAAGAGGAAACTGTTAGATACAAAGCAGCAAAGACAGTTCTTCACTGTAAACGTAAAAGCTGGTATCGAGTAAGTTGCTAACTTGTTCAATTGTCAGTTTAACAGCCTGGAGCAGCTGTGCATCAACTTCACAAATGAGAAGCTGCAACAGTTTTTTAAGCACCACATGTTTGTGTTGGAGCAAGAGGAGTACAAGAAAGAAGGCATTGACTGAGAGTTCATTGATTTTGGAATAGACTTGGCTGCCTGTATTGAGCTCGTTGAGAAGGTTAATAAAGGACTTAGGGTTAGGTTAAAACTTAAACTAAATTTATATTTTGCTTTTGCTTAAGCATATTTTTCCAATAGCCAATGGGCATTCTATCCATCCTGGAAGAGGAGTGTATGTTCCCCAAAGTCACAGACACAAGCTTTAAAAACAAGCTACATGATTAGAATCTGGCAAAGTGCAGCTTTCCAGAAAGTGAAACCTGCCAGAGGCTCACTTTTCTCTGGTGCACTACGCTGGCACTGTTGACTACAACACTGTTGGCTAGTTGGACAAGAATAAAGATCCACTGAATGACTCTGTTGCACCCGCTGAAGGTATAACACAAAATCTAATCTCAAATTTCTGCAATTCAAGACTAGATACAAAGACTTTATTAACATCTACTCAAAAAAGACCTATTGACTAAAACTGTTTTATTAAAAAGGTTTATGGACAGCACTCCAATATCAATAATAATGAGTTGTACACCTTTGACACAAAACAGCTGAGGGAGGTGGTGGAAAGAAAGGATGCAAGAAAAAGGGTGGTTCCTTTCAGACTGTGTCTACACCGTTTCGGGTATGAGAATAATCTCTTATTATTTACCCTAAAGAAATAAACTACTTCAAGGTAGAACTTGGCCAAGCTGATGACTAACCTCAGGAGTACTCACCCTTACCTTGTGCACTGCATTATTCCTAATGAGTCAAAGACTCCAGGTAAACTTGATTTTTGGGGTGTTTAATGCAGCTATAATTTTATAAATAAATCTATAAAATGTCTTCATTTCAAGCATGATGGAGACCAACCTGATTATCCACCAGCTGAGGTGTAATTGTGTACTGGAGGGCATCAGAATCCACAGAAAGGGTTTTCCTAGCAGAATCCAATATGGAGACTTCAAGCAGAGGTAAACATCTAATATGGCCTTTGTACTCTGCTGGTAAACCTATATATGCTATACCAACATCTGTAATGTGCTTTCATAATTTTATGAAATCACAAAAATGTCTCTGAAAATCTTCCAGATACAAAGTATTATATACTAGTGTCATCACTGAGGGACAGTTCATTGACAACATAAAGGCTTCAAAGAAACTCTTTGGCTCTATTGATGTTGAGCACACCAAGTACAAATGAAGTTGATGAAGTTGTACTTCAAGATCAAGCCTCCTCTAAAGAGTGCAGAGACACAGGAAGAAATGGCCGCCATGAAGAAGAATTTTGAAAAAAATGGAGGATCTTTCAAAAGCATTGGCTAAAAAGAGGGGGTTGAGGAGAAAATGGTACCACTCCTGCATAAGAAAATGACCTTCAACTGCAAGTAGCAGCTGTGAGTATTGGAGTTCTTTTTCAAGTATTTATGGTTCTGAAATGCCCAGCTTTAAGAAACTTAATTTATGCATCCCAAATAAACAGTAAGCTGAAAATCTCTGATGCTGAGGAGAGATGTGAAGATCCAAAAGCAAGATCCAACTCAAGGCTAAACTCAAAGAGACCACAGAGAGACTGGAAAATGAGGAGGACATTAAAGCTGAACTGACTACTAAGAAGAGGAAACTGGACAATGAATGCTCTGAGCTGACGAAATATATAAATGATTTGTAGCTTCCCCTGGCCAAATTGGAAAAGGTGAAACATGCAACCAAAAATAAAATTCATATTTGAATAACATATTCTACACACAACTTATTGTTTGGGCCAAGGCCAAGATTGATGAAAATGTTTGTCAATTAAATGACATGAGTGCACCACATGCAAGACTTCAGACTAAGAATGGTGACATATTTAACATAGTTAATTACATAATAAAAAGAAGTAAATAAAAAGACTTTTATATTGTTTCTCTTGGTAATATTTTAAATTCATCACCTATACAAGGTGAATTTAATCAGGAACTGGAGGAAAAAGAAGCCCTTATTTCACAGTTAACTAGGGGAAACCAAGCCTATACACAACAAAATGAGAAGCTAAAGAGACAAATTGAGAAAAGAAGTGAAGGTAAGGCTGCACAAACTTCTGAAGAGTAAAGCACTGCGTAGATAGTTGAATGTTAAAAAATGAAGAGTATGCATCCTTGTAGGCCAAGAATGTTCTGGCCCATGCAGTCTAGTCTTGCCATCACTACTGTGCTCAGAGACCAATTTGAGGAGGAGCACAGGGCAAAAGCTGAACTTCATCATGAAATGTCTGAAAGGTCAGGTTTAGCTGGAAGGTGCTCAGAAAGAAGCTCGTTCTCTCAGCACTGAGCTTTTCAAAATGAAGAAAGCTTATGAGAAAGCTCTTGACCAGCTGGAGACCCTGAAGAGGGAAAACAAGAATCATAACAAGAATCGCAACATAAATGTTGCTTTTATTTATATAACAAGATTCAAAGACAATGCACATTTTGTACCTTTAGATTTCTGACCTAACTGAGCAACTTGGAGACACTGGCAAGAACATTCATGAGTTAGACAAAGCCAAGAACCCAGACTGCACTGAAGGAACCCCCAAGTTATGTCACTTTACACCCAGGCAAAGTATGTTTCTAAAACCTTTCACTACTGATTGATTACAAAGCTGATCTCAAGAACTTAAGTTTTAAGATTAAGAAAAGTTTACATTTAAATAGACCAGTCATTACTGACTAAAAGGTGTTGATGTCTCACAGAACACAAGCCTTATCTACACCAAGAAGAAGCTTGAGGCTGATCTGGTCCAGGTTCAGGGTGAAGTGGATGATGCCGTCCAGGAGGCCAGAAATGCAGGACACCAGTGCTCACCTAGAGAGGATGAAGAAGAACCTGGAAGTTACTGTCAAAGACCTCCAACATCATCTGGATGAGGTTGAGAGTCTGGCCATAAAGGGTGGAAAGAAACGACTCCAGAAACTGGAGTTGAGATCCTGATATTATTATTATATTCATAGTTTAATCAATTGAATTACCAGTTTTTACACTCAAAGACTGAGGAAACAAGAAGTGATCAGATTGCAGGATCTGGTGGACAAGCAGCAGCTGAAAGTGAAGGCCTACAAGTGCCAGGCTGAGGAAGCTGTAAGTCTTATTTCAGATGTTTTGAGCTTGAAATGTTTTTAATACTGCCGGTGCCATGACAGCAATCTTATGAATGAGTTGGATGACTTGTGTAACCATCCCAGGAGGAGCAGGCAACACTTACCTGTCCAGGTACAGGAAAGTGCAGCATGAGCTGGAGGAGATCCAGGTCAAGAAGCTGAAGGCCAAGAGCCGTGATAGTGGGAAGGTTTTTTGTTTATGTCTGAACATATAATCCAACCACACAATACTGACTGAAAATGTTTTAATAAAACAACCCTAACTTTTAGTATTATAATATAAGACTTATGATTTTCTGAAAAGCAAAGATGAAGAATGACATGAAAAAAGACATCACAGAGTAGTCAAAGATGAGACACCACACCTACAAAGAAGCATATAATATGACTTACTGTGTTTGTGCTATATCTTCTTATTGCGGCCAATAAATGCAATTTATTATAATGCTTTTTTTGTGTAATTTCTAACTAAAAAAATAGTTAGAGCTGCTTCTGTTTAAAAATCAGAGTTTCTGAATGCTCTTTAGTAGCTGTCCTTTAAATGAGATATTTAAGAAACAACTTTAAACATTTAATTCAGTTATATATAATTATAAGGTGAATTCAAATAGGGCTTCCCACTGGCTTGTGCAGCACAGATCATTTAAATATCTGAAACATTCCAACCCTACAAATTTTAGTCAACATGAGATTTGCAAATCTCCATATTAAATTTTACAATGAACAAGGAATTGCCAAAAATAAATCTTGTGACAAGAAATATGATTGTTAACCGTCAGAAAAGACACTATGCGCTAACCTCAGGCAGATTAATTTTGCCCTCACAGAACTATCAAATGCCCTTCAAATGCAAGTCATATGTGAACTGAATCTGTAGCTGATGGCTCTGCACCAGCCACTAACCCTAATGAACAATTCTAAACTTAGCAGCGCAGTTTTGTACTATAGAACACAGCAAGCACGCTAGAAGCTACCTTAAACAGTAACAAAATATCCAAGAAGCCATAAATCAAACAAAATAAAGGTTGTGGGAACTTTACAAAAACTTTTTTAGAAGAACTAATTTGACTAATAAAAGTTATAATTGACTTATAACTTGTTTCAATATTTTACAAGAAACAAACTGATCAAAATGATTAAACCCAAAATGTGTTTGGGATGTGTCATTGTAAATGTGAGATTTTATCTTCTCTGTGCTCCCTGTTTCACACACACACACAATAACATGCACACACCACAACAATGCACATCTGGGAGCATTTACATTGTTGGTAAATCCTGTACAGACTTAATTTTAGGCAGCTGAGTATGTAAACACTGTATGAGAGACTAGAATTCTTGACCTCTATTGAACCACACTGGATGCTACTTGGAAAATGTTCACATGATGTTAGTATAACATAGATCATCAGGTTTTGCCTATGCAGCTCAGTTCTTCTGATGTTATTAAAGCCAAATGCTGATATACATATTATTAAAACATTTTTTTTAATTAATGTATATTTTCAATTAAACTTCTCATTCAATAGTTATGAAGATTTGAACAAATCAGAAAAATCTTAAATAGAAACATTTTACTACTGGTATGTATTTAAATCAAGTGGCATATATTTAAGTAAAAAAAATCACAACAGAACATCTATATTATATATTACAAATGTTAATTTTACTGCCAATAACAAAAATGTACTGAAACAAGCAATGGAAAGTTAAAGTAAAACAACAATATAAATGTTACCTGTGCCCCACCATTGTGTGTCAACAACAGGAAACTGCAACAAATAATCAAAGTGTGCTCAGATGTTTGCTTACATCTAATAGTCTTTCTATAGAATATTTAAATAAATCACTAGTTTCATATTCTGTTAAACAAGAGTGTTTAGACAGAGCATAATAAAGCAAATGACCACTGATATAAAAGTTTTCACCACAATAACACCTGTGACCTTTACTGGCAAATGATATAGCTGACCGACCAGCTATATTTATGTGAAGTTCTAATATATGACCACCGTAAGAAGAAGATGGCTTAGAATTTTATTGATCACCATTCTATAAGGTGTCAGCACCTTAGAATTTAATCCACAGCCTCCTGCCATCTGTGCAATGACCATGACTGTTTGACACATTCCATTGCCCATGCAAGGAAAAGGAAAGGGACAAGGGCAAGTTCCAAAGTCAGACACACATCACCACACCATCCTGAAAAGCTGTCCTATTTACTTGTTTCTGATGTCTTCAGGCCATCATAATGGCCATGTGAGATGCATTAATCTAATGCAAGTTATTTAATGAAATATAATACATAATATATGTACTATTTATGTATGTTAGGGTTAATTGACTATGCAAATTCAAAATGAAGATGACTTCATTTGGATGATGACTGAAAATCACTGAAGCCCATCGGATCCTAGTTCACACATTAGGGTAACATTAAATAACAAGAAGGAAAGTATAATTAAGGCAGAAAACAAATAAATGCACATTATGATTCTAACATTGCTGGTGTTTATTTTAAATGACCAAATCAGATTGTTTGACAAAGCCTTTCCACATCACATCTCTGATAAGCCTCATACAATATAAAATTTTGCACAAACCGCAGAAAAGATTTTTTCCAAAAATTTTTTAAATCACTTGTTGATGACTTTCATTTTAACCAAACTTGTATAGAAGAGACATTTATTCTGGATATTAATTTAAAATGTTTAAGTATATGAAATATAAATGTATATCTCTGTTGTCCTAAGTGTTTTAAATCCTTTATAGCTGACCAAATTATTCATGTTTATCTCTTTATTTTCACTACTATTCAGCAGACAATACAAAATTTATTTCAACATAAAATGTTAATGACTACTGGCTTGTTACAGTAATGATAGTTAGAGCTAAACAAAAAACTCTTTAGCATATGAAAAGGCATAAATGAGGATTAATTATTAGTGCAAGTTAATGTAGATTTATGTTAGGAGCATTCGTGTTAGAAGCACACTGTTACCATTCATTTTAAACTCCCATACCTTCTAAAGGTTTAGCAACAAGTGTCCTTATTACTCTGCCTGTCCTCAGCACACCATATGCACCAGAATGACAGCTGTTGTGCCCAAATTTGATTCTTTGTCACATGAAAGGCTTGTATGGCCTCTGGAGCAGTATCACAGTGACATTTGAGAGCTTCTCCACAGCTAAACTGGGCTGTACTGTAGTGCCAAAGGACATTAAATTGATGCTCAACATAAGAGCATATCCTAACAATGTCTGAACTTTAGTAACCGATACCCTTCACATAACAAGACTTCCTCAAGGTTAAGACGACTTAAAGTCATAACCATAAATAAACCAAGTGTGAGTTTTATTAATAAAATTGTTGTCTGATTTTCAAATAGCGATTTAGTTTATTTATTTCTGACTTTGAGCTGATCTTACTAAAGTATTTATTGCCATTATATCATCTATTTATATTTCACTTGTGTGAAGTTTCTCCCTTAAACAATATTTAAAACAACAACAAAATAAATGATTAACTGTAGACTAACACTGGACAACTAATTCAGGTATAGAAGCAACAGTAACATAATAAAATCAGTCAGTCTAATGATATTGTTGAAGATAAAAGATATTGTTGAAGATAAAAATTCCAGAGTAAAATGCATGACCAAATACAGCAAGCCCATTTTGCTGAGTGAACATTATTGTGTCTATATAAGATGCCACTCTGACTCCTCCAAGGACTCACTGGGAATCAAAGGTTGGTTATTTATTTTCCTCATTTTTGTAATATTAAATGCTTTTTTTGCATATTAAAATAATAAACATGCTAATTATTTATCATATGTGAAAGTATATAGCATGACTATATTCGATGTGGTTTTGATATTACTTTTACTATATTAAGTTAGCACGTTCCCTGCGTGTAATTGACAATGTAATTGTTATTTATGTGTCTTCTTAGCTTCTGCTGTTGTACAACCCAGAAACATCAAACACACCTGTGGAAAGAACTGCATGTAATATGTACTTAAAGTACATTGGAGTTTAATGAGTTAAGGGACTTTAAAGCCATCAGCAACATTGCAGAAGCATTCCTGTGGAACAGCATCGCTCAGCTCTCAATTAAAAGACATTCTGATAGGGTGTTAAGCTAAGCTTAGGGTTTAAACCATAATTTAATTAATTATGGCATTTGTTTCATTCTTCATTTGTTTAAAATGAAGAAGGAAATAAACTTTGTTAAAACTGATTAAGTTGGAAGCAAGCAATTGCTTGTATATGTCAACCTCAGCTATTGCTATTAACAGACTGTGTTTATCTGAAATTGGAATTGTTACCTCATAAAGAACTTACCAGTAATCATCAATCCCAAATTATTTTCAAAACATGTCAGGTGTGATCAGCAGAGATGAGTTAATTAGGCAAAAATATGACTTACAATGTGATGTGTATTCTTTGCTTTCTAAGCTGTGCACTTTTCCACAGTAAACTGCAAACATGGGAGATGGGGAAATGGAGTGTTTTGGCCCTGCGGCCATTTACCTCCGGAAACCAGAGAGAGAAAGGATTGAGGCTCAGAACACCCCGTTTGATGCCAAAACAGCATACTTTGTGACAGATGCAGATGAGATGTACCTGAAGGTAACCCTTGTCAGTAAAGAGGGTGGAAAAGCTACTGTCAAAACTCACAGTGGGAAAGTAAGTTACAACAATTAACTGTGATCCTGAGTATGAATTTCATCTACTACTATAAGTCAAAATATTTGTATAAATGTCTCACCAATTCTCATAACTGCTGCTGTGCATTGCCAGACTGTCACGGTAAAAGAAGATGAAATCTTCCCCATGAATCCTCCCAAGTTTGACAAAATTGAGGACATGGCCATGATGACCCACCTCAACGAGCCCGCTGTGCTGTATAACCTCAAAGAGCGTTATGCTGCATGGATGATCTATGTAAGTCTTCTAATCACTGTTTATTCCTGAAATGAGGCTGAGGGTGATGTTTCACTGTAACACTGGATAATTGTCTCTGTTTTAGACCTACTCTGGCTTGTTCTGTGTCACTGTCAATCCCTACAAGTGGCTGCCAGTGTACGACGCAGTTGTTGTGACTGGTTACAGGGGCAAAAAGAGGGTTGAAGCCCCACCCCACATCTTCTCCATCTCTGACAATGCCTACCAGTTCATGCTTACTGGTAAGTGTGGATGTGAATTCCTTGCTTAACTCAAGCTTTCCTTTATTTTCCGTTCCATGTGAAACAATTTAATGAATGCACAATTTTATTGAGTGTTCTGGGTCATATTATGAATACATACACTACCGGTCAGACGTTTATAATGACTTGCCTCAAATGTTTCTCATGATCTTAAAAGTCTTTTAATGTGAAGGCATTTTTTGAAATGTTTAGTTTTAAACATAAATATTATTATTCCAACTTAAATTAATTTCTGTCATTAAAAAACTACAATTTTATTAAAAAACGTTTTAGAAATTTGAAGGTTGACTTGGAATGAATAATGACTAAAAGCAGTCAATAAAAGCCCAGCATAGATGGGGTCTTCTTCATTACTGTTTAAAAATCATCACAGGGTGATGCCTCAAAAAACTAGATGGTAAAATGACAAGAGAATATTTTTGCAAATTCTAGGCAGTGTGGCTACATTAAATATGCAAAAATATAACATGGTTGTATTCTTCATGTGCATTGTTTAGCTTTTTATTTCTTTACATACATACAAATACAATATGTTTTGTTGTTTATATATTATTATATAAAATATAATATTACTGATCTGTTTGTTTCAGACAGGGAAAACCAGTCTATCCTGATTACGTGAGTATGCACTTAAAATAATTGTATAAACATTCTTGATGTTTACTTATTTAAACTAAAGCAAAAGAGTTATTTCTGTCTTTATTGTGTCCATTCAGTGGAGAATCTGGTGCAGGAAAGACTGTCAACACCAAACGTGTCATTCAGTACTTTGCAACAATTGCTGTTTCTGGACAAAAGAAGGCTGAACCTGTCCATGGAAAAATGCAGGTTAAAAATACGATATATTGTAAAATAGCATATAAATTAAAGAATCAGAATAATTATACAAAATAACAATTTATACACCCACCAGGGCTCACTAGAAGATCAAATTATTGCAGCTAACCCCCTGCTGGAGGCTTATGGTAATGCCAAAACAGTGAGGAATGACAACTCATCTCGTTTTGTAAGTTGCTGTGGTCAGATTAAATGTGTCAACAATTCTATTAACTTTTGTAAAGCTGCCAAATTACTTAATTATTTCTCTTTAGGGTAAATTTATTAGGATTCACTTTGCGTCCACTGGCAAACTGGCCTCAGCTGATATTGAAACTTGTGAGTCACATTGTTCTCAACCAAACATAATTATCATGTTTTAGAACCAACATGTGAATGACTTACTTATAGTAAATGTTCTGTTGTAAAGATCTGCTGGAAAAGTCAAGAGTAACATTCCAGCTGTCTGCTGAAAGGAGCTACCACATCTTCTACCAGCTCATGACTGGACACAAACCAGAACTGCTGGGTGAGAAATCTACAGTAGTGTGTGTTTCATAAAACACAGTGTGTAAGAACACCGTTAACATAGTGCACGTAAATTCTTTACAGAGGCCCTGCTCATCACCACCAATCCTTATGACTATCCAATGATCAGCCAGGGTGAAATCACTGTGAAAAGTATCAATGATGTGGAGGAGTTCATCGCCACAGATGTATGTGGACAACAGCATTATTATTCAATTTAATATATACAAGCAGAAATAAAATCCTCAGAGAAAAACTGAATACTGAGTGTAAATGGAAGGTTTCTTTGGCTGTTTAATGTGTATATTTAAATGGTGTCACAGACTGCTATTGATATTCTGGGATTCACTGCTGATGAGAAAATAAGCATCTACAAGCTGACAGGTGCTGTGATGCATCATGGCAACATGAAGTTCAAGCAGAAGCAGAGAGAGGAGCAGGCTGAGCCTGATGGCACTGAGGGTAAGCTGTGTAAGCACAGAGAAGGGTCAACATTTTACCATGGAAACATTCACTTCATTACTGATCATAATCTGGAAAACTCTGCTCCTTAGTGGCCGATAAAATCGCCTACCTCATGGGCCTAAACTCTGCAGACATGCTGAAAGCTCTGTGCTACCCCAGAGTGAAAGTCGGAAATGAGTTTGTGACCAAAGGCCAGACTGTACCACAGGTGAGTAATAACCTAATCAATAGCTATTAAAAGGTGGAAGCATCTGAAATGTCTCTGTGATGTTTTCGAGAAACTAAAAAGAATCACATACTTCTTTGCATTTCTCAGGTTAATAACGCAGTCATGGCTCTCTGCAAATCAGTGTACGAAAAAATGTTCTTGTGGATGGTCGTCCGTATCAATGAGATGTTGGACACAAAACAGCCCAGACAATTCTTCATTGGTGTGCTGGACATTGCTGGATTTGAGATCTTTGATGTGAGCATCACTGATGTCTCTCTAAGCATCAGAATATTAGGGTATACTCATACTAGGCACGGTTGCCTTGTACTGAATCAGAGTGCAAACTACAATTCCCGTTCATCAACAAAGTTAGAACCAGACCCATCAGAAACCTAAAAATACTTGAAACATTTTAATTTATTGAAAATGTACTATCCCAGTAGTAACAGGTGTTTATTTTGGTAATGATGAGTAGCTGTGCTCTGGCACGGTTAACGATCAGACTAGTGATATTCAAACTGTGTCTGAGCCCAGTCGAACTGTGCCATGGCCCACCTCTTTAAGCGGGCCAGGGCACAGTAAAACAAACCGCACTCTGGCATGGTTTGGAGTGATCACACTGGTCAAACGAATCAGACTTTGGGGGTCAGACATGCTCTTCCATGGCTGAGAGTGCCTAGTGTGAGAACAACCTTAAACTCAATTCACATTTATTTGTATAGCCCTTTTCACTCTATGTTTTTCAAAGCTTTACAGAAAATGCATGTTGTTCATTGCTAGAATAATGTGTTGTTATAATTGATTGTAGAAATTTAAACGTATAAGATATAGCCTCTTAATTATGGGACATACTCTCTTTCCTCACTATTCTAAAAATCTCTAAATTAGATTGTTTCCATATTCAACCAAGGTTGCAAGTTTTTTTTGGAGCATAAGCAACATTATTGTACCAAGGTGCAGTGCTAAATGCAAAGAATATAAATGCAAAGGTTTGTAGTGAGAATTTGTGTTAAAATGTCAGTTCAATAGCCTGGAGCAGCTGTGCATCAACTTCACAAATGAGAAACTGCAACAGTTCTTCAATCACCACATGTTTGTGTTGGAGCAAGAGGAGTACAAGAAAGAAGGCATTGAATGGGAGTTCATTGATTTTGGAATGGACTTGGCTGCCTGCATTGAGCTCATTGAGAAGGTGAAAAGTGACTTTTTAACCTTAATTGTATTGACAAAATGATATTTATATATATTTTATTACTTTTTTTGTGATCGAAAATTTCTCCAACAGCCTATGGGCATCTTTTCTATCCTTGAAGAGGAGTGTATGTTCCCCAAAGCAACAGACACAAGCTTCAAAAACAAGCTACATGATCAGCATCTTGGCAAAACTGCAGCTTTCCAAAAGCCCAAGCCTGCCAAAGGCAAGGCAGAGGCCCACTTCTCTCTTGTTCACTACGCAGGCACTGTTGACTACAACATTTCTGGCTGGTTGGACAAGAACAAGGATCCACTGAATGACTCTGTTGTGCAACTTTATCAGAAGTCGTCACTG
Source organism: Chromobotia macracanthus (assembly GCA_036877525.1). Taxonomy (NCBI): domain Eukaryota; kingdom Metazoa; phylum Chordata; class Actinopteri; order Cypriniformes; family Botiidae; genus Chromobotia; species Chromobotia macracanthus. The sequence continues at coordinate 10,256 of JAZGTH010000033.1, read as the reverse complement.
AAACTGCTGGCCTTCCTGTATGCTGCTCACGCAGCTGCTGAAGGTATAATTGATAAACAACTTTATTTTATTAACATTGAACTGAAACATCTGTTGTCATAGCCAAACCATGAGCAAGAAGTATCTTATCTTATTTTCAGCTGAGGGTGGTGGTGGAAAGAAAGGAGGCAAAAAGAAGGGTGGTTCCTTCCAGACTGTATCTGCACTGTTTAGGGTATGAGAATAATCTATTTTTATGTAGAAAATGGGGATCTTCAGAATATATATAATATAATAAATCACTTCAAAGGAGAACTTGGGAAAGCTGATGACTAACCTGAGGAGCACTCACCCTCATTTTGTGCGCTGCTTGATTCCTAACGAGTCCAAGACTCCAGGTAAACTTGATTTCAAGAGTGTCAAATTCAGCAATAATGTTAAAAATGTCTCTTGATCCATAAAATATCATTTTAGGTTTGATGGAGAACCACCTGGTAATCCACCAGCTGAGGTGTAATGGTGTGTTGGAGGGCATCAGAATCTGCAGAAAGGGTTTCCCAAGCAGAATCCTCTATGGTGACTTCAAGCAGAGGTATACCAACATCTTCACATATGTGTTGTGCTATTATAATATTGTGGCATTACAACTGAATGTACGGTATATGTCTGAATGTCCTCCAGATACAAAGTATTAAATGCTAGTGTCATCCCTGAGGGACAGTTCATTGACAACAAAAAAGCTTCAGAGAAACTCTTGGGCTCAATTGATGTTGACCACACTCAGTACAAGTTTGGGCACACCAAGGTGAGCAACACATCAAAATAACTGAGGTCAAATCTACTTGAAGTAGAATGACTTTCTTAATATGTCACTACTCACATCCTCCAAATATACTTTAGGTGTTTTTCAAAGCTGGCCTGCTGGGTACTCTTGAAGAGATGAGAGATGAAAAACTAGCAGAGCTGGTTACCATGACTCAGGCTCTGTGCCGTGGATACGTCATGAGAAAAGAGTTTGTCAAAATGATGGAGAGGAGGTAAAATGTACTTACAAATATGTTTGGAACAGAAATTACATGATACCAAAGACAGATGCTTATGCGTATGTTTTACAGAGAAGCAATTTATAGCATTCAATACAACATCCGCTCATTCATGAATGTGAAACACTGGCCATGGATGAAGCTATACTTTAAGATCAAACCTCTCTTGAAGAGTGCAGAAACAGAGAAAGAAATGGCAGCCATGAAGGAGAATTTTGAGAAAACAAAGGAAGATCTTGCAAAGGCATTAGCTAAAAAGAAAGAACTTGAGGAGAAAATGGTCTCACTTCTGCAGGAGAAAAACGACCTTCAGCTACAAGTAGCATCTGTAAGAATTGCAGTTCTTTTTTCAAGTATTTATTGATCTGAAAGGCATAGATTTAAGAAACATCAAAAAAAATTTGCTTATCCATCCCAATAAACAGGAGTCTGAAAATCTCTCAGATGCTGAGGAGAGATGTGAAGGTCTCATCAAAAGCAAGATTCAGCTCGAGGCCAAACTCAAAGAGACCACAGAGAGACTGGAAGATGAGGAGGAGATCAATGCTGAACTGACTGCTAAGAAGAGGAAACTAGAGGATGAATGCTCTGAGCTGAAGAAAGATATCGATGACCTGGAGCTCACCTTGGCCAAAGTGGAAAAGGAGAAACATGCAACTGAAAATAAGGTTCATATTTTGATCACATATTCTGTACCCAGCTTATTGTTTGGGTTCTTGAGAAGAAAACCTCTTAACAATGTTTTCATGTAGGTGAAAAACCTGACTGAGGAAATGGCCTCTCAGGATGAGAGCATTGCCAAGCTGACCAAAGAGAAGAAAGCCCTTCAAGAGGCCCACCAGCAGACCCTTGATGACCTTCAGGCAGAGGAGGACAAAGTCAACACTCTGACTAAAGCAAAAACAAAGCTTGAGCAGCAAGTGGATGATGTAAGATGTTTGGCATGAGAACAACGCTACTATCAATCAATGAGGGGAATATTTCATTGTTCTGTTTTTGTGTATCAGATTTTAATGCAATGGTTTTGTAACGTTAGCTTGAGGGATCACTGGAGCAAGAGAAGAAGCTCCGTATGGACCTAGAGAGAGCCAAGAGGAAGCTTGAGGGTGATCTGAAACTGACCCAGGAATCCATAATGGACCTGGAAAATGACAAACAGCAATCAGATGAAAAGATCAAAAAGTGAGTGAAAGTCTAATTGTACCAGTGTTATAATCAGAAGTCATCATGGCTCCAGTGGTATTGCCTTTGCACATTTTACAAAACACAGATTTTTTAAAACAGGAAGGACTTTGAAATAAGTCAACTTCTCAGCAAGATTGAAGATGAACAGTCTTTGGGAGCCCAGCTTCAAAAGAAGATCAAAGAACTTCAGGTAATCTCTTGATATATTATGAAGTATCTACATGGAATCTACAAGTGTCTACATTATGTTACCAGTATGACCAGTTAAGCAAATGTTTTTACATTAGGCCCGCATTGAAGAGCTGGAGGAGGAAATTGAGGCTGAACGAGCAGCTCGTGCTAAAGTGGAGAAGCAGAGAGCTGATCTCTCCAGGGAACTTGAAGAGATCAGCGAGAGGCTTGAGGAAGCTGGTGGTGCCACTGCCGCCCAGATTGAGATGAATAAGAAGCGTGAAGCAGAATTCCAGAAGCTGCGTCGTGATCTGGAAGAGTCCACCTTGCAGCATGAGGCTACAGCAGCAGCTCTCCGGAAGAAACAGGCAGACAGCGTGGCCGAGCTGGGAGAGCAGATTGACAACCTCCAGAGGGTCAAGCAGAAGCTGGAAAAGGAGAAGAGTGAATACAAGATGGAGATTGATGACTTGACAAGCAACATGGAGGCTGTGGCTAAATCAAAGGTAATCGCATTAACGCCACTAGAGGGTCATTCAACAAAAGTGCACATTTAAACAACACCTGTGTATAACTTTTTGTCAGGCTAATTTAGAGAAGATGTGTCGAACCCTTGAAGATCAGCTGAGTGAAATCAAGGCTAAGAATGATGAAAATGTTCGTCAGTTAAATGACTTAAGTGCGCAACGTGCAAGACTTCAGACTGAGAATGGTAAGTCATGAGAATGTATATAACATAATTAATAAAAGATTTAAAAGATGTGAGTGGGAGCATTTTTCTGTTTTTGGTAATATTTGAAATGTATTACCTTTATAATGTATTACCCAGGTGAATTTGGTCGGCAACTGGAGGAGAAAGAAGCCCTTATTTCACAGTTAACTAGAGGAAAACAAGCTTATACACAGCAAATTGAGGAGCTGAAGAGACAAATTGAGGAAGAAGTGAAGGTAAAGTCACACAAAATTCAGAAGAGTAAAGCACTGCATAGAGAGCAAAATGAACAATATGCATCCTTACAGGCCAAGAACGCTCTGGCCCACGCAGTCCAGTCTGCCCGTCACGACTGTGATTTGCTCAGAGAGCAGTTTGAGGAAGAGCAGGAGGCAAAAGCTGAACTTCAGCGTGGCATGTCCAAGGCCAACAGTGAGGTGGCTCAGTGGAGAACCAAATATGAGACCGATGCTATCCAGCGCACCGAAGAGCTTGAGGAGGCCAAGTACACACAGAAAAACATTTAATGATAATAATTAGGCAATCCACATTTGATAGACTAAAACATAAATTCATACAACTTTCTTAGGAAAAAGTTGGCCCAGCGTCTTCAGGAAGCTGAAGAATCTATTGAGGCTGTAAACTCCAAGTGTGCTTCTCTGGAAAAAACCAAACAGAGATTGCAGGGTGAAGTAGAGGACCTCATGACTGATGTGGAGAGAGCAAATGCACTGGCTGCCAACCTGGACAAGAAACAGAGAAACTTTGACAAAGTAAGAAAGACATGAGTCATCTTCAATATAGATTATGGTCTTTTTGTCTTCAAACATTCGTTTAACTATAATCACATTTCTTTCATTGTCAGGTCCTGGCAGAGTGGAAACAGAAGTATGAGGAAGGTCAGGCTGAGCTGGAAGGTGCTCAGAAAGAAGCTCGTTCTCTAAGCACTGAGCTTTTCAAGATGAAGAACTCTTATGAGGAAGCTCTTGACCAGTTGGAGACTCTAAAGAGGGAGAACAAGAATCTGCAACGTAAATGCTGATTTAATTTGTATATCAGGATTCTAAGAAAAAGCATGGAAACAGTAAATTGTACCATTTTATGTACCTTTAGAAGAGATTTCTGACCTAACTGAGCAACTTGGAGAGACTGGCAAGAGCATTCATGAACTGGAGAAAGCCAAGAAGACAGTGGAGTCTGAGAAAGCAGAGATCCAGACTGCACTGGAAGAAGCTGAGGTAATGTTTCTTTACAACCATACAAATCCTGTTACTTAGGGTTATAAACTGAGTCATTCTCCAAGTATGTTAATAAAACCTTTCACAACTGTCTATCAGGGCACCCTGGAACATGAAGAGTCCAAGATTCTTCGTGTTCAGCTGGAGCTGAACCAGGTGAAGAGTGAGATTGACAGAAAGCTTGCAGAAAAGGATGAGGAGATAGAGCAGATCAAGAGGAACAGCCAAAGAGTGATTGACTCCATGCAGAGCACTCTGGACTCTGAGGTCAGGAGCAGAAATGATGCCCTGAGAGTCAAGAAGAAGATGGAGGGAGATCTTAATGAAATGGAGATTCAGCTGAGCCATGCCAACCGCCAGGCTGCTGAGGCCCAGAAACAGCTCAGGAATGTCCAAGGCCAACTCAAGGTTAGGGTTATTATTCTTTCCCTATTGTCTGTTTACAGAGTCTTCTGATGTGAAATAGAATCAAGCAAAAAATGACCAAGTATCTATAACAGTAATATTGCCACTCTAAACATGCCACAGGATGCCCAACTGCACCTTGATGAAGCTGTCAGAGGACAGGAGGACATGAAAGAGCAGGTTGCTATGGTGGAGCGCAGGAATAACCTGATGCAGGCAGAAATTGAAGAGTTGAGAGCTGCCCTGGAGCAAACAGAGAGAGGCCGCAAAGTGGCAGAGCAGGAGCTGGTTGATGCCAGTGAGCGTGTGGGACTGCTGCACTCTCAAGTATGAACATTTATTGCAAAGCTGATCTTGAGAACTTCAGGTTTAAGAAAAGACAAAATTACATTTAAATAGACCAAACCTTACTGACTAAAACTCCTGATCTCTCACAGAACACAAGTCTTATTAACACCAAGAAGAAGCTTGAGGCTGATCTGGTCCAGATTCAGGGCGAGGTGGATGATGCCATCCAGGAGGCCAGAAATGCAGAGGAGAAAGCCAAGAAGGCTATCACTGATGTGAATGTTTACAATGTTCTGCTTTTTCTTTTCTGCTTTGATTTTACAGTTTACTTTATTATGAATCTTATTTTTATCTATAGTCTATGAGCTTTTTTATTTTATCTTTTACCCCTATTTTGAATAATATCTTTAACCCTTATTTCAGGCTGCCATGATGGCTGAGGAGCTGAAGAAGGAGCAGGACACCAGTGCTCACCTGGAGAGAATGAAGAAGAACCTGGAAGTTACTGTCAAAGACCTCCAACATCGTCTGGATGAGGCTGAGAGTCTGGCCATGAAGGGTGGAAAGAAACAGCTCCAGAAACTGGAGTCCAGGGTAGGTTTGAGTGTTTAAAAGTTCAGAAGAATTTCATATGTCCTGGCATGGCAGAGGTTTTTTATGATTATAACAACATTTTACTGAAGGTGCGCGAGTTGGAGGCTGAAATTGAAGCTGAACAAAGACGTAGTGCTGATGCTGTTAAAGGAGTTCGCAAGTACGAGAGGAGGGTGAAAGAACTCACTTACCAGGTAAAATTACACAGAAATCTGAGATCCTGATATGCCCATAAATCAGTATATTTATAGTTTAATCAAGAGAATTACCAATATTTACACACAAAGACTGAGGAAGACAAGAAGAATGTGACCAGACTGCAGGATCTGGTGGATAAGCTGCAGATGAAAGTGAAAGCCTACAAGCGCCAGGCTGAGGAAGCTGTAAGCCTTTTTTGCATGTTTTGAACTTGAACTGTTTTCAATACTGCTGGTGCCATGACAACAAACTTATGAATGTGCTGGATTACTTGTGTAACCATTACAGGAGGAACAGGCCAACACTCACCTGTCCAGGTACAGGAAGGTGCAGCATGAACTGGAGGAGGCCCAGGAACGTGCTGACATTGCCGAGTCCCAGGTCAACAAGCTGAGAGCCAAGAGCCGTGAGGTTGGAAAGGTAAAATTCAAATCCACTGTATATGTGTTCAAAGTACTAAGTACTTGAGTAGGTCATGACAAAACCAGATTAACTGTAGTTGTTATATCCTCTCTTAGTAACTCAATTTTGTTTTCACTTCCAGGGTAAAGAAGCTGAGGAGTGAAATCTCACATTGAGACCCAGTAACAAGTCATCATATAATATGAATTGCTTTTGAACTCATAGTGTGCAAACAGTAACAGTAAAGGTATACCTGAATGCCTGTAAAAATCTTTGCTTTTGTTTTTTTATAAATATCAAGCACAAATTTCTCCACAGTCCTGGCAGTGTTTTTTTCAACATCTACAATGGAAAGTGCTGTATTATTATAAAATACCAGAAACAGATTGAAAAGGTTAATTTGGGCAAATAATATACACACAGTCTATTTTACTTCTGTACTATAATTCTGTCTGTCTTGTCTGTCTGTGTGTAATGTGATTACAATTTGTGACCTAAGAATCTGGATATGTGCAGACAGCGCCCTCTGGAGACGATGTGTAGTTACAACGTTAGTAGGAGACCATATTTATTTTATATCAAATATAACGCTTGACATGCGTTTGTAAATTCACAGGACGTGGACGCACCTCAGCAAACAATATGAGATGGACTATAGAGACACTGACACTTCACAGCTTGATTAGTGTTAAATGTAATAATTTTTGGACATTGCTATTGTAATGTATGACGCCATGATTAGAAGAAACCTCTAATACATATATTTTTAACACAAAATACCTTTCTCCTTTTTTACATATAATTTTCTTACATATGTCAGTTTTCAGCAGACTGATATAATTCAGAACAGATTAAAATTAATACCTACAATACATAAATTAATACAAAATCATACACGAGCAGGTTTAATGACGTGCTTCTGTGATATTGAAAGCTAATTGGCTTATTGCCTAATTGTCACCGCTGATTGGTTATCAAAGCGGAAGCAGATAACTTTTAATTTGGCTCGTTATGCGGGTTGGACGGATTTAAAAGACGCTGAAAGTTGGACATGCATTTAGATGTGCCGTTACGAATGAAAGGAAAAAGACCATCCATTTGCTTCTGTTTTAATGAGAGGAGTGTTTATGACCGTCGCATCTGGTATTTGAACCATTAAAACCTTCCTGGTTTATTGCAGAAGTGATTTTTTTTCAGAACTCCGCAAGGGGACACATGGAATAATCCTAAAAGCAGGTGAGTTCGGTTAGGAATAACACGAAGCTGTTTACTGAAGTTACGGCGGGCTATTGTGTAAAATTACTGATGGGAAGTTAAATTCTTAAACTTATTCTGGTTTGTTATTCGATTGTCTGTCTCAATTATTTTTCAAGGATTTAACTGTTGTGCGTCTGTTTGGTGCGGTATAATCTGCACTTTATCTGCAATTATACCGCATCTGAAAGTTATTCTCTGCTTTAATCAATGAGTAAATGTATCCGTGTTCAAAATGCGGATGCAGACGGTTTGTTTTCTTACTAGAGATAAGAATCATTAACCATAATGTGCTTCTGTAATACGAATTTGTGAAAAGTCCTAATTGTTGTCAGACCTTAAGATGGAAGGTTTCTGCCTTAAGCTTCCTTAATTTCCTTAAAATTCCTTTCAAGACGATCTTCAACGAGACGGTGTATGTGTGAGCCAATTTATCAAGTTTCAGATTTTAAAGTACCTTTTATCTTTCAAATCTGACGTGCTGTTTTAACTTGCCTTGGTTTGTGTAAGCTGACGTTACATGACTCATCCTTAAATTTTTATTAAACAGGAGTCTTGCATTATTTCATTTGTTATGCGTTCATGATAGGAATTCTGTGGATTTATTAAACTTGTGTATGACTTTGTTTTAAGTGGAGATCTGTGGGGGTTCTAATGTCTTTTGCAGTTCTTTCCAGCTAGTACATGTTTGACTGTTCTGTTTTATTTTCATGCAAAAAAAGGAATCTTTAAGCTACTTCTCTGCATTCATGATTGCCAGTGTACATACTTGGGTTTCCAGTCATACTTGCATGAACAACTTCCAATTCAAGTGTGGTTTTGTATAATTTCCCTTTAGCTGTGATGGTATTATTGCTCTCTTCCATCTGAAAAGGATGTCTTTCGCACAGTTCTTCCTGCACAGGTAAAATGTCTTTAGCCTTTTTTTTTTTTGTGATTTTTACAGAAGTTCACTATCAGTAAAGTGATGTTGCCTTTAAAGCTTTAGGAACATCTCTCCAAAGTATGTGGATTTTCTGTACACTTCTGAAATGGGTGAATACTGAAACATGCCAAGTGTTTTAATTTCTGATTCTGTTAAGCATATAGCACATTCTGGTAAGTATAACAATGTACAGGTTTGGCTTTTTAATTCAAGTGTAGGTTGGTGTTCCATCTATAGCTTTGGAAACCTCAGTTGTGTGGGTTTTTGCAGCCTTCTGAAAGTACGGAAGCATGGTGTTTGTTTAACTTTCTGGTAAGTATTAATTTACAGGTCTGTTTGTTGTTTATTTTAGAGTTCTTTGCTTTGATGACATTGCTTTGTCCCAGTTTCTTCCAGAATGTTATTTTTGACCAGCCTGTAATGTTTCTACCTTTTTAATACGTCAGCATTCTATCAGAACCTCCTTGGTGAAAAATGTACTACTATTCTCGGGTTGTATTTTAATTGCACATTTTTCATGTTGGCATGTTTCCAAACAGTGAGATAATGGAAGGCTTATGGAAACGGATGAAAGATGTAAATATCTCAGATTTGAAGAGCACATTGCATTGTAAATGAAACCGTTTCTCTTACAACATACTCTGGTTTTCTGACCAAAATGTGTTCTTTCTGTGTTCTTTCTTGTCACCTCAAATTCAGGTAATTCCCAAAAAGGTTGTTGTACTTTAAGATGTAGTGTCAAAATAACTGTATGTGTCAACATCTGTGTTGTCTGATTCCACCTGTCTGTTTCTGCTGGTTTACCTTAAATCCACATGGAGAGATGATTTGTTTTGCTGGGTTTCTCTCTGTAACAGTGTAGCAGTCATCTTGGTGTCTGTTTCTAACCACTGCTTTTCTATTGTACCCTGATTCTGCCAGCTTTACATGCCAGAACCTTTTATTCAAATTGCATATTGTGAACACAACAGCTTCTGGCTGAAGTGTTGTAGGCAGGAGTTTAGTGTTGCAGTGTTTCTGTGTGCAAAAATGCAACCACTGCAGATGAAGATTTGTATTCAAATGCTGTGTTCTGAATTGCTGTTTAAAGCAGTTAAAGCGCTTCCCCTCACTGCTATAAATGAACTTTTGTAAAGGTTTCAGTGTGTGTTTTTGTTCAAGTGCTGCATCCGATCAGCAGTTGGGTGGAATATGTTTTTACTAAATGTGTTGTCATTACGTGGTCGCATTATATACTACGCTCATCTTGTGTGTTTTTAAACATGTGTATTTTGCAGCTGTGCAGTGTTTTAACATTTGATTTTGTTTCACATCCTGCGCTGTGTATTTTTGCTATTTTTTTTTAAAATCGTGCTGTTCATGGGCTTGTGTTTTGCTGTATTTGATTTGTTTTACGTGTGAATATACAAAGTGCTGTTCTTGTCCTGTGCTATAACAAAGCTGACCAAAGTTAGGGTTAGGGTTAGGTTAGGGAATGAAATTCCAAACCCCAGGCTCCTAAGAGTCTGAGGCGAGGTTGTGCTCTGTCCTTCCCTCACCCAGGACAAACCACCACTAGAGACCAACCAGGGATAAGGTTATTCACCTTAGGGGTAAAATTAAAAGAAGTATTCTGGGTCGTACATTTTTAAATTTTAGTCATGGGGTTTCAAATTTTAATGTTAAAATGAAGTCAAATTAAATATTAAATTTAGGTTTTAATTGAGTAGGGCTTATCAAATTAGGGTTTGTTTTAAGGGGTTCCTAACTTAGGGTTAGGAATAGGGTTAGGAGTTAGGGTTAGGTTAGGTTAGGGTTAGGTTAGGGTTAGGTTAGGGTTAGGGTTAGGGTTAGGGTTAGGGTTAGGGTTAGGGTTAGGTTAG